>CM053622.1:479590085-479650371 GCA_028646595.1 Phalanger gymnotis | reverse complement strand
CCTGCTTCCCTCTGCCCCTTTGTGGGTTCTGTAGTTCTAGAATTGGTTCAGAGCCATTTTTTCATAGGTTTTTGGAGGGACTTGGAGGGGAGCTCACGCCGGTTACTGCTTTCCAGTCGCCATCTTGGCTCCGCCCCCCAGTAATTTTTTTTTAAAGAACTTAAAATGTTGTATATCTTGCAAACGATTTTGTTTGAAAAAATGTCGCTGGCAATCACTGGCACCTTAGTAGACTCCCTCTCAAGCACATCATATCAACTCGGTTTTTGCTCCAGCTTTAAGTAAATCTCATCTTAAGAGGAGTTGAGTTAGCTTGTGAGTCACACTCTTTCTTTATTTTGTACTGATGGGTTCCTGCAGGTCAGATGCCACCCATTCTTCCAGCAAAAATCATGTTTGCAATGTTCAAAATGTAGTTTCCAGGTAATTTGGGTCCATTTTGGGGCATGGAATGACTTTTCTATCTTCTTTTCCAGCCTGGTTGATGGGTTCCAGAATCAGAAATTTCAATCATCCACTTAATTTTATATAAGCTTTAAACCTTATTAATAACTCAGTGGATTTGCATGTAATGCTATTATACTTGGGTAATTTGCTTCTCACCTCCCTGTACCTTGGTTTACTCACCTGACAAAAGAGGATAAGAATGATATTTGCATTACTTGCCTAAGAGAGTTGTTATGATGCTTGATCAAGGTAATACATAATGTATAATGAAATAAGTTATTATGAGAGAGGCGCCATGGCAGAGCAGGTGGAGAGATGTCTTTGAATCCAGGAAGTATTAGGTTCGAGTCCCTAGGTAAGTCACTTAACCAATCTCCCTGTGCTTTAGGACACTCCCTAAGACCTAACTGGTATTGGTAGAGAGAGTTCCCTATTAGAATGAAATTACAGATCCAGTCCCTATCCCTATATTACTATTATGACAGCATAAAAATATACATCATCATTTCAATAGATGGCATTCTTGAATTTTTATTGAAAGTCCCCAGCCAAATTAATTTTAATCCACATTGATTGTATTGAAGCCCTAGGCTCAAGGAACCAAACATTTGCTTTATGTAATAGACTAGATAATGTCTCTCCATCATCAGCAGTTGAGGAGATTCTTCCCAGGTTGACATATTGGTGAAGAGCAAGCTCTGGGGTGCAGTGAAAGGCAGAGGCTTGAGAACCTTTTGGCGGGTGGAAAAGATACTCCAATTGGTCTGTGGAGCTGCAGTGGTCCCTGCGGCTGTTTGACTAGAGGACAATTTTCCCAAGCCTGAGTTCACCAGGCTATGTAAGCAGAAGACTGACTCATCTCCCCAAGGAGAAAGCTGGACTCTTGGTTTAAAATGAAAGCTCATATCTTCAGTGAAGGTCAGACATGGCTGCCATTCTCCAGGGCCTAGGATTATGGACTGAGAGCAGGCAGGGACTTAAGCCATCATCTAGTCCAACCCCTTCACTTTATAGATGGAGAAATGGAAGCACAGGAAAGTAAAATAATTTACTAAATGTCACAGAGGCTTAATTAGGGATCATTATATCCTATATTCCTGCCTCATTTTGGCTTCCTCCGCTCCCCAGAAAATGGGGATCTATGTTTTCTGGAGTCTGGGCTTATGAACAATTTAGAGACTAGGAGCAATTTTCCTGCCCCCGGTAAGAACATGACAGAGAGAGAGAGAGAGAGAGAGAGAGAGAGAGAGAGAGAGAGAGAGAGAGAGCTTTCCCCAGTTCCAAGGGATCTTTTGTTTCCTTGATGTACTCTACACTAAATCCGAATCAACTGCTCTGTACACATTAGCTTTGTCCACTGCTTAAATGTCCATACCTGCTATAACTGGGATGAACCAATGAAGAAGTTAAGGCTGGAGGGTGAGGGGAGAGATCTCACTCCATGGGCACATTATTGTGGCCGGGATGGACCAAATTCTCCAAAGGGGTCAGGATATATTCTCTCTGCTGGGCCACAGGTTGGGTAAAAGGGTTTATTTATAGCATCTCATTCATGGATACTGATTTTTCTGGATAAAATGATGAAGAGGTGAAATCGAGGTCATTGATTTAGGGATTACATACAGGGCTGGGCAGGTACAAAGCAGCTGGCAAGGCTATGGGTGAGAACTTTCAGTCACTGCCTAAAATCATGGCTTGCCAGAGGGCATGTTCATACACAGATCCTTTGTTATTGGGGCATAAATAATACTAACGTTTGAACAATAACGACAACGTCAATAGCCTAGTGCAGGAATTTCACATGCTTTACCTTATCATGAGATAAATTATTGCTTAGGACTATATTTCACTTAACAAAAAAATCTAAGGCAACAGGCACTCATGGTAAGACTGGTCAAATTCTCCTTGAGTGTGGAGGATGAGAATTATGCGATCTCAAAGTGGTGCCCTCTATTCTGACCAGTACTTCCAAAGGAGTGGTTTCCATAATATCTTTGACAAGTCGTCCTCCAATTTCTTCTTGAAGACCTCCAATGACAGGGAACTTATCTCCCAGAGCGGCCCTTTCCACTTTTGGACAGTTTACATCTTACCAAAACCTGCCTCTGAAAATTGCCTCCAGCCATTTTTCTTAGCTCTGTCCTTGGAAGACAGGCAGAACAAGTCTACTTCATCTGCATGCAAGCCTTTCAAATACATGAACCATGCTTCCATGAGTCTTTTCTTTTCCAGGCTAAAGATCCCTACTTCCTTCAATCTACCCATGTATGCTACTCTTTTCATTCCCCTGACCATCCTGGTCAACTTTCTCTTGACATATTAATAAGTGGGGTATCAGATTGTGGGCTCCTTCAAAAAAGTTGGAAAGGTTTAAAAAAATCCCCATCTTTGGACTTCATGGATATTGAGTTACTTATGTGTCCCTATAAAGTAAAGATTATTAACTTGAGGTCCATGGAGACCCCTGGCATCATAGATAGATTTCAGGGGGTCCATGAAAGTGGATGAGAAAAAAAATTACATTTTTATTTTCACTAACCTTTGGTTTCTTTTCTATTCCTGTATGTATTATTTTATATATTTAAAAACCATTCTGGAAAGGGGTCCATAGGTTTTGTCAGGTTCCCAAATGAACCCACAACACACAAAAGATTTAAGAATGCTTTCTCTGGGGACTTGAGGACACAGTTTAGGGTCCATTTTAATCCAAGTCAACAGACCAACCTTCTATAACTACCAAGCCACATACAAAGATACAAGAAGGAAGTTTGAAAAAAATGACCCTTGTCATGGTCCATATTTACCCTGGAAAGCTCAAGTACTCTGTGATCCCCAAAACTTGGGGCGGCCAGGTAACAAACTAACTTTTGATTAGCTTGCTGCAATTGGTTCTCTATATACCATCAAACATACTTCTGAAGCCCAGAAATTCTTTGTTTGATGCTGCTTCTTCTAGGGCCAAAACAGTACTGGCTTTGGAGACAAAGGATCTGTGTTCAAATCATACCTCTGATGCTTATTATTTGACCTTGACCAGATCATTTAATCTTCTTGGGCCTCAGTTTCTTTATCTGTAAAATTAAAGGTTTAGACCAGATGGCCTCTTGGATGCCTTCTAACTCTAGATCAATAGACCTAGAACTATTAGGGGCAAGGAGTCATAAATTTTTCAAATTATTTTTATCAGTCACATATGGATTGAGTTGTACCAGCAGGGAGAACATTTATGCTAGTGAAATCATGGTGCCACTGTTATAAAAAGTCTCTGAAAGTGGAGCAGCTTTGAGTCTGATTTGAGGAGGGCTCACATTTTTCTGTAGTTACTGATTAACCCCCAGGCTCTAAAAGAACATGTAGAATGTTCTCCCTGGATTCCCTGTTGGGTCCTCAGCAGTATTCTAAAAGCCTTTGTGTAGGATCCTGTGTGACCTTTGATTTGTGAAGAAAAAAATAGAACCAAAAAAACCAAACCCAAAATGGGGGTTTGGAGTATTATGACAGTGGATGGAAGCCAGTTCCCTAAGCCTGGGTTCCTAGCAGGCAAGAATGAATATACAGGCTATTCGGGCTTTTGGGAACAGCGATGCCAGATCCTTGACAGAAGCCACATCTGGATGGTACCATATTGAATACCTGGTAGTTTTTGCATGAGAAAAGAGAGCTAGTTGCTGTTGAGTTGTTTCAGTCGTGTCCAACTCTTTGTAACCCCATTCGTTTTGTTTTGTTTTTGGCCAAGATACACTGGAGTGGTTTGCTGTATCCCTTTGCAGCTCATTTTATAAATGAGGAACTGAGGCAAACAGGGTTAAGTGACTTGTCCAGGGTCACACAGCTAATAATTGTCTGAGGCCAGATTTGAACTTATGAAGAGGAATCTTACTGATTTCAGGCACAGTGCTCTATCCCATGCACCACCTAGCTGCCCTTGTGCCACCTAGCTGCGTTGAGCATCCGGTAGGAGTAGGGAATTCAAGAGGACCCAGACTGAGGGCATTTGGGTATGAAGGTAAATGAATCCACGACATAAAAATGTAACTTTCCTATTCATTCCATCCCCATAGTCCCCTACCTTTGCAAAGAAGTGCATGTTCATGGAGGAAGGAGAGGCCAAGTTTAGGTTCTGGCAAGGAAAGAAGTAGGGCAAATGGCAAGGCACTAAGCACCTTGTGAAGCAATGACAGATTAGATGGTCTTCACCCAAGTAGAGAGTGGGTCTAAAGGTAAGAATGCAATGGGGCTCTGCAGTACCTCCAGTAGAGGAGGGGGTAGGGGTCCAGTGGGTGGCCTGGTGGAAACTGGGCAATGGGACAACGAGGGTGGAGGGTGGAGAGGAAGGTACACAGCTACCCTCAGTGGCACTAATTAGTGCTAGTCTGTCTTCTGGCTATGGGCTATCTCTTGTTGTGGTTAATGCACTAAGTAAATGGATTGACCTTTCAAAAGAACATCACATGCATTTGAGTATGAAGAGTCACCTGCACAGAGTATAATTTTCATATGCATATAGGTCCTCCCTACCTCCATCTCATTCTTCATCATTTTAAAACCTAGAATAGACAATCGACCTATCAGGGCCCTTTGAAGGGAATTGCTCAATTGACCTTATAAAAACTGCTAAAAATAAAAGGTTATTGAAGCAACAAAGATTGTTTTGTTAAAATCTCAGTGTTGATTCTACTTGGATTAACAAGGGTTATTTTCATCATATTGTGTAGAAGTGGCTTAAACAGAAACCAGGGAAGCAGGATGCAGGCTCTCCGTAAGGCAAGCATTTGAAAACTTGGGTCAGTCTGACCTGGGATTTGTTTGCAAATTTTTTGAACTTTAAGTGTGATCAATGTGTGTGCTTGGCCTATCTTCTCTTTTAAGAAAGTTCTCTCTCCTTTACTTACAGTCTTTTGCACAAAAGGACTAAGAAGAGGGAGGTGCCCAGGAGCAGAAACGTAGGCCACCACAGGTATACCCCTACCTCAGAGACTCCCTTCCCATTTTATTGCCTGCTTTTCCTTTCTCCTGTGACTTTCAGCCTTCCTCTCCCTTCCTTTTCTTTCCTCCAGTCAGACTCTTAGACTATTTTATTCCTTGTCTACAATGTGAAATATTTCTCGAAAGGACCCACACAGGTAAAAGAGAGAGTAGATTTCTTCTTTGTTGCTACAGGAAGCAGAACTGGGACCAGTGGCTAGAAATTATAGGGAGGCAGGATTTTATATTTTTAAAAAAAACTTACTATTCTAAGGAATTCTTTTCTAATTATCAGAATTGTCATGGAATGGAATGGGATCGCTACCTTGATGTAGTAGTGTGTTTCTCACCACTAGAAGTGTTCAGGCAGAGGCTGGTCGGTTGTCAAGAATATCTTATGGAGAATGGGAGGGAAAGGAAGAAAAAAGGAGGAGCATCAGTATGCTTGTCGATGTAAAGTAAGGTCCTTGAATGCCTTTTCTTGGAATCTCTCAAGGTTTGTCTATAATAATAATAATAAAACAACTTTTATGCAGCATTTACTATGTGCCAGGGACTGTGGTGAGTGCTTAACAATCACCATCTCATTTGAGGCTCACAACAATTCCAGGAGATTGGTGCCTTTATTACCCCCATTTCACAGATGAGGAAACTGAAACAAACAGAGGTTAAATGGTTTGCCCTGCTAGTGAGTGAGGTTGGATTTGAACTGGGGTCTTCTTGACTCCAGGCTTGGTGCTCTATCCACTGCACGATGTATACGTCTGCCTATGAATGGAGTCTCCGCCAAGCTGCCCTCTCCCTGCTCTTAATTCTGTGGTGGCTAATGCCTTTCATTGGAAATTGCAACATCCAAAGAAGTCTTTACCTTTTGGGCCAGCCTGACCTTGGATGAACCAAGGCAACAAAAGCAAGGTCACCAGTTTTGGAGAGAATGAGGAATGATGGTCTAACTTTTCCTTCATTTTCCCTTGCCAGACATTTATGACAAAGCTTGCCTGTTGATAGACTAGGCAGCCATCTAAATAACATAAGAAGAAGCCCAGGAAAGACATCCCTCTCCCCCACCCAGAGAAATTTGTCCAACCACCTGGGATGCTGTCTGCAATCCACCAAGTTTGGTTCATGGCAAAGGAGAGAGGCTGCTAACTTTTATGCCTATCATCTGTGTGAGTTTAGTTATATCACTTTCTCCCTGCCTGGACCTCAGTTTCCTCATCTGTAAAATGAGAGGGTTGCCCCTTCTAGTTCTAGGTCTGTGATCCTAAATCTCTCCTTTTATTGGCTTTTGTATCAAGTTCCTAATATAATGTCACAAAAAATACGATATATATTTGATAACGATTACAGCATTTAATTTATCAGAGATGGGAGGGAAAAATTTTTATCTTCTTTATTTTCCCTTTCCCTTTAGCATTATTTCTATTTCCTTTCATGTTTTGTATTGTAAGAAATATCTTGTTCATGAGGTAAGCATCACAGGTGGGATCTGAACTCAGCTAGGCCCGCTGACCCCAGTGCTTTTTCTACTATGTCCTTATAGCTGAAACTGGATCCAGTTCCACTGATTGGTTTATTCTTGAGTTTGACTTATATATTGTACATAATATAAAAGATAATTAAATTATATCCTCAATACTTCATTGCTTTAATGGATCTCTGATTCCATCCTTGTTGGCACTTTCTTCAATGATCACAATGGGAATGCATCCATGCTCTCTCATTCTGTGCACCTCTTTCCTTTGTCTTTAGTAAATCCTCTGCAGAGGATCCACCCAACATGCTGGGAGTCTTTCTTCATCTTGACATTTCATGGTTACCAAAAGGAACCCATGATCTGTCCATCAGTCACCTCTCCTCACTACATAACCAATCTACCTCCTTTTCTGATTACACATACACCTGAGGATGGCCTTTATGCAACTTCTCTTGTGCAAATTTTTTTATTACTAATGTGCTAAGGCCTACTTACTCCCACCATGTAAATCTCCATCTCTCTTTGGGCAATTCACAGCTTTAATTTTTTAAAAATTGGAGTATTCCATGAAATGCAACCATTCAGCACCACTGGAAAAATATTGATAAGAAAAAGATGGATTAAAATTGCTTCCCTTATCGCTTGGGGGAAGGCAAGGGAGGGTGGGAAAGAATTTGTAACTCAAAGTTGCAAAAAAATGAAAGCTAAAATTGTTTTTACTTGTAATTGGGAAAAAATAAAATATTAAGAAATTTAAAATATGGATTATTGTTTTAAAGAGAAGTTTAGAGTCAATAAGAGTACCGTCCAATATTCCACATGCAATCCATCTCCCTCTTGTCTTCCTATTGAATTCTGGGCTCAGTTCATTATCATGTATGGTGTCTATCCAAGACCTGTACTGATGGGCCAGCACTATTGCTTGTTCGTACACCTGCATATCAGAATCTGTCCAATAGGCATAATTAGCTTGGTTTTTCCCATGTGTCATATTCTTAATCATTAAAAAAGAACCCAAATGTAGTTATTCAGAAATGGACTTCATTCTTTTTCCCCCTAAATATATCAGTCTCCCTAATTTAATCCACATGATAAAATACCTGATAGTCTTTGGATTGAAAATTACCTAGAATAAGAGTTATAGAATGTTAGGATGGGATGAGAACTCCGATATCATTTAGGACAATCATCCGTTCCTTTTGTGGAGGAGAAATCTGAGACCTAGAGAGATGAAATGACTTGACCAGCGACAGAACAACAAATGGTTGTCACAAGCCTCAGTGTGGAGATCCTGTGCAAAGTCTAGTTCATCATTATTTACCTATAAACTCTGAATCCTGTTGCTAGATACAGATCCAGACTCCACATACTTGAATATATAAACGAAATATGATTTTTTTTTCATAGCATCATAGATTTAGAGCTGGAAAAACCCTGAGACGACATCTGGTTCTGCCTCCTCATTTTACAGATGAGGAACTGAGGCCATAAGTTAAATGACTTGCCCAGGGCTATACAGTTAGTAAGCGTCTGAGTTAGGACTTGAACTTAGATCGGCCTGACTCTAAAACTGTAGCTTTAGCCACTATGCTATGGCATGGAGGAATCCTTCACATGAGAATTCTTTCCATAAATGCAGGTAACAACATGTCTGTGACATGATATTTTTTTTTGGAAGGGGGAAAGCAGGGCAATTGGGGTTAAGTGACTTGCCCAAGGTCACACAGTTAGTAACTGCTTGTCAAGTGTCTGAGCGAATCTGAATTCAGGTCCTCCTGACTCCGGGGCCGGTGCTCTATTCACTGAGACACCTAGCTGCCCCATTGTCTGTGACAGGATAGATGAGTCTAAGGGAATTGTCTGGGGCATATGGAAGTTAAGTAATTTGCCCAGGGTAACAGCTAATTAAGTGACATTCAAACTTTGAGTCCAGGTCTTTCTATTTCACATTGTGTCTCAACCCTACACGAAACTGGCAATATCAACCCAGATCTCAGAATAGGTCTTGTACCGGCTTTCTCAAGGATTTTCAGTATCCTTTAAACCAGGTATAACTCACGGTCAGGCTGACCCTCTTGACGTTGCTTTGGACCAGAGTCAACCCCGTCTGCCCACCGTCATCCCGACTGACCCTGAGGCTTTATCAGAAATGATTCCGTTTAAAGGCCTGAGGTCAGCTGTGAGTAGGGGAGGCAGGGAGATCCTTTTCCCCAGCACTTTTCAAACAGTCTGGCTGTCAAATTGGCCCAGGGAGAAGATTTCAGTTGGTTTTCCTAATCCAATCCACAGTTTTCTGTCCTTGAAGAAAAAGATAGTATGTGTATTGTTGCATTGGAACAAGCTCATGGCTTTTATAGTAGCAAGCATCACTAAATACCACCAAGATTCTAAACAACAAAAACTTCATGTCCCTGGAGGACAGCAATGAATCTATTCATACGAATAAGACTGGGAATGTCTACCACAGCATGGGATGGAGATTATACTTGTTAAACGTTAAGCCGAGGATCAGTATCCATTCGCTCTTTCTTGTTATGATTAAACCTCAAACTGTTTATCGGCAGTAAGTCATACAGGGATACATGTTGGCTTTAGTTTCTAAATGGATTTTTGGCACTTGTTCATTGCTAGGGACACAGGATCCAAGATGAAAAACATTGCACTTTTTGTAGCATTCTCAGGGTTATATACCACAGATCCCTCTTCTACAGTTTTGGAAACTTTCTCTAAAAGAAATAACATAGGCCTAGAATAGAGAAACAGGAAGGAAGAGGATATTGATAGGAAAGCCAGGAAGCTGGAAATGAAAACAGCTGCTCTGTTTTTGGTTAGCTGGGGAATAAAATTAGATGAAAGCTACTAATAAATGATGCAAAGTTAGTGCAAATCTGTCTGGTTGGAGAAGGTAATAACAGAAAAATACTTCAAATTGTAGAGGGCTTTACGTTTTACAAAGTACATTTCTTTCAACAACCCTGTGGGGTAGGCAGTACAAGTATTATTTATTTTCCTCATTTCACAGATGAGAAAGTTAAAACTCAGAGAAGTGAAATTATTTGGCCTTGGTCATATATTCTTTCCAATGCATCACACATTCCTTTCAAGATAGCCATTGAACCTCTCTCTGGAACAAATTGCTTGGAAATCAGGCATCCTCTCTCTCAGACTGCTACGGAGAAAAGAAAACTCCATTCCCCTCCTCCCCAATAGCAATGGTGCCTGATGCATCCAACTGTGAGCCCACATACTTACCTAGACAAGCTTCCAACTAGACCATAGGTATGTGGCTGAATCCCTTGCTTTACGTTTCTTTCCCTAAGCACATAGGACCCAACTGAGTGATGCTGAGATCGGGATATTTCTGGCATGCAAGCTACCTCGTGAGCTGAAGCTTTTGGGACTTCCCAGGTCTGAGTGCTGGTTGTCAAACAGGAAGTTATTTTTGCAACACCTTTTCCAAGGAGAAAATGACCACCGCTGGAAGGATACTACAGATGAAATGCCTGAGAAAGCTAAAGCCATGGCCTGGTTTTCTGGGAAATCTGGATTTGCAAGTTACATAGACATTGCTTATTGGATGTGAAAGTTTAGCAGTGTCAAAAAGTCTTCTGTGAGTCTTTACTTCTTGAGAGAATATAATAGGGGTGATGGGTCCATGTTTCTGGTTTTAAGTATTTGGCAAGGTGTGTTTTTGGTATAGGAAATAAACAGCTTCCCTATACTCAAAAAAAAGATGGATAAAAGGCTTTGTGGACAGGAAAAAGGCAGCTAGGTGAAAAAATTAACTACTGTTGCTAATAAGGATTAGTATTACAATGCACCAATGAATCTGTGATCTTATCAATGTGGATATTTTTTCTAATAATACGGATTACAATTCTCTTATAACTACTCGATCCATCCTATGCAGCTCTTATCCATATTCTACTACTACCATGAAAGGTTCACTTTATGTGTGAAAGGCTTTTCTCAGTTCTTCCTGACAGTGGAATACACATGTCAACTTTCCCTTATCCACATCTGTCTTCCCCCACCCCAGCCATAGATTTCTCTGATGACATCCTTTACATCATTTTTCCTGCATAATTCCTCATTTGTAATATGTTGAACCCTGCTCACACCCACCACACACCTCTCCATTGTAATTTGGGTGACCTCAGACTTTAATTTTTTTTCAAGATTATGGTATTCCATGATTCATAATCATTCAACTTCACCAGAAGACTGTTGCTGTTTAAAAAATAGGCCTTTGATTCAGGGAGAAAGTTAGAAGCGTTAAGAACACTGCAATTTCTCAAGTGCAATCCAATTTACTCTCCAACTTTTTTTAATTTCAGGCCCAGCTTGCTGTCCATTTTCGGTGATGCATGTTTTCTAAAATCATTTGTTACTGTCATGGAGAAGTTCCAGTACAGAATCTGACTTGAAGAGGGATTCCTTATAGAAAATGAAGTCCTCCAGATGTATCTCTGTTCATGGATGCTCTTATTGCAGCAAACACCAGAACAATGGAGAGCTACTAAAGGAAATCTTATAATCCCTCCAAAAAGTTTAGTCTAACTATCCACACAAGAAAAAACAAGTGGATGAATAATACTTACCATCCAGACTTTGACATGAAACCCATAGGCCCTGTTCATTAGTACATTTATTTGAGATCGATGCTGAAAATGAGCAACGAGAATTATTAATGTTGATGTGTTTGTGATGGTTATCTCTTATCTCTATAACACTAGTATATGGGGTGTTCAGGGAGCACTAGCACTTCTGGCGTGAGTGCTTCCCAAGTCTCTTTCAGGGTTGCTCATCCATCTTTGGTATCCAACTGTCACTCACCTCTTCCCTGTGCTTCCAGGAAGCTGTAGCATGCAAAGTGTCCACACCCTGGTAAAACTGTCTGGGCAGAGGGGATACCAGGTTGAGGGTAACTGAGAGGCTTCAAACCTGTCAATGAGTTAGGGGTACATCCCTATACATGTGAAGACTTCCCTTGGCAGAATACGTAGATGAGAACAATTTGTTCCAATGGCCATGAAGGAGGCTGAAGCAACATTTAGAGCTTGGTCAGGCATCAAAGATGCAAAGTCAGCCCGAGCCATCACTAGTCCTCTTGATTTTCGTCTTACCGTTGGACTTTAGTGACTCTGGAAGAGACAGTGAGGCCAATGACTTTATGCAATTCTGCCTCGCTTAAATCCAATTCATGAGCAAGTCAAGACATCATCCTGTGATGTCATTTGTCTTCTTTTAAATCAAAGGACGAGCAACGACAACAACTAGGTGTTACCATAGAGAATGAGGGTGGCTGGCTGCCAACTCTCTCCTCATTCTCCCTTCCCTCTGAAGAAAAGGGTGGGTTTGAAATCGTTATGAATCACTCCTCTATCTGCCTACTGGGCCAGCTTGGAGGAGAGACTTTCTCTCCTTTGCTTGAGTGAAGGTAGAAGAGGAATCTTAGCCTTTGTCTCAGTCATGGACTCGGCTAGTAAGATGCTCTTGGATCACAACCAGCTCATTCTTCTAGGGAAAATCAAAGTGAAAGTCCCAATTCAGGTTTTAAGATTCTGCTCATTAGGAGGGCTATAGATTAATTCATACACTACATTCCATCTCAGGAGGTCCTCCAGATGGGTATGTAGTCTTCCAAACCGAAAATGGGAACATCCAACTAGTACTTTCTCTGAGTTATCCAATCAAACACACCCTCTGCCCTCTTGGACTATAGCTAAATGCATATGTGCTGATATATGTTTTAACCATATTTTATAAAGAAAAATAGCTACAGTCAGTATAAAGAAAATAACTTAGCACAAGGTATCTGTTGAACAAGTAAATGGAAGTGGGAAAGGTATTGCACAGTGATAGGTTAGTTCCTCTACATTTACCACAAAGCATCTCCAATCTGACTGGGGCATCAGCCACATAGTTACCATGTTTGATACTTCTCCAATTGACTTCCCTTCTCTCTGTGGTCCTGGAAGGGGTAACTTCACTATCTCTATTGGCACTTCAGCCATCACTGGTAAACTGTTATAGCTGCTTCTCTGCTATCTCAGCTACTGGGACTCCCAGTCCTCTCCCTGCCGTGTTGTGCTTCCAACCTGAGACTGATCACTCAAGCTCCATTGGGGTTCCAAGACCTCCTACCATCCAGTCACAAATCTTGCCTAATGTTTTTTCCTTCTTTTCCCAGACTAAGAAAGGAAGGAATGGAGGAGGGAGAAGGACTATATTTCCAAAGATGCCCAGATATCGTTCAGATATTTGCTCCAAAAGTCTAGCATTAGCCCCTCTCATGGCTGGGGGGAGCGGTTAACACTAATTTTGCCATTGATAGTAGAATGGATAGTATGGATTTGTCATGGATAGTAAATTAGCTCTCACTTGTTTTTCATCAAATTAGCAGTTCAAAGAGCATTTTATTCAAATTTAATTTTACTTTTTTGGGGAAGATTTTCTAACATGAAACTCAGATAGACTTATTGATAGAAAGCGTACCTCAAAGCATGGTCCCAATAAAGGATGGGAAGGACTTAACTGATGTAGTTGTCTTTAGCACATATTTATTTGCACTTGCAATCTTCTTTTCTTCTGCTTTAATTGATAGATCTTTCCAAACCCAGGTCCCGGAAGGTTCATGACTATCAAAAAAAGAAATGTTTATGCCTTAATTTTTACCGATTAAGGAAAAATGTGATACTGTAATTTCCTTTAAAAAAACTTTAAAATGTCCATGGCCTTCTTCATAGGGGTACCCACCTTCAAAGGTAGAGGATATATCCAGAATAAAGGAGGTAGGGGTCACAAAAATATTTGTCCAAATAATATGTATTTAATCATCGAAATACAAAATCAGTATTTTTTATGCCTTATTCTAACTGATAGTACATCCCTGAAAAAAAATTTCCTTTATCCTTGTGTTGAAAAAAAAATTCAGAATTTAAGGAACCATTAAAATTCAACTGATTTAGACTCGCTAACTACCACAAATTATTATTATTATTATTGTCCTCATTATATTATTGTTGCTGTAAACATATGGTGCTTTTCAGTTTATAAAACTCTTAAGTAGATTGGTTAACTTTCCCTTCAGAAAAATAACTCTGTAAAATGTATACAGAAATGATTATCATTCCCATTTTATAGATGAAGAGCTTTAGGTTTAGCAATAGCTGTGCCCAAAGTCACATAACAATTCAGTGTGACAACAGAGACTCGAACCCAAGTCTTCTAAGTCCTGTGCTCATTCCACTATTCCTGGCTGCTTCCTGTCTATGTTGTCTTGGTTGTATTGCTAATTCGCCCTCAATAAGGTATCTTCTTTTTATTAAGTGAGCACGGACTACATCTCAGAGGCCAGCAATTATAAAGGATCTGTATTATATTATTGCAAAACAATCATGGTATAGAGAGCCCTATTGTTGTCCTGTGGTTGGCTCACCAGTTGCCAGCATTTCAAACCCCAGGATGTCATCAGAGGCCCCTAGAGCAGGTCCAGGAGGCAGGGGGAGGGGAAAGAACCTTGAGTGATATAGGCATTCTAGCTATTCACTCTGCCCTTGAGTTGGTCCCCAATGTCTGGAAGATGCTTAAGAAACGTAGAGGCATTAGTTACAGGATCCCTTAGGGATTCTGTGGTTCTTTAGGGAATTGTTGAGGAGATGAAAAAACTCCACAGTCTCCAGGAGCAGCCCTTTGAATCCCAGAATGCTGAAGTTGGAAGAGTCCACAGATATTTAATTCAACCCATCCTGAACATGATGGGCCTCTCCACTGTGTCCTAATCAAATAGTCATTTAGTTTTTACCTGAAGACCCCTACCTCCAACAGACTCTTTCCCAGTTTGGGAAAGTTCTAATTATTAGGAAGTTATTTCTTTTCTACAATATATTTTTAGTTATTTCCTTAGATATTTCCAAATTGCATTAAATTTTTTTTAACATTCATTTAAAAAAATTTTAAGTTCCATATTCTCTTCCCTCCCCCACTCTTTTGGAAGGCAAGCAGCAAGATATCAATTATACATGTGCAGTCATACAAAACATATTTCCATATTAGCCATGTTGCAAAAGAAAACACACACATAAAAATAAAAAAATAAAATGAAAAAATATGCTTCAATCTACCCTCAGAGTTCATCAGTTCTCTCTCTGGAGGTGGATGGCCTTTTTCATCATGGGTCCTTTGGAACTGTCTTGGATCATTGTCTCCATCAGAGTAACTGTCTTTCACATTTTATCATCTTTACAATATGGTTGTTACTGTACACAATGTACTCCTGGTTCTGTTCACTTCACTTTGCATCAGTTTTATGAAATCATCCTGCTTGTCATTTCTTATAGCACAGAAGTATTCCATCACATTCATATACCACCACTTGTTGAGCCATTTCCCAATCGATGGGCATCCTCTCAGTTTCCAATTCTTTGCCACCACAAAAAGAGCTGCTATAAATATTTTTGTACTAATATAGCCTTTACTCTTTAATCTCTTTGGGACACAGGCCTAGTAATGGTATTGCTGGGTCGAAGGATACTCACGGTTTTATAGCCCTTTGAGTGTAGTTACAAACTGTTCTCCAGAATGGTTGGACTAACTGACAATTTATTAGGAAGTTTTTTCCTGCAGAAACCTGTCCCTTTACAACATCTGCTCATTACTGCTAGTTTTGCCCTCTGGGGCCAAGCAGAGACATCATAAACTTTCTTGATGTCTTACAACATGAGAGCAGCCTGGCATGTCTCATCTAAATATCCACAGAGCAGGAGTCTACCCAAGGCCCACGGTGGATGCTTTAGCATCACCAAAATCTTCATAGACCCGCCTCTGGCCTGGCCTGAGCCTGTAGATTTGCCTTAGCACCTCCCTGGGGCTCAAGATGCATTAGCTCAGAAGTCACAAGTCTGCAGACTAATGTGTGCCAAATCTATACAAAAAAGGAGAATTATGCTAGCGATGGGGTAAGGAGGAAATGGAACTAGATAATAGCTCATTGACATTTTTTTCAACCTGGCAAATCTCACCTATCTGATGTTTCCTTCCCCCCCACCATGTCTCAACAGATACACAAATGTACTTTCAGAGAGATTATACTTCTGTTTGAAAAAGAGCAACTAGAAACCGGAACTCTATAATGTCTGTTGTTTTTTATTTTTTCACTTAAAATTTTTTATTGACATGTTTTGATTTTATATTATACACATTTCCAGATTACCCCCAGTCTTGTAAGAGTTGTCTTGTAATACGGGAGGACAATTAAGCAAAACTAACAATAATGCAATGTCAACTGAAAGTGCTTACGACATTCCGTACCCCCAAACTCTCCATCCTTTTTTTTTTGGAGGCAATTGGGCTTAAGTGACTTACCCAGAGTCACACAGCTAGCAAACGTCCGAAGCTGTATTTGAACTCAGGTCCTCCTGACTCCAGGGCCAGTGCTCTATCCAATGTGCCACCTAGCTAGCTGCCCTACCTCTCCACTCTCTATTTTTTTAAAAAAATGCTTTGTTATTTTAATGAACAGAAATTTATTTTTTCTCCCTTTCATCCCCACCCCATTGGGAAAAATTCTTCATAACAAATATACATAGTCAAGCAAAACCAATTCCCTCATTGGCTTGTTAAAAAATATATGCCTCTCCTTCTGTACCATCACCTCTCTGTCACGAGGTGGATAGCATGTTTCATTGTTGGTCATTCAAAATCATGGGTGTTCATTTTATCAGTTATAGTTCTTTTGACTTTGAAAAAATTGTTCTGATCCTGACAATTTCATTCTTTATGAGTTTATAAGAGTCCTTAAAATTGATTGTTCATTTTTAGAATATTGATGTTATAAATTGTTCTAGTTCGGCTCACTTCACTCTCAATCCATTCATACAAGTCTTTCCAAAACAGCTCCTACCATTTGATTCAGCGATATCACTGCTGGACCTGTACCCAAAAGAGATCAAAGAGGAAAAGGTCCTATAAGGACAAAAACATATACCAAGAGCTTCTGTGGTTGTTGTCATATGGCCAAAAAAAAAGCCAGCTAAAGGAATGTCCATCAACTGAAGAATGGCTGAAAAGTTATGGTATATAAATATGACAGAATACTGTTGTGGGGTAAGAAATGAGGAAATAGGATATTATAAACAGAAAACTGTACAAATGAATGCTGTAATTGACAAAGGTACATTTTGTGGGGAGGAAATGAGGCTTTTATTTTGTAAACTGTAAAAACATTATCAGAGTGAATAAAATTTGCCAGAGTCAATACTTCATTAGAGAAGTAGGGTACCTAAAAATAAACAAAGATATTCTGCAGTGATAAAAGTGTCACATTATCAAAAAAAATGAGTTCAAATAGTCTTTTTTTAAGTGACCAATAAAAAGCTTGACTAAAGGAAAGCCTGCATCCTTTTGTATTGGCTGTAGTTGCCAGTTTGTGTGAGTTGGGACTTTTTTTTCTTTTAAAATCTCATTGGGGTAGCTTTCATCATTGACTCTAGTTTCATTAGTCATTTTTTATACCTTTCATCAGTCCCCCCAGGAGTCTTAATAAGGACACTTCTGACATGACTGGCAAAATTCCAAGAATTGTAAATGCTCTCATGTAGTGAATGAGATGTAGAGATAAACGAAACTGAGTTTGTCTCCGTGCTATATATTCATTCTCTCTGTGTCCCTTCTTTTGTGACTTGACTGTACTGGTCTGGCTATCTCTCTTTTACTCATACACCCCTCCCAGATACTTCCTTTGCAAAATATTACAATCCTCTCTATCACTGCTACAGCAAGGGAATTTTCAGGGATCTAAAAATAGCTTCTATAGAATCAGAGTGTTTTTAGTTACTGCTGCAGAAACAGGTGAGTTTCACACTCTGAAACAGTTCTGGAGGCCCCGCAGGACCCCACAAAATTTCATTGGAAAAATGAAAATGCCTTGGGAATTGGGGGATAACAAATTAGGACTTTGGGGAGAAAACACAAAACCTATTCCACAAACCAAAGGATGAAATTTAACTTCAATTAGGCACTTCTGAGGTTTGTAAAAAAAAATAACACGCCCCTCCCAAACCCAGCAATACCACCACATTTCTTTACAATCCTCCATCCATTTGCTCCATCATCTGCTCCTCTTCGTCTGGCTTTAGATGGAGCCTTCAGTCTTAATAAGGAATATTTGGCAGTGTTCTAGCAAGAGATTTTGGCTAAGGAAACACACACACACACACACAGACACGCACCCGCACACATCCTCCAAAAGCTTGTTTTTATATTTCTAGGCTAACATCTATAATTAAAGTGCTCAATTTTTCTTCTAGTTAGTTTTTTTCAGTTATGGGATTTTTTTGCATATTTATGACTCCCTTCCCAACCCCAATATCTCCTGATAGTAGGGGTATTTTATCTGGATACATGTTGTTTTATTTTCTGCACCATATTGATATGAATACAGTCTGCACCAGAATATAGGCCACTCTACCATCCACCAACCTTACTAGCTATGTGACCCTGGGCAGGTCACTTACCCTGTTTACCTCAGTTTCCTCATCTATAAAACGAGCTAAAGAAGGAAATAGCAAACCACTCCAGTATCTTTGCCACGAAAATCCCCACAAGGGTCATGAAGAGTCAGACATGACTGAAATGACTAAACGACGATGACCATATTAGTCTGAATATAGTCTGCCCCAGAATATAGACCAAGACAAAATGAGATTTCTTTGAGAGGAAAAAAAATCATGCATAAGTAGGCATTGAAAGATAGCACCAATCATAGACTTTTATGCAAGCCACGTTTGGGGGCCAAACTGAGCTCTCTATTTGGACTGATGTATTTTTAAGGAGTTGGTAAAAATGTTAGCCAGGATAAGCAAAACAAATCTCTAAAATTATGAAATGATTGCATTGAACCTATTTAAACTTTTGGTATATCAGAAAATCCCAAACTTATCATTCATTGAATTCGTAAAGACGGGTAACTGTTAACATGGAGAAAATAATTCAAATACCTGATATGGGCATTGAGTGCCTGAATGAGTTAGTCTTATTTTCTCTGAGCTCTGATCCAAGGACTTTCCCTCATGTCTCCTAGTCTCTGACCAAAAAGGAAGCCTAGCCATTCCTAAATATACCTGCAAGATTTCCTCCTTCCTTGTTTTTGCTCATGCTGTTCCTGTTACCTGGAATGCCCCTTCTCCCTAGAGTGGCTTATCTAATTTTTACCCCTTCTCTCCCCTTTCCTCCTTCTTCTCATCTTTTCTTCTTCCCTTCTTTTCCTCCTCCTTCTCTCCCCTTTCCCTTCCACTCTCTTCTCCCTTCCACTCTCCTCTCCTCCTCTACTGTCAAGCTATCTTTCAACTTGCTCTCTTTCCAATACTTCTTACTGTTTTATAAGATAATATTATTCATAATCTTCCAACATCTTTTTTGGTAAGATTAGAAGAGTTTATACCTTTGTTTCCATGTCTCACCATTTGTTGCACAGCAAATGTTTTCTGAGGCAGTTTTTTTGGCTCATTGAGACTCCTCGTTGCGGCAATTGATTTACATTCATTAAACTTCTGTATGAAATTTGTATAATTGGTGTCAATATCCTTTCCTCTGCCCACAGTCATTTTCTAGCACCAATAACTTGCTTTTAATTGCATGCTATACGTTTTTCTTTTAGCTTTTTATTAATTTTGGTATTTTCCCTATGTAACAACAATATGGCTTTCTGCTACTGTGGCTGTGTAAGACTAACAACACCAGCATACAGAAGGCTGCCAGCACAGGTTCTTTGATCTGCTTTTCTAAGGAATACAACTTTAAGGGGTTAACAATCTCACTTTAATCGAACATACATATATCATTCACTTGGTTCAGGGGGAAAAGCCAGCACCCTGAACTTCCGAGAGAATACAAACAGAAATCACAAACATACATTACATAAACAGAGCAAATAACACAAACCAGTCTATCCATAGTGATACATAGTTACCAGAGAAGCACCAACATCTGGGTTTCTTCAAAGCCAGAGGGCTCCTTAACAATGGCTACCCAGAGTCTTGTCTGGTCAAATCGCAAAACACTCCTTCAGTGAGTGAGAGCCCCAAACAAAACACTAACCTCTGAGTTTATATACCCTGTTTAGGGTCAAAGGGCATCACAACCATGCAACTCAAACCTATGTAAACTAGGCTTTCCCTTGACATAAATAGGTCATCGAAGACTCCCAATTTAATCAAAGAAACAAAGGCCAGACTCATCAAAGGCACCTGATTACCTAAGTACTCCAAAAGAGAAAATGGTGAAAAAGTCCTGCCCTGATTACCATTACACCCTAACAAGTTATTGGCTTGAAAACTGGCTGAGGAAAGCCTCCCATATCAATAATGATTCCTTTCTTGTTTTAAAAAATATAATAAAATGCATTTTAATTGTCTTATTTGGAGATTGCCATGTCTATAATCTCCCAATTCTTTTCTCAAAAAAGTATGTTTCATCCATGTTGTTGTTGTTTGTCCTTCATTCTTGAAGAGGACCAAGGAAGCTGCTTGTCTTTTGGCTCTCTCATTCCTCACTCTCGGACAATAGTTTCCAAAGTAGCTTTCATTATCCTGGCCAACTTCTATTTTCTCATTGAAGTACATGTTTAAACTTTTCATAGCATTTCTCTCTCTCTTCATTCTCTCTAGTATTTTTAATTTCTTTCCCAAACTTCTTTTCTAATTTGCCTTTATACTCAGGTGGTCTACAGCATATTCCCGTGATAATATTTCTTCTGTTTCTCCCTCCACTGAACTTCACCCAAATGTTGTCTACCATTCCCTACCCCTTCCAATTTCTAGATTTCTTCACATGAATGTGTCTTCTTAATAGAGAATGCCATTCCACTCTTGTAAAAATCTATTCCTTGCCTTTCATACAAGGTATACCTTTGCCAGAACCATATTTGAGTCCTAAGTCCCATCTCAACAAATTTCAGTAAGATCTATGAGATCAAATAAGTCTCCCTGCCTTTGAACCTCTAGGTTGTCTTCTTTATTATGTACCTTTTATGCTTTTGTGTGTAAACACTTGAGACTATGGGTTTTATTTTTTGATCGTCTCTTGTGAATTACTCTTTAAGAAGTCAAAAATCTGGTTGTCTTTGTGTAATGTCCGTAAAACCCAGGAGTTTTTTCTCCTTTTGTACAGATTTGTGCAGCCATATAGCAAAATATCATTAATAGTCAATTACTAATTATGTTCAATTGCCTACCTGTCAAAGAGAATATAAGGTAGAGAAAAGAAAGGGAAAATTTACAATCAAGCACGTGCTAGTGAATAAGAAATCTTCATAAATGCTAACTGGCTAATTAGTAACCATTGTGTAGTAGAACATTAAATAAATATAAATGTCCACACCTGAAAAAGAAGTAGTCAGTGCAAAAATTAGGGGAATTAAGGCCAAATTGATAGGCGAAGATTGACTAAGGTTACACTAAGTGGATTTAAATAAAACATGCTCTTTATTCATGTGGTTAATGCTATAACCAAAGTACCATATAGTGGCCTAAACAGACTTTTCCAATGTCTAACAAAACAAGTTCTATTTTCATACCTATAGATTTCTTAGTGTCTTTCTGTACGTACCTGGAGGAGTGATTTGTGTGATCAATGCTCATATATGCAAGGTGGTTGCCGGTCTATTAGGAAATCAATTCTTAGAAAATTAATTACAGAAATGCTGCCAGGCCACAGGAAGTGCTTTCTTACATATAAAATAGTAGTGATAGCTAGCACTTATAAAGTGCTTGAATGTTTACAAAATGATTTACAGATACAGCCGGTACTATTATTATCCCATTTTTATAGCTGAGTTAAATGAGGCTGGGACAGGTTAAATGACTTGCCCAGAATCCTGGAACTAAGTGTCTGTGGCATGATTCAAACTCAGCTCTTTTTCATCACAAATCCAGCACCCTATTAACTCTACCAAGCTGCCTCCCTAAGAAGACAATCTCATTTTGTCAGCATACTTCTGGGATAGTTGATTCATAATCGGTACAGAGACATATCAATGACCACTGCAAAGTTGATCAGCCACTAGCCTTTGTTTTACATTTTCCTTCTCTCTTTTAAGTTTCCTTTTGAGAAATTAGGGTAAGCCAGAAATTTGTACATATACTCCCATATTCTCAGATACAGCCAGATGCAAATTTGACTTGAATGAAGAATGTCCTGCTTATAATCCACAATTGTTTTGCTGTTATGCTGGGACTGGGAGTGATGCTTATCCAGCATGTCTTCTTGTCCTAACAAAACTCAACATGCTATTTCTCTTCACCACCATAGACAAGTGACTATGGAAATTTATGAGCATTGGAGCCCCAGAGACCTTGAGGAACCACGTATAGATGGTGGAAATAACTGGATGGTAGTCATGATACTGATGAGTCGGGCCACCTGACTAATATCAGCAGTCTGGGTCCACTCAAGCTAAAGAAAGAATCTTTCTAGATCATAGCACTGTATAATAGATCTCTATTAGTCCCCAAGATGAAATGGCATTCATTGCATTAGGAACTAGAAGTGAGGAACCTGGTTTGTTTGTTTGTTTGTTAGTTATTTTGGGGGATCTTTGTTGGTTAAGATGTTTCTCTCTTGGTCTTTCACCATTTCTTTTGTATTGCCCACTCTCACTTTTGGAAACCTCCTTTTTCTTCAATATCTTCAGCTTTCATTGTTACACAAACACTGGAGATTGGGTTGTTGGATGTCTTCAGCCTACTAGAATTGACATAGAGTTCAGCTGGGTCCAAGTCCATTTCCCTGAGAAACTTTTGGGGGTTCAGAACTAATCCTAGCTGCTTGGACATCTTGCCCTCTAACCTGAGCACCATCTATGGCATACCTTCTATGTGAATCTTCCTTTCCCCCTCCTTCTTTCCTTAGAGAAGTTAGAGTATAATTCTTTTCTTTTGAAGTATTTCCCTCAGCAGAGTTTGTTGAAAGCAACTATCCTGCTTGTTAAGCATCCAAGATTATGACTAAAAGAACAGCAAAGGTTGCAGAGGTCTTTTGAGTAAATGCTGATACTAATCAATGCCGGCATAAGATTTCACTCTATATTAGTTCCTTATTCATTCCTGACTGATTTCCTCATGACAGGCAGTGTCCTTGATCTTAGACAAGATCTAGCTCTATCGTTAGGAGATTATGTTGACTAAAGACTGGTGTTTCAGGATGTCTAAACTTTATCTGCTCAGTTCTTGGCTCCTGGCTAGTAATCCAGGGTCTCTGGAAGTTACTCCCTTCTTAGAACCTCTGAGATAAACCTTCTGTCCTGGGTTTCAATTCTTTAAGGAGAGGAGAATCTGGACACAGACCTACCTTGGGAAGTCATATCCTTTCTTTCTCTTTCCAGGAATGAAAAGGTGCCTCCCATTTGGACTCTGCCATAGAGCCCTGGGCTCTGATAGATTATAATATATACATGTATATATGTATTTGTGCAATGCATATATACACATGCATGCACATATACATATATGTATGCATGCACATATATACACATACATGTATGTGGATATGTGCATGCATATGTGTGTATATTATTCACTAGCACGTGTATATAGTGAATAAGAAATATACATATACATATAAATGTGTGTGTGTGTGTATCCTTATCTTACCCAGAACCAGGTCTCTACATCATTTCCTTCATTTCCTGGTCATGTTGCTATATGACTGCCCTCCTCCTATACCCTTCTAGTTCCCCTTTATCCAATTATCTTCCCCCATTAAAATGTAAACTCCTTGAAGCCAAGAAATTCCATGTTGATCATAATTTGAATCCCAGCATTGGTACATAGCATTCAATAGATACTTTTTCATCCATTCACTCATCATTCATGGGAAATTATTGCCTCTATCTACAAACTTAGACTGGCACCTCACCCTCACCCTCAAAAACGACTCAGACTTGCTTAGACCTTAGGTAACTCTTTTCATGTCATCGATCGTTCTTCAGGTACACGAACACCAGTTTATTTTCTTACGTAAAATAAACGCTCAGCTACCACGTACTTGTCCCATTCCTTACTTCTAAGTGGCAAAACTATGACTGCCGCTATTTGATCTTAGAACTTCCCTCAACACATGAAAGTCTCCTTTCGTTGGAACATGGGATGATCCTTAGAACCTACTCAACTGGAGAGATCCTCCTGGAAGGCCTTTCCCTTTCTCTCACTGATAAGTTCTTCCTGGGACTTTCATTCTTCGTCCTGTCACTCTTCATTCTCCTTCTGGTTCTGTTCCCGATGTCTGGACTTAATAACTATGCCTCTGCACCGGGCGCCTTCATCCCCCTTCCCTCTTTCCAGCTTTTTTTTCTTGGCATGTAGTCTTCCTTTAGTAAAGGTCCTTGAAAGCAGGCACTGTTTTTTACCTTTTTTTATAAATATATAAGTATATATATAAATATATAAACATATTTATACTTATTTTTTACTTTACTTACTTTACTCATCTCTTTACTGATATTTGTATTTCTAGCACTTAGCGCAGGGGCTGGCAGATGTTAACTGCTTAATAAATGTTTATTTCCTTCCTTCCTATTTTCTTCAGTCACATTGAAAAGGGAAGGCAATGTTCTGTCATCGTAATAAAATGGCAACGGGCGGACTAGATCAAATTGCTAGAGAAGCTGAAGACCCTTAGATTTGTGGTTATTCTTTAGTTGTTGTCGGTTGTGTCCGACACTTCATGACCCCATTGGGGTTTTCTTGGCAAAGATAATGAAGTACTTTGCTATTTCCTTTTTGACCTCATTTTATAGGGGAGGAAATGAAGCAAACAGGATTAAGTGACTTTCCCAGGGTCATAAAGCTAGTAGGTGTTTGAGATTTGAACTCAGGTCTTCATGATCCAGGCCTGGCACTCTATCTACTGTGTGACCTAATTGTCCTAAGACACTTAAAAGGGGAAACCCCAAGCTAGTCTTGAAGGACCATCTAATAACAGCAATAGTTTATCTACCTGACCATTTGCCTTCCACATCATGCTCCATTTGTCTTTAGCCCAATCTCTAGCCTCCTTTGGAAGGAGTCATACCTTTCGTTGAATGATGAACATTCTCATACGTGGTCGTATGTACCAACAAATCTTAGAGATTCTGAAGCCCTGTTAGTCACCATCCAAACCCAATTCCTTTTTCCCATCCCCTTCAACCCCGCCACCCTAAAATTGGAACTGAATGCCATTCACCCCACTGTGCTCTCTGGAATGATTGCCCCATAGGCAACAAACTCCACTTCATCCTAAATCTTTTCCTCTCCCACTTCTTCCACCCTCTAGCTGTTATAGAAAACTGGTTCTCTCTTCTTTCCTCCCTCCCCATGACACAGTCTCTCTGGAAACCCTCTTCAGTAATGACTGCATTTTCAGTTATTCTCCTTGCCTCATTGGTCAAGGGAGGGGAGTCAAAATATTTCTTTGCTCCCTATTGCCACTTCCAGATTCTCCACCTACTTCCAGCACTCAGTTATCTCTCTTCCATTGATGTTCATCCAATTCATCTCTATTACCCAATCAAAATCCTGGTAGTTATTGTCTGTAGATTTCCAGGTTGTTTACTTTCCTTCCTCAATGAGTCTGGAACCTGACTCACAATTTTTCTCTCCTTCCCAACTCTTGCCTTCATACTTAGGGATTTAAACTTACACATTGACTGTCCCTTAAACATTTTACCACTCATTTTCTGAACCTACTCATTTTCATGACCTATTCTTCCATCCCACTCCAGCCACAAATAAAGATGGTTATGTGCTTGAGTTGGCCGTCACCCACAAATAACACCACCTCAGTGTTCAATAATTCTGAAATCCCCTCTTTGACCAGAATCTATTGACTTTCCACCTTTCCCTCTCCCTTCCCTTATGAAACCCTGCCTCATTGTTGCTGGGTAATCCTACTATACCTCTTTTATAAAATCATTATCTCACTTTCCATAGCAGCTCTTCCAAACCTTTTCATCCCTCCTCAAACCTCCCATGGACCCCCTTGCCTCACTTTCCCAGCCTAGAACCTTGTTTCATATTTTACAGGAAAAAATTATTTGCCATGACCTTCTTCTTCTACCTTCTTCTTCATCTCATGTCACTCAGATAACTTCTGCCACTATCTCCTCCTTCGCCTTTATCTCATATGAAGAGGTGGCCTTATTCTTACCAAGGCTAACCCCTCCACCTGCATAAGCAATCCCATTCCATCCTATCCCCTTCAATGAATTCTCTCCTCTATCATTCCCACTCTACAATTGATTTTTAATCTCTTGTGTACTGGCTCCTTGCCTACTGTCTGCAAACATGCCTATATCTCCCCCTTTGTCCCCCCAAATCTTCACTTGATCCTTCTTCTATTCCCACTATCATCTCTGTCTTTTGTGTATAAACTTTTTGAAAAGGCCAGCTGCAATAAATGGCTCTATTTTCTTTCTTCTCATTCATTTTTACCCCTTACAGTTTGACTTTCAACCTCATTGTTCTGCTGAAACTGCCTTCTCCCAGTTATAATGATCTCTCAATTGCCAAACCCAATGCCGTTTCTCAATCTTCATTCTCCTCTACCTCTCTTCAGCTTTTAACACCCTCTTCTTGTTGCGCTCTCTCTCTCTCTCTCTCTCTCTCTCTCTCTCTCTCTCTCTCTCTGTGTCTCTCTCTCTCATTCTCTGTCTCTCTCTCTCTGTCTCTTTCCACCTACATATACATATACACATGTATGCATGTATGTTTGTATATGTGTATGTATATATGTGTGTGTGTGTGAATATATATATAGAGAGACAGAGACAGAGAGACAGAGAGAGAGAGTTAGGTTCTTCCTGGAAACTTCATTCTGTGAACGGGCCAAAGTCACCCTTCATTCTCCTTGTGGTTCTGTTTCTGAAGTCTGGACTTAATAATTTTGGCTCTGTACCAAGCATCTCCATCCCTCTTCCTTCTTTTCATAGGTATATATGTATAGGTGTGTGTGTACATATATATGTGTGTACACACATATGCACATATGTGAATATATAATATAAACATATGTATTTATATATGCATATGCATATGCATATATATTCACTCAATCTCTATGTACCATAGGCAGCTATGATTTATTTACAAAGTCTCTGCTACTCGTGATCAGTGTTGGTGGAGAGAATTCCCCGTATTAAAGGAAGCATGCATTATTCCTGCCTAATTTTTGAGAGGGGAAGAGATGTTTTTGTTTTTTGTATTTGTATCCCACCCCCTAGCATATTTTCTTGCATATAGCAGGAGCTTGATAAATGTTTCTTGAATTGAAGTTAATTGTAGTGGCAGAGCCGAGGCAAAGTCGAGCTTTTTTTTCTCCTGGCAGCTTTCTAATACTATTTCTGTGACACAAGATGCTCTAGCTTGAATGCTTACTTTCTCTAAGTAGTTTTCTTGGTCTGAGCTTTTTTTGGGGGGATGCCATTATCTATAGGAATGCAAAACAAAACAAAAATCCCCAAACACTGCTTTAAAAATCTACTGAAAGGTTTCCATTTCATTTTTCATTACAGCATGCTGGAGGGATTCATTTTTATCTTGTTCATACCATAAAACTTCTTCAAATGTTAATGACTCCAAATCAGGGCTTTGTTCTTCAAGAAGGGCATGACCAGAACATTGAGGGGGCTGGATTCTGCGGTGGGAAATCAGCTGGGCCATTTGTTCCAAAAGAAATGCGAGCTCAGTATGAGGGAATTGTTTCTGGAGGCGGCAGAAAGGCCTTCCTTTACCTTTTTCTTAATCCCTGTGCTCTATAAGACCTCCCCTCCTAGCCTTTCCTTTTCCCTCATGCAGTTGCTACCCACAGGAATTCAATAGGTACCCTGATTAAATATTAAAACAACCAAAAAGTTAAATAAGTCAAACGTAAAATATAGAAATTCTTTTTTCTCTTCCTCTTAGCCTTTTTTGATATCTGTTGTCTTTGCATTTCATTGCAAACTCCTGGTGGGTAGACACCATTTCATTTGGAATGCATTCCTCCCCATACCACCATGCTGCCCCAGCAATGAGGGGGCATATAATAATACCTTATATTTTTATAGGATTTTATAGTTTGTAATGTACTTTACATGTGTATTATTTCATTGGAGCCTAATAGCCATGCTGTGTGGCCAGCTGTGTGAATATTATGAACCTCATTTTATAGGTGAAAACCGAGCTCAGAAAAGTTAAGTGATTTGTTCCAGGTCATACAGCTAGTAATAACTAGGGGCAGAAATGAGACTCAGACCCCAGGATCCTTGTTCCTATTCCAAGGCTGTTTCTGTTACACTGAAATTGTTCTGTAATGCCAGGTAAGTCACTTACTCTCTGAGCCACTGTTTACTCATCTGTGGAATGATGGAGTATGGCTTAGGTCAATTGTCGCCAACATTTTTGTGCATAATCCTTTATTCAGCACCAAAAGATGTGTTCCTATCCCCCAGTCTCTTTCCAGGATGTACCTGCATATTTTACTGGAGCTAAGTAAAGACCATAGTAATACTAGGTGGAAGGAAACAAGCATTCACTAAGTGCCTACTATGTGTAAGGCATTGTGCTAAATACTTTACAAATATTACCTCATTTTATCCTCACAACAGCTCTAAGAAATAGTTGCTGTTATTATTATCCCTAGTTTTTGGTTGAGGAAACTGAGGCAAAAAAGGTTAAGTGACTTGACCAGGTTCATATAGCTAGTGTCTGAGGCCAAATTTGAACTCAAATCTTCCTGACTCCAGGCCCACTGCTCTATCCACTGCAAAACCTAGCTGCCTCAAGGTGGGCAAAATGGATTTGCAGATTCCATGAAATAACTTTGCAGCTTTCCAGGGATCTTTGGGCCACAAGTTGGGAACCAGTGGACTAGATTATGTCTGAGGCACTTGGCACATAGGAGAGAATAAATGATCGTCGATTGATCAAGGTCCCCTTTAGCTCTGAATACACACACACATGCATGTACACATGCACACATTTATATGTACATGTGCATATATTTTATACATAAAAGAAAAAAATTGACAGCAAGTTTCTGTGATAAAGGTCTCATTTCCAAGATAGATAAGGAATTGATTCAAGTTTACAAGGATAAAATTGATAATAGTCAGAGGATATAAGCAGGCAGTTTTCAAAGGAAGAATACAAGCTATTAAAAGCAATGAAGAAATGTTCCCCAACACTAGTAATTATATGAATGCTAATGAAGGCAGTTCTGTGGTTCTACCCCATACCCATCAGACGGGTGAAATTGACAAAAAAGGAAAATGAGAAATATTGAAGGGGCTGTGGGAAAACAAGAATATTAACATACTGTTGATGGAGCTGTGAATTGGAATGGCTGTTCTAGAAAATATTGGAACTGTCCCCAAAGTCATTAAACTTTATGTGCCTTTCAGTTCAGGGATCCTACTACTAGGTCTATAACCCAAGGAGTTTAAAAAAAAGGAGGCCAATATGTACAAAAAATATTTACAACAGCTTTTTTTCTTGTAGTGTCAAAAGAACTGGAAACAATGGGGTACTCATTAACTAGAAAATGGCTGAACAAATTATGGCATTCTAATAATAATAATATTTTATGTACATTGAAATCCCAGCTCACTTGCTATAAGGAGCAGAAGGACTTCATTACAACCTGGAAAGACTTATATAAACTGATGCTGAGTGAGGGGAGCAGAACCAGGAGATCATTATGCACGATTACAGACACACGGGATCTGTAAGGACTAACTTTGATAGACTTGGCTCCTCTCATCAATGCAACGTTCAAAGACAGCTCCCAATGACTCATGATGGAAAAAGCTATGCACATCCAGAGAAAGAACTACGGAGTCTGAATGCAGATTGAGGCAAACCATTTGCTCTCTTTTTTTGTTTCATTTCTTCTTTGTCATGGTTCATTCCATTGGTTATAATTCTTCTTTACAACTGGATTATTGTGTAAATAAATTCAATGTGAAGGTGTACGTAGAAGCTACATTGAATTATATGCTGTCTTAGAGGGCAGAGGGGAGGAGAGGGAGGGAGAGAAAATTTAGAACTCAAAACCTTATGGAACTGAGTGTTGTAAACTAAAAATAAAAAGTAAATTTATTTTAAAAAATGATAATAAAAAATCCCAGCCCACTAATCTACATCAAATCTACCTTTACATAGAGTTAATTCTGTTCACAATCTTGATTTCCTATCCTGTTTCTTTTCTATACGATTCTTTTTATTAAGGAGAATTAGAAATTGAACTGTGAATAAATTTTGAGGAAAAGATATAGATTTGACTGACTTTTCATTTGAATTAAATTTTAATTTATATTTCCATAACTGATTGGACACAATGCATTTTAGAGTAGACAAAACCTAAGAATTATTTATTAGTCCACAAAAAAGCCTAATAGTATTGACAGCCATCAGGCAGTGATTTTTATTTTCCTCACTCAAGGGAAGGCTTAAAATGAAGATTAGCAAAGCAGGAGAGCAGACAAGGACAGCTGGCAGCAGATCTCACCCTCCTGGTATTTGGCATCGTAGCCTGATACCCTGGAACTCCACACATAGTCTGTCACCCATTCCCGGGCTTTAGAGACCAAAGCAGAATTCCATGCCAACTTAACTCAGCCCATTGATTGATATGATGTCTAGTGAATGAAGCCACTCTCCACTATGAGGGTAACTTTCTCAGACAAACCAATCATTTGTTTCTAAAACTCACACTAGTCCAGCAGTTTAATAAACAGTAGGGTTGCTGGCAATTGTTTGGGATCCCAGCTCAGTTTATTATGGTATCCAGTTTGGGACATTTAATTAATGAGACCACTAAGATTTCTAAGCAGTAGCTCATAGAGAGCTCTTTGTCTTTGTTTTCATTTGTTTGTGGAGTGTATGTAGTGCTGTTCTAGACCATACACTAAGTGACATTCATATCTACTTGTGACTTTTTCCCCTCTATTCAGGCAAATTCTAGTTCATTTAACTTTTTATCTTTCCTTCCATTTTTAAGGGCTCATGAATTTCATTCCAGAAAGATTTTCAAAGAAGAATTATTCTTTTCATCTGGGTTCTTATGTCTGCTGAACAAATCTTCTACTCTCCACTTATTGATTCTCCATTTCATTCCCCATGGCAATCATTCCAAACCTTTCCCTCTATCATTAAGCCTTCAGCTATACTGCTACCCCCTTCACTTCGAAAATGTAATTTTAAAAAATCACCTTCAACAAGAAAATTGAGGCCAACTAATGGGAACTTTCTTAAATCCCTCTCCACTTTGAAAATTTTCTCAGAATTGTGGTTTACAGTCTCCTACTCCATTGTATATGCTATGCTAAGACCCATACTGTCTACCTGTATCTTTGATGTCATCTCATCTGGACCCTTTCAAGGTCTCATTGCAGCAGACTTTCTCTCTCTCTCTCTCTCTCTCTCTCTCTCTCTCTCTCTCTCTCTCTCTCTGTCTGTCTGTCTCTCTCTCTCTCTGTCTCTCTCTCTGTCTCTCTGTCTCTCTCTCTCTTTCTCTCTCTCTGTCTGTCTCTCTCTTTCTGTCTCTCTCTCTCTCTCCCTCCTTCTCTCTCCTCATCTTCAACTCGCCTTCTCTAACCTCTTACCTATTTACAAATATACACTGGTCTCCCCAATCCTAAAAGAAGTTTTCTCTTGACTCTTCTACATGCTGCTGTCACATCTCTCCTATTCTCTTCACTGAGACACTTTTGAGGGAAAAAAATGTTGTCTGTACATGAACCTTCTACTTCCTAAGCACTCACTTTCTTTTCAACAATGTGCAATTAGATTTTTGTCCCTGCTGTTCTATGGAAGCTTCTTTTAGTAAATGACCTAATCATCAAATGTAACTCTTTTTTCATTCTTTATTCCCAAACTCTCTGCATTTTTTGCCTTTTCTGATCACTCTCTCCTTCTGGACATAACCTTTTTCCTTGGCCATGAAGACACTTTATTCTCCTGGCTCTAATTCCTCTCTACCTGTTCCTTTGTCATTTCCTTTAAATGACTTTTCATCCTCTTTCTGATCTCATCAGGTAAGTGTTCCCCAAGGTTCTGTCCTTGGTCTACTCTCTTTTCCTGGTAGACTTCTTCCTTCAGCGATGTCAATCAATGCCATGGCTGTAAATATCACCTCTATTCAGGTGACTCCCAAGTTTGTACACATAATTCGAAGGTCAACATATTGCAACAGAAAAGAGCTCTGGATTTGGAATAAAAAAGCCTGAGGGTGAAATCCCAGCTGTAACATGGACTGCCTGTGTAGCTCATCTCATGTCCTTGAAGTCTCTGCTTGATTTCTCCGGGTGTTAATGTCTGTCTCAAATCACTGTATCCTATCTATCTATCTATCTATCTATCTATCTGTCTATCTATCTATCTATCTATCTATCTATCTATCTATCTATCTATCTATCTATCCATCCATCCATCCACCCATCCATCTATCTATCATCTATCAGAATAGATAGAAATGTCTTTCCTCTATTTCCTTATTAACATTGTATCCCCCAGTATATCGTAAAACATTTGAGGGCAGAGATTGTCTCACTTTTGTGTTTGTATCCCTTTCACTTAGCACGATGTTTGGCACAGTAAGCACTTCATATGTGTGTGTTGATTGATTGGCTGTATAAACTAGGACAAACCTTTTTAGCTCTCTGGACCTCACTTTCCTCATATGTAAATTAAGAATGCTGGACTAGATGACATCTATGACTCTTTTCAGCTGTAAATCTCTGATCCTTTGATCAGCTTTGTCATGTTTAGAAAGATACCTTGCCAGAAGGTTGATCAACCATAAGGCTACATCTCAATTGATAACACACAGTCAGATGAAAACTAAAAAATTTAATCAAAACTGGAAATTTAGTCTGAACACTAAACACCTAAGTATTTCAAAGAGGACCAATGACACCACCCACCAGAGTTCAGCTAACCTGACTTCTATCTATTCCTCATACATTGTATTTCATCTCCCATCTCTTTGTCTATGCCTAGAATATACTGCCTCACAGAATCTCTCACTTCCTTGCAAATGTAGCCAAAGAACTGCCATTCACATGAAATGTTTCCGTTATGCCCTCAATTGCTAGACTACCTTATTAACTTGGATTTACCTTTATTTTGTATTCATTTGGTTTGTGTGCGAATGTGTTTATACCTGTTGTTTCTCTTGATAGAATATAAGCTTCCTGAGGGCAAGAACTCTTCCATTAATTGTCTTTATATCCTCAGTGCCTAGCATGTAGTTGGAGGTCAGTCTATGCTTATTGATTGATCTCTCTATCCTGTCTATAAGAGTATCATGGAGGGAGCAAGCACTTCTTCAGTGCCTACAGTGTCCCAGGTACTGGGCTAAATGCCTTACAAATATTATCTCATTTGGTCCTCACAACAACCCTGGCATGTAGGAGTTCCTATTATCCCAATTTTACAGTTGAGGACATTGAGGCAACAGTGTTAGGTAAATTGACCAGGGTCACCGTAGGGAGTGCTTGAGGCAGTATTCAAACTCAGGTCTTCCTGACTCTAGGTCCAGCACCATATTCGTTGCACCACCAAGCTTCCACAAAAAATTTCACAAGAGATTTTGTCAAATATTTAGCTGAAATCCGGGTATGTGAATCTAGAACACTTACCTAATGTGATAATCTCCCATCATAAAAGGAAATGAGGTTACTGTCATAGGACTTGTTCATAATGAACTCAAATAGCTTTCAATAATCACTTTTTCCCTTCAACACATCTCTGTTCCTCTTCTCTGTGACAAAAGGAAATTTATGCACGACCCCAAAGTTGGCCAGTTGCCAGCACTTGCATTTTGTTTAAAGGGGGTGGGGATGTGATGGTGTGGGCAGTGACAAAGCTCTGCCAAACCCTGGAAACTACTTAGTAGGCCATCATTATGCGGACTTATTCAGTCTACTTGATGGAGTCACTCATATATCTATTGTGTGTCTTTAGCTCACACTACACACACTTAACAATTGTCTTATCTAAACTTTGTATCTCTCCCAAAGCCTAGCATCATGATATGTGTATGGTAGGTATTTAATAAATATTTATTGAATAAAGCAGTTTTTCCATAATCCACAGACCCATCTGACTCTTTCTAAGATATGCCCCATGATAATGTCTTTTAAATGTTTTAAATGATGGACAATGCATAAGTGCCTTCCCTACATACATGTCAAATAAGTAAGTAGTCTCTCTAGGATTCTCTTTGAAGTAATTTCTTCAGTTGCCCCTCACAATAAAATAATGTTTCTTATGCCACTTATCTTTTATTTTAGTGCTTTACACATACTAAGTATTTAGTGCTTTTTAAAAATTCATTCTTTATATCTATTTGTATAATTTATACTGTTCATTTTAAAAGTCAACCCTTACTCCTGGGCTATCTGTATTTCTCTAGAAACATATGGTTCAAGAGATGTATACCTCATTCAGATATCAGAATTGTTGACTATTGTCTTGACTATGTGATTGGTACATATTGGAAATTCATGAAATATTAAAGGATGATTATTAGTGTGTCTACATGGACCTTCATGATGGGTTCTTAGTGCCAGGATTTTGGCCATCTCCAATTTTTCCCTAATATTCCATCAATCCCAAACCTCACTGTCCTAACTACTCTTTCTTTAAATTTCAAAGCTTGTGTGGTCTAAAGCTAATTTAATCCACGTGCTTCTGATTTGTTTACCCAGAAATCATTTCACTTGTTTTGCAATAGTTATTTGATATCCAATAAGCCTATTGGACTGCCTTTGACCATTTTTAAGGGACTTCTTTTTTCTTCTTAAAAGCAAGAAGTTAGACTTTGCTTTTGCTATAAGCAAACTGCTTCCAATATGGAAAGCTGGAGACTTGAAATGTAAAACCCACTAGTTCTCTCTGGCTTCTTAATTCCCAGTAAATCTCTTGACCATAGTGCTAATGAATGAAAAATATTGTATAAGGATTCACAAGGATAACACAAACACTATGATGGATTTGGTAGAGGATATCCCTTTCAAAGAAATCAATTAGAAAACATGCTATGTTGCTGTTTTTTGGCTTCATAATGTTACCAAATGAAAAATTCTTCCTTTCCTTGAGCTAATTCAATCATTTCACCTAGCAAATATGTTAAATGAGTGGATAAGTTATTTTGTCTATTATAAATACCCAAATTAACTATAAAGGACGTGTGAAGAAAGATGCTATCTGCATCCAGAGAAAGAATTGATAAATAGAAGTATGTATAGAATAATTTTACATATATATATATATATATATGCCTATTTGTGCCTAATAGTAGTCATCTCTTCTATTCTTGAAAAGAATAGCAAGTTGTGCGTAGTAGATTTACAGTTTCATGTACAATCGTCTTTTTTATTGTACTATGTTATGGAAATGCTTGTTTTGTTCTGTAAATTAAAAATAAGAAAAAACAAATGTTTATTTCTTTTCTTTAAAAAATATTCTTAATTATTGTTTTCTGGTTCTTATATTGCTGTGTTATCTCATGTATTTCCTCCCCCTCCCTTCTCCCTTAGAGCCATCCCATACAACAAATGGCATTTTTTAGAGAGTAAAAAAAAGAGCCAGCACAACTGAGAGATGCATTGACAAAACCAAAAACATTTGCAACGTGTAATACCTGTGGACGTCCCACCTCCACTAAGTAGTAGTAGATTTCTTCAGATGAATCTTTCATTTGAATTCCACTTAATCTTCTTACTTTTGTTGCATTTACTTTTGATTTTTTGGTGTATTGTTCTTTCCATTTGCATTATTGTAGTTACTGTACATTGTTTTCTTGGCTCTGCTTACTTCACTCTGCATCAATTCATATAGATCTTTCTGTGCTTATCTATATTCATCGCACACATCATTTCTCACAGAGTAGTAGTATTCCATTAAATTCATGCACCACAATTTGTTTAGCCATTCCCCAACTGCTGGGCAATCTACTTTGTTTCCAACTCTTAGCTATCACAAAACTGCTGCTATAAATATTTTATAGTATATGTGGATTTTTTCTTATAAGAAATGTGTGTTTCATAGGACCACAGATTCAGAATTAGAAGAGATCTCAGATCTCTTATTCAGCCCTCTTATTTTATGCATGAGGAAACTGAGGTATCAATCTCATTATTTTACGATAGGAACATATAATAAAGAACCTTATCATAAATATGCTCAGCACTGGCAGAACTGGGTTATTATGAGCTTTATTGTCTCACTTCTTTACTCTCTTGGGCAATATTTTATAGTCTTATCATTACTATCTGACTGTAAACCATGTACAAAATGAAGAAAATATACCTCTTCCCATTTTCAAGCAGGTCTGACAGCAGCCTCTGGGTTGGGATGAGATGGGAGATGTGGAGGGAAAGTCTCATCCCTTTGTTGAGATTTCTTCTGCCTGTGTCCTCCTTCTGGCTGAATGAATTAGAAGAGAAGAGCAGGACAATTTCAACATTTAGCTATTATTTATGAAGCTGAGGCAAAAATGTCATATCACATTCAAAGTCCCATCACATTGCCTTGCAGAGGACTGAGATGCAGGAAGTAGAGAGCTACATAGAAAAGAGAAAATTTCAGGGCTCTGCACCATTTTGAAAGAAAGCTGACTTCCAGACTCACTAAAGAATCTTTGATTTTGGGTTGCTGTGGTTATTAAAGAAGGCAGTTTGAGTTGGATAGTGGAAGTGTATATACTTATGGTTCTCAAATGTGAATGAATCTCATATTTGACTAAATTACATAGATTCATGAAAAATAAATCAGGAAAGAATATGAAAAATGTATGTTTAGTGCCCACAGCCCAATTTAGGATTACCTATCACGTTTGAGTGGGGCGTGCAGTGACAGTTGCCATAACAACGGTGAGATCTGGAGCTGGCTATCATGAATATAAGAAAAGACGTCATGTTATGGTAGCCTTGTCTAAGAAGGAGAAGTCCTGTTCATAGACGGTCTGGTCATGGGCTTAAAGAGATGAGTTAAATTTTGACTTATGTTCTCAGAAGTTGGAGCATATGTTTTCCAGCCTCTGCTAAAGTTCTATGCCAATGTCAATGTCATCATGATGCTCTGGTTGACTATACCATGTTTGATAGCTACCAGTCACACAATAGATACCACCAAGGCAGTGTCAGTCATGGATACAAAGATGCCATGGATACAAAGACAAAAAACAGTTGCTGCCCTCAAGGCACTTACATTCCTTTGGGAGGACAGTGCACACACAAATAAGGAAACAGAGAGTAACATACTAATATGTAGGAGTGGTGAATGGGGAGGAAAAGGTCCTAACCCCTGGGGTGTGGGGAGGAATCTAACTCTTGAAAGAAGCTAGGGATTCTAAGAGGTGGAGATGAGGAGGAAATACATTCCAGAGATAGGGCTACACAGTGCACAGGCTCAGATATAGGTTATTCATTAACATATATATATACATAGATATGTATGTACACATAATATATATGCACACATATGTGTACATATGTGTATGTCATAGCAAAGAGAGTTGTTTGGTTGGACCATACAGGATATGAAGAGGAAGAAAGTGAAATCTTTTATATCCCTCCCTTTGTCTTTTTGAGGAAAAAAATGTTCTTTAAACATTAAAAAAAATTTTATTGATACATTCTGTTTTTTATATCACTTATATTTCCTAACGTGTCCTTCTGTTCCCAGGGAACCATTCTTTATAACAAAGAATAAAAAAGGGAAAATAATATTCATCAAAACTAATTTACACATTGAAAAAAATTAACTATATATAGTATTCCACACCCATAGTCCCTTACCTCTGTAAAGGAGATAGAGAGGTGATTATTGTCTTTTAAGATAACGTAAAATAAAATAAAATATTGTCTTTTAAAAATGCCATTTGTATAATATTTGAAAGTGGGTATATGAAGATCTTCATTTAATTCAATCAATTTTACTTCCAGGTTGAGTTATAACTACATCTACTATCCAAAGTGATAGGGATAATAATAGCCCCTACTTCACAGGGTTGTTGTGAGGTTCTAATGAGATAATATACATAAAAGTCCTTAAAGTACTATTTACTATGTAAACACCTAGCCCTCATCATTATTATTATTTATTGTTAATATGGAGTTATTTAACCTAGAGAAGAAGAGTTAAAGAATTTTTAAAAGGATGAGAAAGAAAGATTTTATATTGAGGGTGGGGACTATTTTTTTTCCTCATTGAAAACAAAAGATGACATAGGATCATAGATTTAGAGCTGGGAAAGACCTTATAGTCCGTAGATTCCAATACCTTCATATTATAAATGAAGAAACTGAGGCATAGCATAGTTTGGTGACTTGACCAAGGTCACACAACTGGTAAGTTTCTGAAGCAAGATATGAACCCAGATGTTCCTGACTCCATATCTAATGCCTATCCTATATGCCATGCATCCTATACTAAAGAATTTCTTAATAGTGATGACTAAATATGGGATTGGACTACTAAGGCTACTAGTGAATTATACTATGATTACGAAGATATGTGTGGAATGTATGTCGGTATATATGTATATGTACATGCATGCATATGTATGGGTAAAATCAGCTAGATTCTCATATGTGTGGAATGGACAAGGAGTGTTTTTTATCTACGTAAGGGTAGAGGGGGGATTGGGTTCAAGATTATTTTCTGCCTTAAAGTTCCGTAATAATTATCCATCTACAACAAAACATAGGAAATGATAAGAATTCTGGAGTTTGGAAACACAATCAAGTTTACCTTGTCAAAATGAACCAAATACTTTAACATAAACATTATCTACAAATCCACATTTTAAAATGTGAAAAGTAGACCTCGTTAAGACTAATATAACAGCAAGAGTCAATATGTAGGTACATGAATAATACTGTATGTGAATAGCAGTACATGAATATTCTAAGGTTGCTATTATTACTGAACTAATATTAACTAATATTGGATATTAATAATGAATATTAGAGCATTTTCCTGTGTGGCATTTTCCTGAGAGAAATCAAAATTTCAATCAGTTCAATTATGTGGGGAGATGAGGAACAGGGACAACTCAGATAATTGAAATGGACGAATAATAGGTAGATAACTAACAATAATAATTTTTTCTCTGCTAGTACTAGGCCTGGTACCAAGTTGGGATATTATCTGCTTGTCGACTCCCTCAACCTTCATAAGAAAAGGATCTAAAAAAAGATGAAGGGGGAAAGGGAATATGGGGAAGCAAAAGACCTGAAGCCTTAAGTCTAGGCTTTACTCCTTAACAAACACACAGCTAAAGTGATGGCCTGGTCTCATATAGCAAAAGGGAAATGGCTAAAATTAACCCATAATTGCCCTTAATTTGCTTCTGTGTTCAAACTACATGTGAGATTTCAAAGTCATCATCCATTTACTGAGTCACTAGACAGGGTGTTGACAGCTACATAGCACAATGGATGGGGCACTGGCCTTGGAAGAAGGAGGACTTTTCCTCATGAGTTCAAATATAGCCTCAGACACTTATTAGCTGTGTGACCTTGGGCAAGTCACTTAACCCTGTTTGCCTTGGTTTCCTCATCTGTAAAATGAGCTGGAGAAGGAAATGGTAAACCACTCCAGCATCTTTTCCAAGAAAACCCTAAATAAGGTCTTGAAGAGTTAGACACAACTGAAAAGACTCAACAGCAACAAATATAGGGTATTGGGTTTAACCTTGGCCCTGAATCTTCTAAGTTTTTTAAGGGCAGAACCTGGATTTTTTTTGTATTGGTATTAACTGCACCTAAGACAGTGTCTTAGACACTGTAGACAATAAATTCTTGTTGAATTGAGAGTTGGACTCTGGACTTGTGTTGGAAGACTTTACGATTTGGTTGGATATACTAGAGTTATTGCTCAGAAAATTTAACTTGTGCATACAGGCTCTGAAAGAATCTCAGCTCCTTGAGGGCAGGGCCTATTTAATTTTTGTTTTATATCTATCCCCAGAATCCAGCACAGGGCCTGGCCCATAGTGTACACTTATAAAACGATAGTTGGTTGATTGATTGAGAAATGAGGTCACTTCCATAATTGGGGAATTAGAAAGTCTCACCAGTTTTTTCACATTTTAACATGATCCATGGTTAGCTACTTTATTTTACATAAGAAACCAACTCCTGCATTTAATATTAATGGCCTGAAATGCTTATTTCTGTTATCAAGAACTCAGATGCTTCATCAGCATTTCCAAATCGATTTTTATAAACTAGGTTGGATGCTGCAGGGCCTCATTTCCTTTTTGCATCTCCCATGTGCATTAATCTGAACTAAGTGCATGTTGGGAGGAGGCAAATGCATGCCCCTGGTTTTTAATCATTGCTCTTTACAGCCTGATTGACAAGCAATGACCAGCTGGAGAGGGCAGATGTTTATATAGCACACACAGATGTAGGCCTGCAGAACAGAAGAGAGAAGGAGAAACTTTTTTTTTAACCTTGTAAGAGTCATACATATCTACATATATATATGCATATATATACATATACATATATATATTTTTAATAGTAGAATCACTAAACCCTTTCTCTGATTTCTTAGTACCTAGCACATGCCTTAGAAATAGCAGGCATTTAATAAACTTTTATTGAACTAAATCATTAAATAAAATAATATAGTGTAAATAATGTACTATATTGTGAGTGCTTCAATCTCCTCATGGCCAGGCCAGTATCCACTAGGTTTCCTATTGGCAAACAACTGATGCTTACTGGCAAATTTGTCAGATGTTGCACATAGACTGATGTACTATATTTTTTCAGCCTGGAAGCTAAAACTAAGGCTAAAATGAACTTTTCTTTTGACTTTTTAACAAAATATCTATTACTTTTCTACAATTCCTTTTAGAGAAAATTTCGTTCCCATAATTTCTTTTCTTTGTTCCTTCAGACAGAAGGTACAAATCTTTGTCTCTGTTTCTCTGTCTCTCTTGAAATTGTCTTAAGGAAAGCAGGCAAAGGAATGTCTCTGTCTAAACTTTGAGATAGTGTTGTATAGTATCTTAGCACAGGACTGGAATATAGTAGACACTTAATAAATGCTTATTGTTGGTTGAACAGAAAGAAGACTGTATATGATCAAAGGATGTAGCTTCACATATTATGTTTAGGACTCACTCTGATGTTGATACCTTTGAATGAATTAGAGAGGTTGAGATAAAAAATGAGATTGGGAGGGTGATGGAAAGTATGATGATGAGTTCTGTTTTGGACATGATGAGTTTTATGTGACTATGAGAGATCCAGTTTGAAATGTCCTGTATGCAGTTTGTGACCTAGTATGGGAACTCAGGAGAAGACTAGGGATATGCACACTATGTAAAACTGAAAGTCATTTGCATAGAAATAAAATTAAACTTGTGGTAGTTGATTAAGTCACCAAGAAAGAGTGCAGAGAAAGAAAAGACCCTAGGCTAGATAAAGCCTTGCATTGCACCTATAGTTATGCGAATAATATGGATAATGATTCTAAAAAATAGACTGAGAAGGATTGGTTAGACAGGTTGGAGGACAACCAAGATAGTAGTATCATGAAAACACAGAGAAGAGAGAGTAGTTAAGAGCATCACATTTAATAGACAGGTCAAGAAGAGTGATAAGAGACCATCAAATTTTGTAATTATCAGATTGTGCTAGTTTTGGAAAAGCAAATCATTTGAGTAATGAGGTCAGAGCAAGACTGCAAAGGGTTGAAAAATGAATGGGAGGAGGGAAAATGGCAGGAAGGAGAGCAGACAGCCTTTTCTAAGATTGACTGAAGTGGTAGAGAGGTTAAGATTATAACTTGAGAGAATGGTAGGGACAAGTAAGGTTTGCTTTTGTTTTTTTTTCCTTCTTTTTTTTATTATTTTTTTGATATGTTTAGGTTTCAGCACTGATTTTCACAGGAGTTTGAATTACAAATTTTCTCCCCATTTCCACCCCGCCCCCCACTCCAAGATGGCATACACTCTGGTTGCCCTGTTCCCCAGTCAGCCCTCCCCTTCATCATCCCACTCTCCTCCCCTCCCCCTTTCCCTTCCTTTCTTGTAGGGCAAGATAAATCTCTATGCCCCATTGCCTGTGCATCTTATTTTCTAGTTGCATGAAAAAAAAAAAAACTTTTTTACTTTTGAACATCTATTTTTTAAAACTTTGAGTTCCAAATTCTCTCCCCTCTTCCCTTCCCATCCACCCTCCCTAAGTTTGCTTTTGTTTTTAAAGAAGGAAGAGGACTGGGCATGTTTATAGGCAGAAGGCAAGGAACCAATAGACAGAGTGAGATTGAAGATTAGAAAGAGAGGGAAATAATCGTGGGGATGATCTCCTGGGGAATAGCAGTGGTGATGAGGTCCAATGTACATGTTGGTCTTGGCAAGTACAGGGGCCATCTCTGTCAAGATAGTGGAGGAAAAGAGGGGAACAACGAGAGAAAAGGCTTAAATGCAAGGTGTCTCTAAAGTTTTAAGCTTAAGTCCCTAAAATTTTAAGCTTAACTGCATGCGCTGAGACTTTCAGGATACCTTGTATAGGCTAATCCTTTCAGCCTTGAATATCAGGATGAGTAGTGCAGACTTAATTCAGTAGGTGAAAGGGAGCCATTGAAGGTTTTCAAATATGTTTTGACCTCTTCAACAGGAAGATTAATTTGGCAGTTTTGAGGGGATGAATTTGAGTGGGGTGGCAGTTGGGGGGAAGGAAATGGCCATGTCAAAAATGTGTATCATTCTGCACCTTAAGTCCATCACCTCCTCGCGAGGAGGAGGGTAGAATATTTCATTATGAGCTGATCTTGGAATTGTGTTTGGTCATTGAATGTATCAGAGAGTTTGTCTTTCAAAGACATTTGTCTTTGAACTTTGTCATTCAAATAGTGCTGTATTGTGTAATAGTGTTGCTATTATATAAATTACTCTCCTGGTTTTGTTGACTTCATTGCATCAGTTCACACACACCTTTTCATGTTTCTCTGAAAACTTCCCCCTCATCATTTCTTACAACACATTCATATACTGTAACTTGCCCAGCTGTTTTATAACTGATGTGCACCTCCTAAGTTTCCAGTTCCAAAAAAAGCTGCTATGAATATTTTTTTACATATCTATTTTTCCCTCTTTTATTTCTTTGGGATTTTTATGTTAATTTTAAAATGTTGCTACAAAAAACCACTGAAATCCATGTAAGTACTCATCATTTGTGCAATGGTTAAACATATCAAGGTACATGTATATAATAGAATATAATTACTGCAACATAAGAAACAGAAAGAGCTTGATTCTGACATATAGGGTGGCACAGGAAGACATATAAACAAAATGAAGTTAATAGAACCAGAAAAGCAATGTAAGGAATGACTACATCCACATAAATGGAAAGAACGGCAAATAAAAAATAGAATGCCATGTAATTATAATAACCAAGCTTGGCCCCAAAGGGGAGATATGAAAGTGTACCTTCTTTGCTGGACTGTATGTTAGAGTATACACATATATTGTCAAACTTGACTGGTATATTGAATAATTGTGCTAAATTGCTCGCTTGAAAAAATTAGCTACTATAAGGAATGTTTCTCTGGGTAGGAAAGAGGAGGGATAGATAGGGAAATGAGAGTGATCTAAAACCAAAAGATAATATTTTTTAAAAATGTCAGTATTAATGTATTATGGATTCTCTTATAATAATAGTTTTCATTGCTTACTACCTGCTAGGCAGGATAGCAGAATATGAAATGTACCTTGTGGTTAAAACTCTGTAGACCATTCATATAAATCAATGGCATAAGCCTCATCTTGTATCGACCCCCCTCCCCCAAGAATGTATCCCATAGGATGCTGAGAGAATCTGCAGAAGGCAGAACCAAAGAGAAAGACTGACCCTTCAATGGTTAGCACTTCAGGACTGGCTTATTAATACGATCGACTACTTCCGGCAACGCACTGAACCAAATCTGGTATGATTTCTCTGTAGGAAAAAAAATGACTTTCTTGTCTCGGGGAAGTAACAAAGTCCATACATTTCTACAGTCACTAACTTATAATTGTACCACCAGTGGTTTCTTTCTGCTACCAGGGTTCTTACACACATGGTGTTCTCAATAACTTTGAGGTTTGCATTGTTATCTTGGGGATGAATGAGAGAGAAGCTGGGTGTGTTTATTTGTTCTCTCTTCTGTAATAATATCATAATCTTGGGGAAACAAATTCCTTTTAAGTACAGTTGTGACCTTGAATATTTGAACGTAGGTCTAGATATGGAATGCATTGTGATAAAAACCCAGAATAAACTAGAAAAGGACTTTCAAATATTATCCTTATTATCCTGCAGAGAGAATGTACATTCAAAACACTGTGAAACCATACCTACTCATATTACCTTAGTAACAGCCTTAGGGAAACCCCTGAGAAATTATTGGAGCTGCTTAATTGTTGGAAGTGCACTCCCTAGGAAGTTATATTTGGCCTCATCTTGGCTGCAGGTAAAATGTCCCCTTTTAGGAGCTGTCATGCCTCTCAAATTGCATGTCAATCCAGCTGTTCTGTGGAGGGGAGGAAGTAACCTTGACTTATAGAATGGGCTGGCCAAATGATTGTATTCTCGTGAAAATCTAGGGAGTAAGGACATAAATAATGAATGGAGAAATCAGGAGGTGAAGACTTAGGAAAGCTTTGTTACCTGTTACTGCTGATGCTTAAATTCCCTGTAGTAAAGTCTTCCGAATTTCATCATTCTGTTTCCAGTGATCTCTCCAATACTTTCTGGAAATAAATGTTCTGTCTCTGTGTGACCCCTGAGGATCTTGTTTAAGGGTTACTGTGAGTTGAAGGCGAAATGAAAACAATAGCAAACAGATGTTTGGGGAAGGGATTCACACACACATATGCATAGGTATTAGTATTTTTTAAAACAATTTTCCCTCCAAAACGTTACACCAATCTATGCTGGGGAAATGTTTTGGGGACAAACCACATGGTGCTTTTGGAAAATGTTTGCCTCATACAGAAATGGTTTAAGGGTCAAGGGAGGACGCACAAGCATACTTAGAATTACTGTAGTCTCCTAGAAAAATTCCCAATGTTCCTTTTCAGGAGATGTTGGGGAGTGGTAGAGAGGAGTTTTTAGCCTTTCATCTTTGCCTCGTGATACTAATATTCCCCCATCCTTTTTTTTCTTTCTTGATTTAAAAAAAATTTCCGAAGGATTCCTTACCACTTTTAATAGGATCCTATAGATTTGGAGGAATCAGTGTATTTATCACACCAAAGCAACTAGTTTAAAAATGAAAAATTGAATCAACCAAGTAAGTCACTTTGTCTATCATTAAAACACCAGATATCTCATGACCGAATCTTTCTCTTTCTTTGTCCTTCCTTCCTTCCTTCCTTCCTTCCTTCCTTCCTTCCTTCCTTCCTTCCTTCCTTCCTTCCTTCCTTCCTTCCTTCCTTCCTTCCTTTTTTCCTTCTCTCTCTCTCTCTCTCTCTCTCTCTCTCTCTCTCTCTCTCTCTCTCTCTCTCTTCTTCCTTGCTTTCATCAGAAGAGTAGGGGACTATGGTCTTGATGTGTTACTGTTGTGTCATTCAGTTTGACTTAAGTATTTTTCATTAACATCCATAAGGGAAAGACAGAAGTATATCCAAAAATGACATGAATAAATGAGGTATCAATAATATTTAAAAATAGCCAATGATCCCTCCGAATAGAGAAGACGCTGCTTAGACAAAAGGGAACAGGAAGTTCACCGGTGGACCTACCATGGAACAGTACCCTAGTAGCCCAAGAACATATTAACTTTCTGGAGCCTACAACTTCCAGAAAGGCTAAGAAGAAGCTGATTGGTCACATCAGTGTCCATAGGATAGAAGCACCCTGAAGAACCAAATGAATTTGGAAATTTCTTCTCTGCTCAATGCACAGCGTATTTACAATAATAATGATAACAACATATAACAGCTAGCATTTACATAGTGATTTAAAGTTTGCAAACTGTGTTACAAATGTTGTCTCATTTTTATTTTTACAACAACCCTGAGGGATAGATGCTATTATTATATCCATTTGATGGAAAAGAAAATGGAGGTAGACAGAGGTTCAATTATTTGCCCAGGGTCAATTAACAAATCATCTAATAGTATTTAAAATAATTTAAGTTGCACAGATAGTCTATTAACTAATTTCTGAAAAGGCTCCTGTTGTGGTTGAAATTATTCAGTATGTTGAAGTTCAAAGTCCTAGGAATAATTCTCACTCACTTATTTGTTGAAAGTGATACTACAAAATTTTAGGAGTTGGTAGAGGATATATTCAGGATGGCCACACTCATCCACTGCTTTGAGTCTAGATGGTGGATGTCCCCCATCATTAGCTCTGTTTTAGCCCCTCCCTCTCTTCTTCTCCTCCTCCTCCTCTCCTCTCCTGTCCTTTCTCCACCCTACCCTCCGTTCTCCCCTCTCCTCTCTTCTTTTCCTTTCTCCCCTCCCCTTTCCTCCCCTCTCCTATCCTCCCATGGTTGGTTATCTATCCCCTCTATGCTTATGATTCTCAGATCTACTTATCCAGCCCTAACCTCCAGACACACATCTCCAACTGCCTAGTGGACATCTTAAACCAGTTGTCCTATAGATATCATAAATTCAACATGTCCAAAACTACTGAACTCACTATTTTATCCTCCAAATCTTACTCTTTCTTTCCTTCCTTCCTTCTTTCTTTCTTTCTTTCTTTCTTTTTCTTTCTTTTTCTTTCTCTTTCTTCCTTCCTTTCTTTCTTTCTTTCTTTCTTTCTTTCTTTCTTTCTTTCTTTCTTTCTTTCTTTCTTTCTTTCTTTCTTTCTTTCTTTCTTTCTTTCTTTCTTTCTTTCTTTCTTTCTTTCTTTCTTTCTTTCTTTCTTTTCCCGTGGAGGGTACCACCATCCCCATGCGACTTAGGTATCATCCTCAACTCCTCACTCTTTCACTCTTTTATCTGAACTATTGACAAATCCTTTAGATTTTACTTTCATAACAACTCTAGTAAATATCCCATCCTCCCCTCCCCCATCTCTTCTCCCACCTCTGCCACCACCCTGGTGTAGGCCTTCATCGCCTCAGACCAGGAATATTGTGATCACATATTGGTGGGTTTTCCTCATTCAAGTGTCTCCCCCCTCCAATCCATCCTCCACTCAGCTATGCAAGTGATTTTCCTAAAGGACTGGTCCCATGATACTGAATCCTTGCTGTTTTTCACACAAGTCACTCCATCTCACAACTCTGGTATTTTCATTGGCTGTCACCCATCCTTGGAAGTTCTTTTACATTATCTTTGCTTCCTGGTTTCTCTAGCTTTCTGAAAGTCCCAGCTAAAATCCCACCTTCTACAAGAAGGCTATTCTGATTCCCCTTAATGGTAGTGCCTTCCATCTGCCGGTTCTCTCCAATTTACTGTGTGTATGTATGTATGTATGTATGTATGTATGTATGTATGTGTGTATGTATATGTGTGTGCATGTATTTATGTATGTATACACACATGCACACACATATACACAATATATTTACTTGTATATATAATATATGTATATGCATATATCATATTTATATAGCTGTTTACATGTTGTCTCTCCTATTAGACTGTGAGCTCCTTTAGAGCAAGAACTGTCTCCTGCCTTTCTTTGTTTCTTTAATGTCTCGTACACAGAAAGTGCTTAATACATATTTGTTGAATTCACTTATAGATATAGCATTCTGTGTGATCTGGTTTGCGATAATTAAAGGAACCATCACCATTTGACATGACCCTATCTTTGCCATTATCTAAACTATGCAAATTGTGCCATCACCATTTCCCCAGATTTGTTGAAATAATTGCTTTTCTTAGCCATGAACACAGTATAATCTATAAAAATTTGAAGACCCAAGTCACTTAACCCTTTTTGTCTCAGTTTCCTCATCTGTAAAATGAGCTGGAGAAGGAAATGGCAAACCACTCCAGTATCTTTACCAAGGAAACTCCAAAAAGAGGTCATGAAGAGTCAGGCACAACTGAAAAATGACTGAACATGAACAATATGTCCAAAAATGATTTTTTTTCTCCAGATTTCTGATTTCATTGGTGTATAGAATTCCTTATGAGGAAATTAATTCTACCAATCAGATAGGCAACTGCACTACAACTTATATATACAACATAGCCTCCCAGTACTAAATACTGGACTGAACATAGGCTCTTTCTGAACAGATTAAAATAGATATAATTGTTTAATTAAAACACACTTCAAGATTCCATGGTTTTGTGTGTTTTGTGTTCCTTCTACTGATGAATCATGTAACACTGTTCTCATTTGGTAAATGGTATTTTAGGTGTCTCCAGGGTCCCAAGATGTCTTGTCTTTTGGCCAAAATGTCTCTGAATTTTGCTAGCCTGGTTTTCAAATAAAAGATGTACAGTTTGGCCTTAGTCTCATATGAATAACCTTTGTGTAGAACAAACCAGGGGAAATGGAGATGGCATAATTTGCATAGTTTAGATAGTGGCAAAGATAGGGTGATGTCAAATGGCGATGGTTCCTTTAATTATCACAAACTGGAGCACACAGGATGCTATATCTATAAGTCAAGTCAACAACTATGTCCTATTGCATATTGCCTTTTTGAGAGTCAAGGTCATGTCCATGTCATGGTGAGGCAGCAAAGGAGGACTTTGGTGGAAAATATTAAAAAGTAACAGAAAATGAATAAAATATATATTAACCATGAAAGTTGAACGTTGAAGATTGAAGCTTCCTTCCTCTGTTATCCTAAACTACTCTGGCCAAGTAGAAGAGAAAGGCACTAGAGTCTCTCAAGATTGTCATAACAAAGTCTTTTCTTCATCATTGACAGTGAAGCTATCACATTTGGAATCTATTATCATAGTCCCTGAGAAAGGAGGAAGTAGAAGTGAAATTAAAATAAACTTAGATAGGACGGGCAGCTGGACCAGACCATGTATTACCTGGGAGATAAAGGAAGTCCATTCTGGAGATGGAATAATTCTGGTAATATTGAGGGATTATTTCCTAATGTATCAGAAAGATGACAATACTAAAATCTTGGGAAGAAAATAACTAAACTGTATCAAAGACCACTGAGAAAATATCAGTAACTATCAATCTAAATGCCTACTTTCTTATGTCTGAAAAATCTTGGCAAGAATAATCCACATTAAGAGAATCCTTGATTGCAGTTTGAGGAGAGAAATGGTAGGATTTTGCAGATGATATTTACAGATGATATTTACATCTTTATATTCATGCAAATAATTGAAAAGCATTGAAACAATAGACATAACTAGATTGCTCAAGTGGATAGAATGCTGGGCCTGGCATTAGGAAGTTTAATTCAGTCAGTTTTTCAGTCATATTTGACTCTTCATGACCCCACTTGGGGTTTTCTTGGCAAAGATACTGGAATGATTTGCCATTTCCTTCTCCAGCTCATTTTATAGAAGAGAAAACTGAGGCAAACAGGATTAAGTGACTTGCCCAGGGTCACACAGCTAGTAAGTATCTGAGGCCAGATCTGAACTCAGGAAGATGAGTTTTCCTGATGGCAACTCCAGTGTTGTATCTACTGTGCCATCTAGCTGCTCCTAGAAGTTAGGAAGACCTGAGTTCAAATCTGACCTCAGACGCTCACTAGCTATGTGACCCTAAATAGTTCCTCATCTGTAAAAATGAGCTGCAGAAGGAAATGGCAAAACCACTCTAGGATCTTTGCCAAGATTAGATAATCCTTAATGGGGTCATGGAGAGTTGGACATGACCGAAAACCACTGAACAACAACAAAACTTTGTCTTAAAGGCTTTCTTTCAACAAGTTGTCTTCCAACTTTAACATAAAAAATGCTTATTGATTGATTGATTGAAGTCCTCCCTGACCATCCTGTCAGACGCCTTGGGACACTGATTCTCAAGGCAGGCAGAAATGACCCCCTAATTCCACAAGAATACTTAACGGTCTTTGAGGGAATGAAGACATTTCTCTGGCTCTCTGGGAATTAAAGTTGGCATAAATGAATGGGCAAGAAAAAAAAATCTTTCAGTGAGTATAGGGCTTCACCTATGCAGTAGAGACAATAGAGAAGAGTTAGGTCTCTAAGGGTAAAAAAAAATCCTATCAGAAGCAGTTTCTTTCCCATAAAGCTATTCTGGGTATTGGACTGCCTTCATTTAAGCCACCCTTTGCCCAATAAACCAATATCCTATGCCTTTTACTTATTTGAACCTTTTACTTTTGACTTTCATCTATTTTTGCTATACCAACTCTATGTCCCCAGAGGTTTCTTTTATGGCAGGGCTTCCTGGACCCCTTTGACAGTCTAGTGAAGCCTATGGACCCAATCTCAGAAGATTTTTAAATGTATAAAATAAAATACAACAAGGTTACAAAAGAAACAACAACAACAAAGATGCAATTTTTCTCCCATCCATGTTCAGGGAATGGGGAACCTCCAGGTTAAGAACCTTTGCATAGGGGTAGTATAGCCCAGTGGATAGATTTCTGGGCTTAGAGCCAAGCAAAACTTGGTTCAAGTCTTACTTTGACTGCTTACTAGCTGTGTGGCCCAGAGGAAGTCACTTAATCTCTCTGAGCTTCTGTCCTTATCTTTAAAGTGAAGTCATCAGACCTTATGGCTTCTAATAAAGCTGTCTATCTCTAAATCCGGGATCTTTCCTAACTTTGATTATATTCACTTCCAGCCTCTTTCTTTTACCAAGTCTAACCTGACCCTAAAAATTGCCTATGCTGATGGCTTACTCTAGTGGGGTTCCCACGTACACCTGAAAGCCTTGGCCACCGTTCAGTCATATTAATGTTGTAGGGTAAGTCACATCAAAGATGATGAACCTATTTGTCAGCCATTAAGATATATCCTTCCCTTGGCTTATAAAAATAAATACCCTTTCAGTTATTCTGTCAAAGGACAGCACACTGTTCTCCTGAAGGTCACAGAGCCTGATGATATAAATTGTGTTTTCTGAGACAAAGAGAGTAATTCATGAACAAATTTAAATGATGGCTAGGTAACACCACCAAAGCAACACTAGTCCCTATTTTCCGAGGGAGCAAGAGCTCGCTTATCTGGAGATCAGACTTCTGACTTTACCTCCTCCACTCCCATGCAACTCAACTGCACACTTGTCAATAAGTCTGCCAAAACTTAACCTCCCAGAAATGACTGTACCAAAGATCCTGCATTAAAACATGTGCCTTGCTCCTTAAGGTATCTCTTAGAATCATGCTAATAATGCTAATGATAATAGCTAATATTTAAGGTTTGCAAAGTGCTTTAAATATTTTATTTCACTTGATTTGGCATAAATCATATTTATTTAACACATAATTATTTCTCCCCTTTGTGACAAATCTGTATGTGTACATGTACACTTATGTGCATATATGTATATGTGTGTACGTGTGTATATGTGTGTGTTTATATATCTATAGTTCAACAAAACAAATTCCTGCATAAGCCATATCTAAAAAATATGAATGTCTCAATGTACATTCTCTCACCTCTCTGTCGGGAGATGAATAGAATATTTCATTATGAATCTTCTGCAATCATGGCTGAACACTATATTGATCAGATTTATTAAGTCTTTCACAGTTTTTTTTGTTTTTTTATAACAATATTGTTATAAAATTCTTCTCGTGGTTCTGTTCATTTCAGTCGCATCAGTTAATAGAAGTCTTACCAAGTTTCTCTGACAATATTCCCTTCATAATTTCTTCCATCACAATTGTATACAATAACTTGCTCAATCATTCCTCAATTGATGGACAGCTCCTCATTTTCCAGTATTTTGCCACCACAACAAGAGCTGCTATATTTTTATATATATGGGACTTCTCCTTCTTATTTATATATCTACTAGTGGTATTGCTAAGTCAAAGGGAAGGTATCGTTTAATAACGTTTTAGCTATTGTTCCAAATTGTTTCCAGAATGGCTGGGCCTAATTCACAGCTCCACCAACACTGCAGTAATGTATCTTAATATGTAATTCTTAACAAACTTCCTTAATTGGTCTCCCAGCGCACATCAAGTCAGAAACAATAAACTAGAAGGGTTATAGGAATAAAATAATAAATTTTTTAGAGCTGGGAGTTGCTTTACAACTTACCTAGTCCAACTATCCCATCTTGCAGATGAGGAAACTGAGGCCCATAGGGATTAGGAGATTTGTCCATGGTCACTGAAGTAGTCAATAACAGAAGCAAAATTTGAACTGAGGTTCCCTGTCTCAAAATAGGTTACTTTTTTTTTTTACTAACTTTTTAAATTAACTGTCCACTTTACCACCTTATCTCTTGTTGTTCAGTCATTTCAGTAATGTCTGACCTTTTGTGACTTCATTTGAGATTTTCTTGGCAAAGATACTAGAATGGTTTGCCACATCCTTCTCCAGCTCAATTGACAGATGAGGAAACTGAGGCAAACAGGGTTAAGTGACTTGCCCAGAGTCACACAGCCAGAAAGTGTGTATGGCCAGATTTGAACACACAAAGATGAATGTTTTGAATCCAAGTGCACTGCTCTAACCACTGTGTCACCTAGCTGCTGTCACCACACTGCCTCTACTAATCTCATAAAGTAAAACTCAGTGTAGACCCAATTCTCTTGAGCCACAGTCCTTCATTCTTCTCACATCATAGCTATTTATAGTTTATTTAATACAATTGAGATTTTAAAAAAGAAAACATAACACAGCATGACTCTGTCTCAGAACAGCCAAAATCTCCCATCTTTTAGAGAGTACAGGCACTGTGTTCTGTTTTCCAAAGGGAGATTGCTTAAGTGATTCCAGGCTCTAGGACACACAGTTCTCCCACAGCTCCCAGAAGTATGGACATATTTAGAAACTCCAGAATCCACAAATGCTTCAGGGGGCACACAATCTGGCTCATCATTCACTGTCACTTGTAGACATTCATTGCCAAAGTAAAATATTTCAAATGACAAGTCTCCCATACAGTTCCTATTATCTTCTAGTACTAAGAGTGGACTGCTACATCACAAACTCTTGACATACAACTGCCTAAGGCCGTTCTGATGCACAAGTGGCCTGTGTGGTCATCCAGTCAGGTAAAAAGTATTTAGGCAGCATTTGATATATGCTATCCACTGTGCTAAGTAAGAACATAGCTAACTATGTACTATTCTAGACACTGAGGATACAAAGAAAGACAAAAACAATCCCTGTTCTCCAGGAGTTCACATTCTAATGAAGGTGACAATATACAAACAGTTATATACAGACAAGATTCACACAGATTTTGTGTATGTGTGTATTTGTATCTATATATCACACACAGAGACACATACACATGTATATGTATATCTATATCTATATGTATATGTGTGTATATCTGTATATATCAATACATATATACATACGTACACATAAACATACACACATAAATACACACATGCACATACACACATACACACACATACAAATACACATAAATGTACATACATATATACATACACCTACACCTACACCTACACCTACACGTATACATATACATATACATATACATATACATATACATATACATATACATATACATATACATATACATATACATATACATATACATATACATATACATATACATATACATATACATATACATATACATATACATATACATATACATATACATATACATATACATATACATATACACATACAATTATCCCTTCCACATCACAGGGATTAGACGCGTGGTACTCCCACAATCTGGAAAACCCACTTAAAAATTTTTGGTCCTCCCTTCATACCAGAAAAGAAGTCTGAATTTTTCCTTTTTCTTTTTCTTCTTAAAGTGTTTACAGTACCTTATTTGGATTTGGATCGACATTATATGATACTATACATATATTTTATGCATTTCTGAGTTTCTAAATTTTTTTTATGTCTTCTGCTGGCCTTCATGTGTCATCTGTGGCTTCCACAAAATTCCTCCCAAATTCCCATTTAATTTCTTATGCCAAACTGAGATATATTGAAACTATGCTGGAGAAAGTCATAGTGTGGAAGGGTAACTAACTAACTATCTATCTATCTATCTATCTATCTATCTATCTATCTATCTATCTATCTATCTATCTATATCTATGTATCTATCTATGTATCTATCTACCTACCTACCTATCTATCTATATCAATTCTTAATACTTGAAGGAAGCCTGGAGATGGAGATGAGGATGGAGAGTATTCCAGGCATGAAAGAAATGTGGAGGTGAAGATGGAGAACATTCTAGGTAAGGGGGAGCAGCTAGTGAAAATGTATAGTCACTGGAAAATTGGGAGCTCAGTAGTTGCTTCTTGGACATGGGTTAAGGTCTGAAACCTGGTGCAGTATAGCTGCAGTGTTCTAGTGAATAGAGAAGTGAGAGAGAAATTCCAATATCCCAGGGGATCTCAGGTAATCAAGTCATATTACCCAGGACTTCTCTTTCTTGGGATTTCAAGCTCAAGGGGACTCTTAGAGGTCATCTAGATGACTCCTCATTTGGAGGAGTTTCATTTCTTATATCCTGCTTTGTATGGTAGCTATTAATATTTTATCCCTCCTTTTAGACAGCAAGCACCGTGAAGGGAGGGACCCATGTCTCCGATCTTTGTAAATCTATTTCATGGGTTGTACTTAATCCAGAGAGGAAGTCACTCATTTTGAATATTGGAATTATTTCTGAATCATCTTGAATCTGATTCATGAATCTCCATAGTTAGAAAACTAGTTTTCTTCACATGTACTGCTCTACACGTGTCCCTTCTTCATGTATGTTCCATAAATGAGCCCTCCTATGTGTGTTCCTTGCCAGGGCTCCTTCATGTATGTTCCCTCTATGCATGTTTCCTGTGTATTTCCCCTACTGGTATTCCTCAGTTCTCTATGTATTTCCTCTTATTTCTCTATTAATGGTATGGTAATATGTGAGATTATACACAATATGCATGGCTATGTGTGGCCCATGCCCCTAATGCTACTGAGTCACAGATATCCTCTGACAATTATGCTGCTCTCTGCTGAGAGTCTCTACTGTTTGCTAAGCATTTACATTAAGCTGGTACTATTCTTTTCTGACATTATTTGGTCTTCAGCTGTGATGCTATTTCTTGCTGTAGAAGTCTATCAATTCATTAGTTATATAGCAGGAGAGGCTCTATCTTTAGCTCTTTAATAATGGGTATCCTAGCCAGCGAGCCCCCTGGTAGCTAGCCACAGAACACTTCTAGCATTTTGCTTGTATCTTCGAAATCAAAACCCTTTTGATTTCATCTGTGGATTCAGTGCCTTTTTTGACTTAGGTGAGAAAATTCCTTTCTGTGCCATTTATGGACTATGCAAATCACCACCCAAGCAGCTTCAGTTACCAAGACTGGAGGGGCAGGGGAATATTGGCCACATTATACCTTGAGTTCTTGACAACAACAAAATTGTCATTCTGCCTCCACAGGGTCTTATCAGCTTTATATATTTGTGTGTATTTCTGTGATGGGAAAAAAATAATTCAGTAACTTTCCATGTGTCACAGTGTTTCTATTAACAAAAAACCAGTCCCTTTAAAAGTACTTGGCACGAATAGCAAATAGTGTAGTCTTCCTGGCAATAGCAGTTTGTCCTGTTTTCTTAAAGTTAACAATACAGAATCATTTTGTTTTATTGGTATGAAAGATTGTTTGAATCATTGCATAATCTAGTTTGAATTTCTACATACTCACTCCCCACATCACCAAAATTAAAGTGTGACATTCTTTGATCGACAACTAAGAATGGAAGGTCAACATTACCTAATCTTGGAAACATTTGTAGTTTATATATTCCTGTTCCCTTGGTGCTGGGCCAGGAGCACCACCATATTCAGGACAAAAGAACATATAAAAAAAGTATCCTTCTCTGGAGGTGAATGCCAAAATGCTCTTGTTTACAAGGCTGCTATACGTTACTAAATGCTCTCTTGTCAATCTCCTCTCGTGCTCCCATAGAGGAGGAAATTTCAGTGTCTTGGTAGCAATTTAAGAAGAGGAAGCTAGACTGTACTACAGAGGCTAATAAATTCCTGCCAAGCAGCATGAGAAAGAAATAGGAGGCTTTGGGTTTAAGGAAGCCCAGGCAAACCATGCCCCTCTTTGCAACTACAACACCAAACCCTTGTTAACAGGCATTAGCAAAACTGTACTGATAAGGTTTCAAAGTTACCTAGAGAAATGTGGAGCAAGGCTTCAAATGTAGAGCTGCGCACTGCTGGCCAAGGACGAGGACAAAGGCCTCTGATTAATTTCAAGCTGTTAAATACCTATGAAAGAAGTGTAAGCAGAATTGGAGGAGAATCCCTTTTGGTATCTGTGCTTGACTCAAGGAATCTGTAGCAAATGGGTTTGGGTGGCCCTCTCTAACCTGTGAAAATGTTTATCCTTTGAAGAAGTAGTCCCATCACAAATACAGTACAGGACAAATTGAAGTAATCTGTGGAGATAAGAATCAGGACTTGAATTACTTGGAGTCTTTTTCTGAAAATGCAGAACAGCTTAATCAATATAGGACTTCCAATCAATAATATGGCTTCACTTACTTGTAACCTTATCCATACGATTATTCCTTCCCCTGAAGTAGATCACAGCCCTCTATATCTTTGTAGATGAATATCATGAATTGTTCTGTCTAAAAATCTTCTTACTTGGTGACCCAAATTCTGAAAGTGGGCATTTCATAAAAGAGCAAAGTTGGTCATTGAACAAAAGCATTGACTGAGAATCTGCTACATGTCAGGCACTATGTGAGGTGATAGAGACACAAAACCAAAAAGACTCCCTCCCCTCAAGAAGCCTACATTATATTTGGGAATTGATACGTATGAAAAATAAATAAAAATGAAATATATTCAGAGCAGATTTTGTTGTTCATTTATTTCAGTTATATCCAACTGTCCATGATCTCATTTGGGGTTTTCTTGCCAAAGATGCTGGAGTGGTTTGCCATTTCTTTCTCCAGCTCATTTTACAGATTAGGAAACTGAGGCAAACAGGGTTTGCCCAGGGTCACACAGCTAAGAAGTGTCTGAAGTCGTATTTGAACTCAGGTTTTCCTGACTCCAGACCTAGTGCTTTATCCACCTAGCTATCCACAAAGTATATGCAAAGCAATATTAGAAAAAAAAGAGTCCTTAAAAACTTAAAGGATTCATAAAGGGTTGTTGCAACAATCTGCCTATCAGCTGCTGTAGGGGTGTAAGACCTGCCAACAACCAGCACCCAGAAAGCTGCCAACACAGGTTCTTTGATCTGCTTTACTAAGGAAAGTAACTTTAAGAGGTTAACAACCTCAGTTTAATTAAACATACAAATATTATTCACAGTTCAGGGGGAAAAGATCAGCCCCTTGAACCTCAAAGCAAATACCAACAGAAATTACAAACATCAACAGACAGACCTTGTCTGATTCAAATCACAGTATATAGTCACCAGTGCCAACTTCTGGGTTGCAAAGCTGGGGGAGCAGTTTGCAGCTTGCCCAGAGTCTCAACACTCCTTCCGTGAGTGTTCCCCAAAAATCGAATGCCAAGCTCTCCTCAATTACATCCAGTTTGGAGCCCTGAGGGCTCTGACCTCACCCAGGCTGGGTCTGGGAAAGTTCCCCATCCCCAATATCACATCACATACAAATAAATGACTCACAATTGTCTCAGTACTGAGAAATACTCCAAGACAAAAAGATCCCACTTTATCTGCCCCATTCAAACAAAGGCCAGGATCATTAAAGGCACTTAAGAGAAGAAAAGCAAAAAGTCCCACCTTAATTTCTACTACAAGGCTTTAAGGTAGCATTTTAGCTGAGCCTTGAAGCATGCTAGGAATTCCAAGAGGAGAGGTGATGAGGGAGTACATCCCAGGCATGGAGGACAGTCTGCATAAGTGTGGAGTGGATTGACGCACATTCAATCAGAGCATCGTATCATAGAATTAGAGTTGGAAGGGAGCTCAGAAACCATCTTGTCCAATCCTCCCATCTTACAGGTGAAGACACTGAGGCAGATAAGTGACTTGTACCAGGTGTCACAGATAGTAAGTGTCAGATCTATCCTGGGCCCATATTTTGAAATGGTTTTTAGCCTAGGTTCCACAGGCATAGGCTTTGAGAACCAAGTATCCTCTTTGTAGCAACAGAGTAGAACTTAAGCAGGGAATTTAGATGTCCCAAAATCTGTGACAAAAACAACTTTTCTCAAGTTGCATTGATTCATTCATTTATATAACAAATATTTATATTTCTAATATTTGTCAATGAGTTGTATTATGCAAAGAACCTTGGAATTGTAATTAAACATTATTTTCAGAAACATTGCCAGAGTATAAAAATTCATGACAACATTAAAATTCTAATATTCTAAATAGATTTTTTTTAAATAGAGGGAAACAAAATGTTCTGGATGCTTTCCTCAATTTTCCCATCTTGAATAAGATATGATCTTTCGCGTTTGTAATAGCAAAAATCCCAAAAGTTATCTCCTAAGGAAAATGATGACATCTGTTTTAGGGTAAGAACATCTGCTATTCATTATCCAGGTTGCAGACATCTGAGGACTAACGGATTCTGCCAGAGTGGAGGTAAAGTTCATTTTAAGTTTCTAGTCTTTGGGTTTATTATTGCAGAGGGAATGGGAGTGAAATGAGGAAAAGTTACTATACATAAACACATTCTTCATCTCTCATGTTGGTTAAAAATAAATGTCACAAGACAAAGAACATATAGAAGATGTCTTGTAGAAAGGATTTATTGTACTATTCTAGCAACAAAATGTTTTATTCATCAGTAAGCACTTACAGATATTAAGAAGGAGCCTGCTATCAAGGGAAGAGCACTGGTCTTAGGAGCCCTGGATTTAGATTTCATATCCACCACTTACTTGCCACATGACCATGGGCAAGTTATTTAACCTCTCTGAAGCTCGCTCAGTTTGGTCACCTGTACAACAGCGATAATACTTACACTGCTCACCTATTACAATAATTGTAAGGAAAGTACTTTGTAAGATTGAAAATGCCATATAAACGTAAATAATTATTAAAGTGAATGAGGGTGGGTGGGGAAGAAAGAAGGGAGAGAATCTGGAACTCAAAGTTTTAAAAACAAATGTTAAAAATTGTTTTTGTATGCAACTGGGAAATAAGATATACAGGCAATGGGGTAGAGAAATTTATCTTGCCCTACAAGAAAGTAAGGAGGAAGAGAATAAGGGTGGGATGGGGTGATAGAAGAGAGGGCAGACTGGGGGATGGGGTAATCAGAATGCATGCCATCTTGGAGTGAGTAGTAGGGAAGAGATGGAGAGAAAATTTGGAACTCAAAATCTTGTGGAAATGAATGTTGAAAACTAAAAAAAGATTAATTAATTTTAAAAACTAATTATTAAAGTGGTCTTTGAATCTGAATCATAAGAATAAGGATCCTTGAGGGCAGGGGCCATGTCTTTTTTATGTCTCCCACAGTGCTAACAACAATGCTTTGCATGTGTCAGAAGCTCAATAAATACTTGTTGAAGAAATGAAATCAGTAGAAAACTGGGGGAAAGGGATGTAAAAATCTCATAAGCCCAATAAAAAGCTTCAAATTAAATTACTACTTGAATATCACCTATGTAAGAATCTCAAAAATCGGCCAGATTCCTATGGTCTCTTTATAAGCAGCACAAAGAATAAATACCATGGCTTTACACTGATTTGTTTTTAGTTATATTTTTATAATGTCTTTCTCCTGAGATTTCAAAGTGCAGAGCAGAACTTCCTGTATTCAATAAACTCCAATGACTCCTATTACCTCTCGAATCAAATATAAACTGCTCTGTTTGGCATGTAAAGCTCTTCCCCATTTGTCCTCTAATATCTTTTCAGTCTTCTCACTCCTTACTTCTTGGCATTCCCTCCGCGCCCTTCCCACTCGATGGCCTAGTCATAGGAGCCTTGTTGTTCCACACCCTAGATGCCCCATTCTTCTTCACCGTGGCTTTGCACTGAATGTCATCCATATCCGGCATATTGTCCCTACTTACCCCTCTACTGCCTAGAATTTCTAGCTTCTTTACTTTACAGCACAGTAGTATTCCATCACAATCTTATACCACCACTTGTTCAATCATTCCCCAAATGATGGGTATCCCCACAATTTTCAGTTCTTTGCCACCACAAAGAGAGCTGCTATAAATATTTTTTTCTTTTTTAAATTTTTTATAAATTTTATTTAATATATTTAGTTTTCAGCATTGATTTTCACAGGAGTTCGAATTACAAATTATCTCCCCATTTCTACCCTCCCCCCCACTCCAAGATGGTGTATATTCTGGTTGC
>CM053622.1:479561415-479589585 GCA_028646595.1 Phalanger gymnotis | reverse complement strand
TCTCCAAAGGAAGGTAAATTTTGATGGCCAGAAGCTGCCCACTTAACTTGGAGTTTACTGACTACATTTCTTCCTCCCTTCCTTCCTTCCTCCCTCCCTCCCTCCCTCCCTTCCTTCCTTCTTTCCTTTCCTTTCCTTTCTTTCTTTCTTTACCTCACTCTGAGTACATGAAAAGGCCTTAGCCATTCCTGGGCCATCTCCAGTCATCCTGGTGGATATCTGGTCAGTGGACCCAGATGGCTCCGGTGGAGAAAGTGAGGCTGGTGACCTTGCACATCCCTCTCTCACTCAAATCAAAGTCAACTGCAAGTCATGTCATCGTTTCCTTGATGTCATGTTCTTCTTCAAAAACAAAGCACAAACACAACAACCTTAATAAATACTTGTTTCCTTCCCTTCCTTTCCTGGCTCATTGTACTGATCTGAGTAACTTGACTTACATAGTGATGTCATTTTGGTCCTTTTCTAGAATGAAAGACAACCAACCAACCTACTAGGCAACTCTCCAAAACGAGAAGTCACTGCCCAGCATTGGTGGAAGAAGTTTCATCATTCTGGAGGTCCTTACAGCAATGAAACAACAGATCCAGTCCCTATACCCTAATATGGGCAAAATAGGAGCAGATGTTAATGAAAAGACATTTGGCATAGTAGCTAGCAGGAACGAGAAAGGGCTGAGTTTGAATCCTTCCTCTGAATGTTCTAGCTCTTTGAAGATGACAAGTCATTTAAATTCTTGGTCCCTCCCAGCCTATAAAGTTGAATTGCTAATTTACATTGGTGGAAAGAGTTTCCACACATGGAATTACCCACTTTGATGAAATCACAGTTTGGAATGGAAAAAAAACCAAAGCAACAAAAAAGTAAAAATAAAAAGGGTATCAGTACACTAGGAAGACAGAGTATGGTACAACAGATGGAGTCACCAACTGGCAAAAACGCATTATTGAAACCTAGCTGTATTAGACATGGTAAGCACCCAGGAGAAAAATAAAGAAGGGAACTTAAATTATTGGAACTTCAAGTACTGAACCTGGATACTTTTAAATATGAGAGAAAATCTCATGGTCTTGTTAAATGGTGAGAAAATGAGAGAAGATCTTAGAACTGATATGGTATTTCAAAGTTCACTAGTATTTTTAAAAACAGATCACATGGAACACCTTTTGCTTGGCCACCATCTTCACTCTTTCCAAGTTAAATGGAAATATTTTCAGTTAGATGTATTGTTATATTTAAGACGATTTCATTTTTTGACATCAACATTTCTTTGACTTCATAGTAGAAGTCAAGGAGTGGGGGAGAGGATTTATTTTTTTTTTACAACTAGTTTTCTGGGAAAAACGTTGTTCTGTAAAGAGCAGTAATTGCAATAGACCAATGGTTATATCAGTAGCCATCATGTTCAGTTATGACATGTGTGAAGACATCTGGCTTTTTGTCATTCTTGTTGAATTTACCAATGGCGTGTTAAATAGTCTTGTTGAATTTAATTGGTGTGGTTATGTTTCAGAATTATCTGGCTCCTTCTAAAATTCAGTTTGCTTAGTTCTCTCTCTGTCTTACCCTTCAAAATATTTGTGATACAAAAAAAGTGAAACTAAACATCATGTAATTATAATAACTGAGTTTATGGCCAAAGAAGATATGAGAAAATGCCCTCCCCTCCTTTTTTATTTTTGCAGAAGATGGGGGCTATGCAAGGATAACATTATATTTATAGTCAGATTCAGTTGATTTGTGGTTAGTTTTGCTGAAATGTTTTTTTTCTTTCATTTTTATTACATACAAGGGATGACTTTCTGGGTAGAGGAAGGGTTAGGGATACCCACAGAAATGAAAGCAATATAAAACAAAAGATATCAGTAAAGGATAGGACTAGGGACTGGACCTGTGATTTCATTAATATAGGGAATTCTTGGATAAAGAAGCATCCTCTAAAATGCTGTGCAGTACCTCTGTACAACAATAGCAACAACCATAACAATAATATATAATCCTAGAAAGTTGCCTAGAACACTGGTAGATTAAGTGTCAGTCAATTCACAAGCACTTGCTGTATAAAAGGCATTTTTTAAGTGTTGGAGATAGAAAGAAAGGCAAAAGCAATACCTGCCCGCAAGCATCTGAAACTCTAGAGGGGACAAATATGAAAATAGCAACATATGCCTAAGATATATACAGAGCCGATGGAGGGTAGGCTCAGACGGGAGGGCAATAGAGACAAGGTTTGGTGGAGAGAGGGGAAATGGGAAAAGGCTTCTGCAGAAGGTAAGATTTGAGCTGAGCCTTGAAGGAAGCCGAAAAAGGCAAGATGGAGAGGTGAAGGAGTACATTCCAGATGTGGGGGAAAGTTTGTGCAAAGGAAAAGAGAAAGAATATAGTGTTGTTTGTGAGAAACGGTAAGTAGTCTACTGTGGCTGGATTGTAACATGTGTGAAAAGGAATAAAGTAAAAGAAAATTGGAAAGGTGAGAAAGGGCCAGATTCTGATGAGCTTTATATGCCAAACTTAGGATTTTAGATTTGATACTGGAGGTAATAAGGACCTAGTGGAATTTATTGAGTAAGAGATTGACAGGGTTGGAACTAAGCTTTAGTAAAATCACTTTGGCAGTGAATGGAGGATGGATTAGAGTAGGAAGAGACATGGGGCAGGGAGACCATTAGGAGCCTATTGCCTTTGTCCAGGTGAGAGGTGATGACAATGTGCTGGCTACGTAAGTGGAGAGAAATAGGCAAAATATTGTGAAGGTAGAAACAACAATGGATTGACTATGTAAGGTGATTTAATTCAATAAACATTTATTAAGTGCCCACTATGTGCCAAGCACTCTGATAAGCACCAAGGATACAAAAAAAGGCAAAAGACAGTCCTTTCCTTAAGGAACTTACAATCTAATGAGGGAAACAACATGCAAACAGATACACACACAGCCAGCTATATACAGGATAAATAGGAAATAGTTAAAAGATGGAAAACACTGGAATTAAGAGAGTGTGAGAATGCTTCCTGATGAAGGTACTTTAGTTGGGACTTAAAGGATGAGATGTGGTGAGAGTGGGGAGCAGATGATGATCCCAGAGTTGGGAGTTAGGGTGGCTGAGAAGATGGTGATATTCCTGACAGTAGTAGGAAAATTGGGAAGAGGGGAAGGCTTTAACAGAGAGATAATGAATTCTCTTTTGTACATGTTAAATTGCAGATGCCCATAGGATGCTCAATTTAAGAAGTCAAAAAGGCAGCTAGTGATGCAGGGCTGGAGCTATTGACAGAGAATAGGCTTTGGGGAAGAAAAACTGTACTGTACTCTATGTTACAGGCATAAGCCTATCAGAAAGAATTTTTATTAAGTTTAATTATTCTAATCTAAGTGATTTTCTGATGAGAGAAAGAAACATTAATACAGGATCCCTTCATGCCCTCAGACGTTTCTCTAATGCAAGTAATTTTGAGGTCCTAATTTATAGGATTCTTGAATATTTCAGTCAAGGGTCCAGAGTTTAGGCAACATTTCAGTCTTGCTTTATCAAGTGCACCAACAGTCATAACTTTCAGCACGCTCTTTAAAAATAGTTTTCCTAAAACCATTCAATTCCTCTGAGCATTCTCTTCAGGGATTCTTTACACCCATGAAAGATCAATAAAAGAAATGTTTCCATTAACTGGAGTAATCAGAAGCATCTTCCTTCTCTACAGGGTGTGGTCTACTATCCATTTAGCTACTTTAGGTGAAAGTATCAAGGGCACCTTGCCCTAGTCAGGCCCTACCCTGACTATTTCAGGGAGGAATTCTTCCTGGAGAGAGGGGAGCAGAATTGATAGTTAAGTAAAGATTGATAAAATTTTCTCTTTCTTTTTCAGGTTAACCCAAAAGTTTCACACTAGAATAATTTTTAAATGCTTTCTTAATGTCTTTAAAGTGCAGAAGAAGGTGTGAAAGGGGCTTTGTTTCCACAGGCTAAATAAATAGATACAGGAATCATCTACATTGAGAGCATAATTGAACCCATGGGAACTGAGTTGACCAAGTGAGATAGTGTAAGTATAGAGGGGAAAGAGAAGAGGAACCAGGATAGAGCCTTCTGAGACCCTCACCATCAGTGGGCATGACATGGATGAAGATCCAGAAAAATATTCTGAGGAAGACCAGTTAGCTAGGAAGGAGGAGAATCAGAAGAGAACAGTGTCGTAAGAACGTGAGAACAGATATTATCCAGGAGAAGGTGGATCATCAGCGTGTAATGTTATAGAGAGAGAAAATAAGGGCTAAGGATTGAAGAATCGTTATTAGATTTGTGAATTAAAAGAACATTGCTAACTTCAGATGAGGAAGTTTCAGATAAATGATGAGCTCAGAAACCAAGGGTTAAGACAAGAGAGTGAGATGAGAATAGGCGGGGATACTTGGTGTAAGTGGCTTTCTCGAGAAGGGGAGGAGAAATATGGAATAATAGCTAGTGCGGATACTCTGATCAAAAGAAGGTTTTTTAAGGTATGAGAGAGACTTAGGCATCTTTGTATGTAGGAAGAAAAGGAGCCAGTATATAGGGAGAGATTGAAGATTAAAGAAAGTGATAATGATGATGGGGCAATGCTTGGGAAAAGACCGAAGGTGATGAGATCAAAGGTGCCTGTAGAGTAATTGGTCTTGGCGAGGAGAAGGGTCCCTTCTTCATCCAGTACTGGACGGAAGAAGGCAGTAATGGAGGAGGATATCTGAACATGCAGAATGAGGAGAAGAAAAAAAAGAAGATGCTCAGTGTGAATAACCTCATTTTTTTCTTTCATATATATTTATGAAACCCATTCCTCTGGGGGAAACCTTCACATGTTTGGAGTAGATATTCCCCTAACTCATTAAAATTCTTGATTATCCTCAACCTGGCTTAATCTGTCTGCCTAGACGATTTTACCGGGTTGTGACTGCTGGATATGCTACAGCTTCTCAGAGACACAGGTGAGAACTAGGTAACTGGTTGGACACTAATGGCGGTTTGGCAGCCCTGAAAAGAACAAGCCCTCACACCAGAGGCACTAGTCTGCTGGACGACCCCATACGCTCCTCTATTCTGCTCCACTTTATATTTCATCAGCTCTTAATTATCATCTCAATCCTGATGATTCTCAAACCTATTTATCCAGCCTCAACCTTTCTGTTCATTTCCAGTCTCACATCTTCAACTGCCTTTCAGACATATTAAATTAGATGTCTAGTGTACATCTCGAATGAAATATATCCAACAATAAGTCATTATCTTTTCCCCTAAACCTTTCCAAACTTCTCTCTTACTGTTGAAGGCACCACTATACTCACAACCTAGGTATTATCCTGGACTCCTTACTATATTTCACAACCCATATGCAATCTGTTGCCAATACCTGTTGATTTCACCTTGACACCATCTCTTAAATATGCTCCTTTCTCTCCTCTGATACTTCCAACACTTTAGTGTAGGTCCTTATCACTTCATGCCTGGACTATTGTGATGCCCTGCTGGTTAATCTGACTGACGTGAGTCTAGTTCATCCTCCATTCTGCTTCCAAAGTGAATTTTCTGAAGCACCTCCAATCATTTCACTCTCATATTCAACAAATTCCAGTGGCTCCCTAACATCGTTTCCCTTCTTCCAGCCTTTTGATGCCATACTCCCTATCATGTATTCTTTCATCCAATAATACTGATCTCCTTGCTTTCCCATCAACAAGACACGCCATCTCTCAGGTCCGGGCATTTTCACTGATTATCCACAATGCCTGGAATGCTTGTCTTCCTCATCTCCACCCCCAATATTCTTTTAAAAACTAACAGTTTACCAAATAAGACTTCTTCAGTGGGGGGCATGAGCTATTTTAAATATTCTTTCCTCTTTTAAGGGAAAGCCATCAGTATTATTTCTTTTAATAAGACAGGTTGTCATGGAGAACATGATGTTTTTGCCTAGGAATCTCCTAGAGAACTTTGCCTGACTGTCTACAGGAAGTCTGGGGATAGACTGCATTTGTACTATCTTCTTCATTTTTGTTGGGTACCCAGATGCTCTCGGGCAATGATTTTTTTTAATACTTGCCAATAGGGAAGATAAATGCTTGGCATGTAGGTCAGTTTTTTGGTTCTACTTGGTTTAGAAAATAAGAACAAGGCCCAGCTAGCCACTCACATTTTACCAATCTCTTAATCTGAGTGCTCAGACAGACACAAACACATGCATACCTACTTCTCCCTTATTGGAATATAGTAAGGATAGATAATAACAATTCACATTTGTGTACTACTTTCCCCTTACAAAAGGCTTTGTGCTATTTCGTTGACATCACTTTCCTCACCCTTCACACTCCATAGTCTTCCAGGTTTGGGGAATAACTTAGAGGAATCTGGGGGAAGGTAGGTGGCGAGGTGGATAGAGTGCTGGGCCTGGAGTCAGGAAGACTCATCTTCATGAGTTCAAATCTGGCTTCAGACACTTATTAGCTGTGTGATCCTGGGCAAGTCACTTAACTTTGTTTGCTTCAGTTTCCTCATCTGTAAAAAGAGCTGGAGAAGGAAATAGTAAACCGCTCCAAGAAAATCCCAAATGTGATCACAAAGTCAGACATGACTGAAAAACAACAGCTGAATAACAATGGAAGCCTAGATGGATTAGAACATTCTATTTAATTGACATGGCTCTAGCCAGAAAGGATAGAACATGGATTTGCCCTAGAAATGGAACATGGTTGGCCAGGGGTGGGGGGAGGTGGCGAGAGGAGGAATAAGCATTTATGTAGTACCTACTGTGTCAGGTACTATGCTGAACACTTTTTACAAATATTATCTCATTTGATTCTCACAAAAACCTTTTTGAATTAGATGCTATTATTACCTCTATTTTAAAGTTGAGGAAACTGAGGCAAACATAGGTTAAATGACTTTCCCAGGGTCACAAAGCTAGTAAGTGTCTGAGGACATCACATACTTTCTGTCACAGTCCACTGTCCTTTCAACCCCATTAACCTACAGAGCTCTAGCTAAAACCATCTTCCCTAGGGTGTTAAGTCAGGAACAATCAATCAATCCTTAAGTATTTAATAGGGGGTGATATTCATGTACCAGGCACTATGTAAAGAGCCGGAGAAATTTCTAAAAAGAAAGGAAAAAGTCCCCATCGGGGAAGACGACTTGTACATAAATAGGTACATTACAAGATATACACAGACTAGATAGAAAGTAATCATAGAGATGAGTCACTAGCAGCTGGGGGGAGGGGCAGAAAAAGCCTTATGGAAGAGGTGCTGCTGGAGCTGAGTGCTGAGTCTGAGAGGAAGAGCATTCAGGCCCTGGAGCTATCCAGAACAAAAGTGCTGAGATGCATATGGGCTATTATGAGGTACAGGAACCAGAACAGTATGGCTAGACTGTAGAATATGTGGAGGGGAGCAATATGTAAGAGAATCGGAAATATAGGAAGGGTCTAAGGAGCCACTGGAGATTATTGGGCATGGATTTGGAATGGTTTGACTTGCATTTATAGAAAATTACTTTGGCAGCCATTTGGAGGACGGATGGTAGTGAGGAGAGACTTGGGGCGGGGAAATCGATTAGGAGGTTATTGCAATAAATCTAGGCAAGAGGTAATGAGAAGCTAAACTAGGATGGTAGTTTTGTGAGAGGAGAGAAGGGAATGTTTCCAATATTGTTGTGAAGAGAGCAAAGAAAAGACCTGGCAAAGTGACTTTATTTATTTAAGTAGTGAGTGAGAGTGAGGAATCAAGGATGACACTGAGTTTACAAACCTGAGTCCCTGGAAGGATGATGGTGCCCTGGATGGTAAAAAGAAAGTTCAGAAGAGAGGATTTGAGGTAAATGATAATGTATTCTGCTTGGCCATGTTCAGCTTGAGATTCCTACTGGACGTCCAGTTTAAAATTCCCAATAATAAGTGTTGATATGGGACTACAGAGCTTAGGAGACACATCAGGGCTGGGAATCAACTGCATAGATAATAATTTAACCCACAGGAAGAGGAGGAGGGGGTGCTCTGGGAGGCTTGAAGAGAGAAGTGAAGAGAGCTTCATGACCATTTGAACCAAGGGTGAATCCAGGCAGTGTGGTTGTAACAGAGATTGACCATGAACTGAGCACATGCAAAGTAATTTAATTCACAAATTCTGCCCAGGTGGCTCTTTACCACCTAGACCCTTCCTATCTTTTCAGTCTGTTTACATATTCCTCCCTTCCACTACTTAGATAATTTAACTATATTGGTTTGTTTTCTGTTTCTCATGCATGATGTTCCATTCCTAATTCTGTGTCTTTGTATGGGATAGCTTCCATGCTTGGAATATTCTTTCTCCTCATCTTCCACTCTTACTGAAGAACTTCTGGCATCTCTCAAGATTCAGCTTTAGCACCATCTCTTCCAGAAGGCTTTTTCTGGTTCCTCCAGCTATTAGTGCCTTCCTCTTTAAGGTTACCTTCCACCTATTCAGTATGTATCTATTTATGTACAAGTTAACTTTTTCATTAGAATTTAAGCTCCTGGAGGGCAGGGACTTCTTTTCCTTCTTCTTTCTTTTCTTCCCTCCTTCCCTGCTTCCTCCCCCTCTCTCTCTCTCTCTCTCCCTTTCCCTCTTTCTTTCTTCCTCCCTCCCTCCCTTCTTTTTTCTTTCCTTCCTTCCTTCCTTCCTTCCTTTGTTCCTTCCTTCCTTCCTTTGTTCCTTCCTTCCTTCCTTTGTTCCTTCCTTCCTTCCTTCATTTCTTTCCTTCTTTCTTTCTTCCTTCCTTCCTTCCTCCCTCCTTCCTTTCTTTTTTTCTTTCCTTCTTTCCTTCCTTCCTTCTTTCCTTTGTTCCTTTATTCCTTCCTTCCTTCCTTCATTTCTTTCCTTCCTTCCTTCCTTGCTTCCTTCCTTCCTTCCTTCTTTCTTTCTTTCTTCCTTCCTTCCTCCCTCCTTCCTTTCTTTTTTTCTTTCCTTCTTTCCTTCCTACCTTCCTTCCCTCCCCACTTCTTTCCTTCATTTACTTCTTTCTTTCTTTCTTTTTTCTTTCTTTCTTTCTTTTTTTCTTTCATCTCTTCTTCTTCCCTTTTTTCTCTTTCCTTTTCTTTTCATTTTTTTCCTTTTCTTTCTCATTCCTCCAGCTTTTCACACAGTGCCTGACCATGAACATCTTTGATTAAATGCTTGAGGAATGACTGATTTTTTCTGATTTGACACCCTGGGGAAGACGAGCTTTATCTGGAGCTACGTATGTTCATGGGGTTTGGAGAAGAGTGGACAGTTACTGGCCATTCTGTGGCCACTCCCTCAACTCACAGAGTCACAAATTGATGTCTCCAGAAGGTCAATTGACTACTACTCCCAAGGTTCTAGGGACAACACTGAGGGACTGGATTTTTAATAACGTTAGTCATGCTTCCCCACCAGTGCTGATTATTAGCAGTAGACTCAATTAGTTTTTAGCAAAGATGAAGGTAGTATTGTTAGAATAGTTGGTATGCCACATTTTCCCTATACCAGAAGCACACTCTCCAACTGCACACATAAGGTCCCTGGTGAGAGTAGTCTATAATTCAAAGTACAAAGATAGTGAGGCACATTGGCAAGCCCTGGCACTAGAAATCCTTTTCTCACTTTGCGGAGTCCTTGTGAAGCTCCCCTTAAGTGTAGCTCTTTTCTTGTCTCACTAGGGAGCCATCTCCAACCCTACTGATCTGTATCTTGCTACTGATGGCTCCTGAGAAGAGAGTGAGGTTGGTGACCTTGCATATCCCTACCTCACTTAAATCCAGTTTACTTACCAGTCATGGCATCACCTTTCTGATGTCATGGTCCTCTTCAAGAACGAAGGACTAACAGCAAGGAGTTCCCTACACCAATAAGTTCAGAAGAATGAACCAAAAACCAAACCAAAACAAACAACTTGGCATTACCTGTACATGTGACAGATATCAGCAGATTCTAGCCAAAGTTCTAATGCAAACATTAGTTTTATTCAGCGGTTATTTGCGGGAAATTCTCCTAGAGGAATGAAAGCTTCTAATCACTTCCCATTCTTCCTTTCTCTTCTTTCTTCAGGACAGGCTACTTGGTTTTACCTTTGATGTATCACCTCCATCTTCTCCATGGTGTGTGCAATTGTCTTCCAATTGGGATTATTTCTGTATTCCTAATAGAAGAGGTGACACCAGTGGTGTGCTGGCGTTGAACAACCTTCTCCCTAAAAAAAATGTACACAAGTCACACTTTTAAGTTTAATTAGCATTCATTAACATTTTCTCTATCACTTTCTGAAGTCTAGATACCGTATTTCACTGCATAATTGTCACAAATTTATGCCATTTTTTTTTTTTGCAAAAGCACGGGGTGCAACCACTACGTGAAGCTGCTTTTTTTTTAAGTTGGGGCAGGATTACTTAAAAACCATTTAGTACCAAACTGTCTTAGGTGCCAGATTAGGATACACAGAAAATTTGTGAATATACATTAAAATTGAATACAGACGATGTGCATGCACTGAGAATTCTAGGCTCACAATGTGCTAGAGATTAATGCATAAGCCACTGGTGAACACATTGCTGTTCTGTTTACCTTTTAAGCGGTGTGATGAACAGCATTATACCATGTGACAGTTACACAATGAAAAATTATAAACAATTTTTGGACTGAGAAAACAAGGTGTGATGATTATGCAATAGTGCCAGTAATGTGGGGAAATATGATAATCAAGTCACGAATCAAGTCCTGATTTATAACATTTACTAATTTTTTGAGTGCAAACACACTCACTAAAAATTTAACAATCAGATCTCCTGAGCCTGTATGAGTCAGCTCAAGCACAAGACTGGGTGGTAGAAGGAGGGGTAGAACTGGATAGGCAGAAGGCAGTGGTAGAAGGGAGAGAAATGGAGCATGAACAAAGGTCAAGAAATGGAATAAATATGATGTGTTTGGAAGACATTATCATCTGTAAAGAAATCCAAAGGCTCATAAGGCTGAACTATGAAAGGCAACAGAAAATAATTTTAAATGAACATTAATTTGGGAAATTTGGATTTTAAAAAAAGTAGAAACAATCCTCATGGTCCCTTCAAATGTTGATGTAGTATAAATTCCAATAAAATTGCCTCTTACATTCAGATAAAATTGCTCTGGAGAGTTTCCAAAGTACCCAAAGCATACAACTCGATTGTCTTCAAAGCTAACTCTTGACAGGAAACAGAAATATAGCCAGACTCCCATTTCTAGGGAAATGAAAGCAAAGAACACAGGAGAAAAGTGTTATCTAAACTTGCAGAACTAGATTATTCAGGCCCCTAGAGAATCAACTTCACTAAAAGAAATATTTTTGTTCCTTTTCCCATACCATATACCCCCAAAAGGGATTAAACCGGAATTGAACTTTTGAGTCAAGTAATTTCTAAAATTCATAACCGGATAGAGCAAGGATAGTAATAGATCAAGTGACTACGAATGGTTGAGAGTGGTAAAAAAAAAATGCTCAATAACATAAAGGAGTTAATTTGAACCATAGGATCAGAGTTTTTTTAAATTATAAAATTTTAATATCTTTTATTTCAAAATCAATTTAATTTCTAAATATATCCTTCACTTCTCCTTCCCAGAGAGGAATCCTGATGACAAAGAATGAAAAGGAATAGAGAAGCAGGAGGGGAATGCAGTTCAGCAAAATTAACCAATATATCAACCAAGTCTGACATTCTAGACGATGATCCATACCCATAGTCCTAACTTCTAGAGAATGGAGATGCATTTTCTTATTTCTTATTAGGTCCAAATCTTAGTCATTATCATTCAATAGAACTCAAACTTCATTTCTGTTTTTGCTGTTGTTGCTTTTACCATCTACATTGTAGGAATTGTATATATAGTTTTTCTGGTTCTTCACTTTGTACCACCTTATACGTCTTCCCAGCCTTCTCTGCATTCTTCGTGTTCATCATTTCTTAGAGTTGAAGAAATTATAATTATTATAACACAATAATATATCATAATATAATAATATGTTATAATATTTCTAGTAATTATAACATTCTATTATGATTATACATCACTACTTATTATGCTTCCATCAATTAGTTATCATAGGATCAGATTTGTATTAAAGCTATAATGGATTTAAAGAGCATCTAATGTAATTCATTTTACAAATGAGAAAATAAAATTCTAATGAGGTTGGGTTAAGCTTAGATAACAAGTTAGTGGCAGAACCAGATTAAACTACATCTCTTCTGGTTTTTCAGTCCGTATACCTTCTCCTATACAAATACCGTTGGATCAGTCTAACAGAACCCCAGACTGACAGCTGGGTCCAGGAATATATTTGTAGGGGGCTAAGCCTGATTCAGGCTGGTCCCCTGGCAGGTTAATGTCCAATATTGAAACAAAATGACTCAGATCATTCAACAAAAGCAAAGCAAAAGGTGTACTTAGCCATCATATAGAAAGGATATTTCTATAACATCATATGTACATGATATACATCTATAATATATAATAATTTCTATAAAGGGGGCAGCAGTGAATAGAGGGCTGGACCTAGGGTTAGGAAGAGTCATCATCCTGAGTTCAAATCTGGTCTCTGACACTTACTAGCTGTGTGGTCCCTGGGCAAGTCACTTAACCCTGTATGCCTCAGTTTCCTCATCTATAAAATGAGCCAGAGAAGGAAATGACAAACCATTCCAGTATCTTTGCCAAGAAAACCCCAAAAGGTCACAAAAGAGTTGGATGTGACTGAAATGACTGAACAACAATAAAATAACAGAAAGGACATTCAACAAGATTATAGCATCTAGTTCTGGCAGATGTGCCCTCCAGCCCCCAACTCCACATGGAAACTGGTCTGGTCAGCAGGGCAGGGTGGTGATTCCTAGGACTTGGGTCAACTACCAAATCTGAATGGTCTTGATTCCATGTAGTGGGCATTTTTATCCCCTCAAGTGAACAGGAATCCATGAAAACCTAGCCTAAGGCCACAAAGGAAGCTACCAAAAGAAGAAAGGCTCGGGCTTTAGCCCCCTGGGCCAGTCAGGTCTTAGGGACAGCTTCTTTTGCTTTTAGGAAAAGAAATAACTTAATCTATATTGCAGGAGGTGGGAGTTGGGGAATCCTGGCCTATTACAACATGAAACAAAGAAATATAGTAGACCAACCTCACCAACTCACCTTTTCAATTAGAACCATTTTTAAAGAGCTTATTTTTCAAGCTCAATTTTTATTTAGAGATTATTTAGTACTTCAATGGATGTTTGATCTCATTGAAGGAATAGATCTGATTACAACTCATCTTGTGTAACTCTTGTCTATATTTTCCCATAGTTTCTCCTAAATAAGTTTACCCAATATGTTGGAAGATTCTCTTAACATTTTAGTGGTTCCAATGTACCACCTGGCCTGTCCAGTTTTCTTCTTTAACTTTAATCTCACTCTCACTACTTGACCTGGCACCTCTTTTTAAATATCCCTAGTAATTCACCGCCATGAAACAGGCAGCAACGATCAAGAGAGAGGACAGGCCATTGCTCTGGAACTATGCCAGTGTCTAGCCTGGAAAGTACTGGCCTAGATTAGAAATGGAATGGTGGGCAGTCTGCCAAGTCCCCCTTGGCATTCCAGAACATGTTAATAATGTCAGGGTTTGGTGAACTCTGGGTCTGTGAGTTCTGAAGTATATGACAAACTGCATAGTCCCTTGAGATCTTAATTCAGAAATAACTACATCCGATGATGAATGCTGAAATCTAAGACCGCACAAAGGAAAGCATAGGTTGGAATAATCATCCATTTAATTTGGATAGAATTGAAGAGCCAAGTTTAGTTTCTGTTTATTAATTATTATTATTATTATTATTTCTCCTCCTCTTCCTCCTCCTCCTCCTCCTCCTCCTCCTCAGAGAAGTAATGATTCATCTCATTCAGGATCCCAAGGCTAGTTCATCTCAGTATTAGTGCTAGAATGCAGGTCATTTGACTCCTTATGTAGTGACTTTTCTTTTGTTCCACATAATTTTCTGACTCTGTGTGTGCACGTGTGTGTGTGTGTGTGTGTGTGTGTGTGTGTCTAATCAGTAGCATTAAGCCTTCTTGCCCCTGAGAAAAATAAAGATAGGAGACTGATAACCATGGGGACATAACGTCCTGGGGTGGAAGGTACAGAAGTTGAGAACTTTGTTATTACATAGAGATTGGGGAATGGGAATTGAAATATGATAAGAAAAACATATGTGTTTTACTGACACAACAATCAAGCCTGGGAAGAAATTTTTTTTTCCCTAGAGAAAGGATGAAAAGAGTTCTGAAAGAAGTGTGTGTGTGTGTGTGTGTGTGTGTTTACAAGTGAAGAATTGATTATGGAAGAAAATTCAGATATAATACTAGCATGGGAGTAAGTTCAGTTTTCTTAATAGAGAGAGATTGGGTTACACAGTGGATGAGTGTCAGATTTGTGGTGAAGTGAATAGAATGCTGGCCTTCAAGTCAGGAGGACCTGAGTTCAGATCTGGCCTCAGACACTTACTAGCTGTGTGACTCTGGGCAAGTCACTTAACCCTGTTTATCTCGGTTTGCTCATCTGTGAAACAAGCTGGAGAAGGAAATGTCAAACCACTCCAGTATCTTTGCCAAGAAAATCCCAAATGGGGTCACAAAGAGTCAGACACAATTAAATCAACTAAAGAATTACAAGAGTTGTTTTCAAATACTGCATCAGAACACTTGCTGTCCGTGTTCTCTGATCTTAACTTGTCACGCTCTCTGAAACTCAATTTCCTTATCTTCATAATAGGCACAATAATAGCGCCCATCTCCCAAGGTTGTTTTGAGACTGAAACAGAACACGTATATAAAATGTTTTGCGAACCTTAAAGGGACCAAAAACCATTTCCCAAGGTATAAGTGATTAGAATTTTCAAAAGAAATGCAAACTTTTAACAGTCATATGAAAGATTATGCCAAATCCCTAATGCAGAGGTGAAATTCAAAACATCTCTGCCAACAAATGGACAAAGATGCCAAAAGATGGGAATGGTAAATGTTGGATGGACTGCAGAAAGATAAATTCATGAGTGTACTCCTATTTGAGCTGTGGGTTGATCAAACCATTCTGGAAAGCAATTTGGAATTATGATAAGCAAATGACTTAATATATCCATACTGTCTGACCTGGAGATCCCACTGTGAGACATTTACCCTAAGGATGTCAATGATAAAAAAAGAAGGGTTCCACATATGACAAAATATTTATAGCTGTCCTTTTTTGTAGGAACAAAGAATTAAAAATGAAGAAACCCATCCATCAGGGAAGGGCTAAATAACTTATGGAACTTCAATGTTATGGAATCTTCCTGCACTCTAAAAAATTATTATGATGAATAATGAGTGTTTGACCTGTGCTGTGATCATCTAAAATGGAGGCACCGCCATGGGAGACACCAAGGATCTGCTTCTGTGAGCTAGGAGGACTGGCATCCAAGTGGATATCCTATGATTTGTTTCATAATCTAGAAAGGACCCTATATGCTGTGTATTCCAATCTCCTCATTTTACAGGGGGTAAGGCTCAGGACAGTAAAGTTATTTGTCAAAGGTCACACAGGCAACCTATGTAGGATTTTAACCCAGGTCATCTGACTCTAGAGCTAGTTTTTTCTTTCCAATGAACCATGTGATATGTTGGTTAGTTTTGACCAACCGCTTTACTCTCTCACCCCTTTTATTCTTTATTATAAGGTACAACTCTCTGGAAGGCGGATTGAGGGGAGTGAAGATATGTTGTCAAATGTAGGTGATGAAAAAAACAAAATCTATCTATAAAAATTTTCAAAACCTTAGAGGGTTAAGTAAACTAGAGGGTTTTTTTTTGAGAGAAGATGACTTCTATAATGATTAGATGATTTTTTAAACATGAAATATCTAAGGCATACTGTACATGCTGACCTTACTGGTGGAATCTGTCTCAGTTTCCTCATCTGTAAAAAGGGAATCATAATGGCACCTACATCTCAGCGTTGTTGTGAGGAGCAAATGCGATAATATCTGTCCAGCACTTAGCACAGTGCCTGCTACATAGTAGTCACTTAATAAATTGTATTTAAAAAATTCTTGACGTCTTGAATACTAATGTTAATTGTCTCAGTCTCATTTAGAATACCTGGAAGGTCTGTGATTCCAGCCAAGGGAACCCTTGACTATGACTTAGTGAAAAACAAAAATTCCATGGAATTGCTTGAGACATCGTTATATGAGTTGTCTAGGAGGGTCACTGTTTCAACAATCCGGCTAGCAGCTGCTGTCGGGGTAAAAGCCCAACTACAAGAAAGCTACCAGCACGCTGCAAAAGCACAGGTTCTTTTGATCTGCTTAACTAAGGAAAGCTACCTTAAGGGATTGACAAGCTTACTTTAATTCAGCATGCAAATATCATTCACTTAGTTCAGGGGAAAAAACCACCACCCTGAACTTCAGAGCAAAATATAAACAAAGTACAAACATGGACAGACAGAGCTTGTCTGATTCAAATCCCAATACATAGTTGCCAGAGTTTAACAAAGTCTCAGCATCCAGGTTACAAGCTGGAGGGCCCTTAGCTACAGCTGCCCGGAGTCTCCTCCTCAGCACCACCATGAGCGAGAGCCCTGAGCAAATACCTCTGTCCTTTCTTCTTACAGGGCTTCAGACGTCGTCAAACATCATCTGAATGACCAGAACTTAGGCTGCTGTGATTGGCTCTTGAGTTAGCCCCTCCCCTTAGGACCCTGGGAGGTTCACATCCACAGAGGTTAGGTTAACACCTAATAGGGGTTACAGCTTGGGGCTTAGCACTTAGTAAGACTCAAGCCAAACTCTTCAAGGGCACTTGTTGAACTAAGTGCTAAGAGCCCATTTTGCTTACCAACACAGTCACCCAGCTAGTAAGGCCCAGAAGCAGTATTTGAACTCAGGTCTCCCTGATTCTAAGGCTCTTACTTTATCTGCTATGCTATGCTACTTCTTTGACCTTATAATGTTAACAAATGTCCCCTCACTGCCAAACTTGGGATGGGGGAGGGGATATTAGATTCTTTATAGATCTAAAAAGTAAGAAGATATTTCATGATCAAACACGTGGGGTTGCTGCTTGATTGCAATGAATCAAACACAAAAAAACTCACCACGTTCCTTTGTCGGTACCATCACTCCCAATATTTGAACTCTCCTTAAATAATAAGAATGAGGCTACAAGTATAGTATGCTTAGATTATACATGAATGGGTGGTTCTATGGGAAGGACAAACCTCCTTCAGGCAGGAATTTGTGATTTCCTAATTTACTCCTGGAGTTCTAGGATAATATAGGCTGATGCCTGTTCATTAACGGATGTGTCCTGGAATCAACCAGAATATGTTTCCAGACAGCAGCATGCTTTTCTCTTTCTTGTTTGGAGGTATTTGGATTCCAATTTTTTAAAGGTTGCTTTTTGCCATTCTCTTTCCTTTGTATTTATTGTAGATTTAGAATAAAAGGCTGATGGGATGGAGAGAGGAGAGGGAGAGATTCAGCAGAAATATTTCAGGCATGACTTTTAAAAATGATGTTCTTTGAGATGAAGATTTGCTAAATTTACCACTTTACTCCTATGATTTTGTTAAAAATGAAAAAAAGGAACACTTGCTATATCTGAAAAAGGAACTAATATGGTATCCAGAAAGAGGAAAGAAATGAATGCCACGATAATTTACTTTTCCCAGTGCATAATAGAATACTGCAGACCTTTAATAAATTGGCTAACTAGTAAGCATGTGGAGAAGCTGTGGTCTTCACTAATCAGTCTCTAAATGTCAGTCAATTCAAGTGACTATTAAGGTTCAAGGGGAAGCCAAAATGATGCACATGATTAAAATTTAGAAATTATTTGACTACAGCCCAAACCGAGAAGAATTTAATCCATCACATTCAGCTAGATCTTTGGATCTGGCCACCACCACGAAAGTGGATTGACCACCAAAAGCCTTAGAAATTTTCTTTATTTCCCCCTCTTCATCTGGTATGAAATTATCTTTTTGATGTTGGAAATTTTATTTTCCTGTCTTAAAAATTATCAGATTGGATTTTTTTATGTTGCCTTATTGGTTTCTTCCCAGTAAACAACTATTGGTTTTATTTAGGAATAATAAAAAAAAAAAGAAATAGCCCTTCCTTTGGGTCAGTCAATAAGCATTTATTAAGCACATACTATGTGTGGAGGCAGCTATATGGTATAGAGGATAGAGTGCTAACTTGGAGTCAAGAAGACTCCTTTTCATGAGTTCAAATCTAACTTATTAACCATGTGACCCCGGGCAAGTCACTTAACCCTGTCTGCCTCAGTTTCCTCATCTCTACAAAAAGAGCTGGAGAAGGAAACAGCAGACCACTCTAGTGTCTCTGCCAAGAAAACCTCTAATGGGGTCTCGAAGGGTTGGACAAGACTGAAACGGCTGAACAAGAACATGTAAGGGCACTGTGATATGCGCCAGGGATACCAAAAAAAAAAAAAGGTAAAAGACAGTCTCTGCTCTCCAGAAGTTCACAGACCAGTGTGGGGAGACAACATGAAAACAATTTATGTACAAGCAAGATATAGAGGATAAATTAGACAGGTAGTAAAGGGGCATCAGGAAAGGCTTCTTGTAGAAAAGGTTTTGATAGGACTTGAAGGAAGCCAGGAAAGCCAGGCAGCAGAGGCAAAGATGAGGAGACTTGTCAGAGGAGTGCAGGGAGGGAGTAAAGGCAGTGGAGAAGTATGCTGCTGTATAATAAACATTTCAAGTACTGAATCCTGTCAATGAACAGGATTTGTCTGGTGCTCACTCATTGCAAGGATGGCACAGGAATAACCATGCCTATTTCCATCTGAACTTAGCAGCTTAGCTTTAACCTATACTCACTTTTCATTTGTTTCCTACTCCCTATTTCTTGTTCCTCTTTCAGCTAATTAGGATCCTACGGTGCTAATGTCACACGGAGTATTTCACGCCCTGAAATTCGACCTGAAAATACACCGTTTCCTGTTGAGTAAATTGCCTTGCTAATCATCCCTTTCATGAACTTCATCAAATTTATGAAAATATAAAAAGCTATAATCTTTTCATCTATCATGCTCCACTTTATGAGCAAAGTCTTTAATAATTAGCAAAGGAAATTTGTCCTTTGCCTAACGCTTCCACCTGTACCTTTTGTCCGCTGTGCCAGCATTTAGTTCTGCCATTTTTGGGTACCCAAAAAGAGTGTGTTTTGCAGAACTCCCTCCCCTTGCCTTGACCACACAGGAGGCATATTTCCTCTGAAGAAAGTAGTAATGGCCAATGGCCATCAGAGACTACCCAGATCTCAACTATGTTTGGGGAATGTACCAGAATAGTTGTTAAATTACAAGCCCTTTCTGTGACCTACACCAGAATCCAAATGCTGGTCTCCTGTTAATGGCTGTGTCTACAATTTTGTTTCTGGTATGTAGTAATGATTTGCTTATTGGGATTTCTTGAAAGGCAGTGCATTCTTGTCATTCATTGTGGTGAAGAGTTTTTTGTTGTGGACATCAAGAGTGGACAGAGTAGATAGTCTGTGGTTTCTTTTATTCCTCTCTTGCTCCAGAACAAGGGTCTACATGGAGATGGCATAACTAGAACTCTGTCCTTCATCATTTATGAGGATGGCTCTCCAAGGGATTGACAGGAAAAGTTGTCTTTCATGTTTCCTTCAAGTGCCTCAGAGGGATAAAAAGAGAACATTTTGGCCTTGAATTTGTATAGTGTGTTATCAATACCTCGCCTGAACTTTCTACCAGTCTGTTAACGATTACAAGTACTGGGAAGAAAGTCCTTTCCTAGCCAGAAATCTTGAGATGTTTTAGCAAGGGGCTGAAAGAACACTGTGTTAGACTGCATCTCAGTGATTAAAATAGCTACAACCCTCCACTAGTCTGTTAACAGTGGGGGACAAGATTCTCAAAGTAGCAATGGGTATTTATTTTAAAAGACTCGCAAATAAATGAACTTTATGAAAATTTCTGGCTCAAACATGCAAGTCCATTAAACTTACTTTTTATAAATTACATAATGATTTTAATTAGGTAGCCAGACATACAAACGTTCCTGAAACAAACAATTAAAATACAAATAGTTATGTGTCCTAGGTCTCTAGTCTGGAATACTTGTGATACAAAGGCACTTAGAGAGCTGACATGAAGGGAAGGGGATAGAGACTGTCTAGGGATGTTGTTGTTGTTGAGTTGTTTCAATCATGCCCGACTCTTTGTGACCCCTCTGGGGTTTCCTTGGCAAGGATACTGGAGTGGTTAGTCATTTCCTTCTCCAGCTCATCTTACAGATGAAGAAACTGAGGCAAACAGGGTTAAGTGACTTGCCTAGGGCCACACAGCTAGGAAGTGTCTGAGACCAGATTTGAACTTGTGAGGAGTCATCTTTTCAATTCTGGGCCTAGCACTCTATTCACTGCCCACTTGAGTCTACAGAGGGTAATCCTGATCGCTTAGCATGATGCCTGGCATGGAGGAAGAACTTAAAAGATGTTCCTTGATCATCTGATCAATTGATTTGGCCTAACCACAATCTAGAGGAGCACCAAGGAAAGCGAGAGAGTGGAGGTCCTGTGTTCACCTCTAAAGACCCTTCTAACTTTAAGACTATGACTACCTATCTATGATTTTCCCTTTTGATGGTCTCAGTAGCCTAGTCCCCAGTTTCCTCATGGTTGGAAACAAATCACACCTTTGAAATGTTAAGTGCTGGGATAGCTTTGGGAATTATTGTGCCATAATGTCACATTCTAAGGGACAGGTCAGCTTTGAAACACAAAGATATAATCCTGTTAGCAACAGAAAGCTGTCTTCTCAATCCAGTCACTTGACCCATGGTTTTGTCTTTTCCAAAGATTGATTGTTCTGATTGAACCTGAGGCAGGGAAGAGATGATATGAATTAAGTCATTTTTTCTGACGAGCTAAAAAACCTAAGATGTCAATTAAGAATGACAGCGTTAGGAGGCTGTTGATAAATGTCTTTCCTCCAATGGATTCAAGAAATATAATGGTCACACAAGATAAACAGTGAATGTTGAGAAGGAATGACTTCACCTTATATCTTCACAGACAACCAACAGAATTATATTTGTTTTTATAAATTTTATTGTTTCCTTTTGTTTTTGCACTATAGTTATTTCCTGATCTATTCCTCTAGCTTTCCCAATATACCCTTGCTAACAAAAAGAAAAGCCAGATAAACAAAACCAAGCAATAGTCCTTATATCTGAGAATGTATACAACACTCTACATCCATAAACCCCATCTCTTTACTAAGAGGAAAGAAATGTTACCTTGGGCATTCTGATGAATTATAGTGTGGTTGCCTTTTAATGCTGTTTTTTTGCATTATTCATAGAATTATTGATTTAGAAATGGAAAGGAATTTAGATGTCATCGAGTCCAACACCCTCATTTTACAGATGAGAAAACTGAGGCACAGAACAGTTAAGTGACTTTCCAACACAGCTAGCTGGTAAGTGTTGGAGACAGAATTTGAATTCAGTTCTTCCTGTCCCCAAGTCCAGCACTCTAATTACTACACCAGTTACATAGCAAAATGTATATTGTTTTTTTTCTAATTCTACTTGCTTATTGTGTCATGTTAGATTTGCTTTCCCATGTTTCTCCGATTTCCCCAAAGGCTTATTTTTTAAATACCCTAAAAAAAGAAACAGTTAGGAATAACAACCCTTGAACAAGCAGAAATGTAACCAGGTACTGTGGAACATTAAAGAAGCTAAAAATATCTTCTAATTTGATAACATTAATGAGAGTTTTTATTCTCATTCAGATCAGGATCAGAATGGTGGAACTTGCCACTCTCTGTCTCTAGGTTGTTTCCCAGGGCAACAGTAAGATGCAGATGTTTAGCATCCTTTGAAGGGTAGGCAATTTGTCACGTGGTTCATCTTAGACCACAGTTCAAGGAGAGCACAAGAGCCATAGGTTTTATGTATTATAATTTATACGTAGCACATACTGCCTATTCCATAAGTCGAAATTATCAGGAAGCAGGGAATTACCAAAGTAGTTTCTTTTTTTAGGATGGTTTTTACTGAGTCAAGAACATAATGCCCTAGACAGAGATAAAAATTAGTCAACGACATTTACAGATTTTTCCACTGTGTGACAAGATTAGTACCGTACTAGGTGAACTGAAGAGATGTGAAAAAAATAAAGATGATATAGCTCCTGCATTTAAAAACCTAAATTTGAGAGAAAACACCAACACACACTAAAAGTATACATGTATTTATAGATATAGATATATAGACATAGATATGTCAGTATAAATCTATCTCTATATGTCCTTAAAGTTTGTATTTTTCCCCAATTTAAATTTTAAATATACATGTGAACATATGTTCCCATTTTTAATGTTCTCCCCAATTTAGATTTTATAATAATTATATATATATAATCATAGCTATATATGGTACAATAAAATCAGTGCCAATACATATTAGTGTTTTCTCCCCAATTTATAAATCTATATGTACATATGTATGTTGTTGTTCAGTCATTTTCAGTCATGTTTGACTTTTTGTAACCCCTTTGTGTGGTTTTCTTGGCAAAGATATCGGAGTGGTTTGCTATTTCCTTCCCCAGTTCATTTTACAGATGAAGAAACTGAGGCAAACAGGCTTAAATGACTGGCCCAGCTGGTAAATGTCTAAGGGCAGATTTGACCTCAAGAAGATGAAGTCTTCCTGACTCCTGGCCTTGTGCTCTATCCACTGCACCACATTGCTATACATACATATGTATAGTATCGACTATGTATGAATTGCACATGCATGTATATATTCATATGTATATGCACAAACAAGCTTTTAAAATAACATATATATTATCAAAGTGAGTAGTAAAATCTGTGGACATAAATCCTCATATAATGTGGACCAATGCTCATCTCAGTCTCTTCATTCCAACTCCATCTATGCACAACTGCCAGAATAATTATCTTTCAACACCACTGTTATCATTTCTCCCATCCGCTATTGGCCTCCTTAAGGACGACAGTGGTTCCTCTTGCTTATACTGAACCTTAATTCCTCAGTTTAACACTCAAGATTTTTAACTCTCCCTCTTCCTCTTCAGGTCCATAACCTTGGCATTAACCTCGACGCTTCACTCTCCCCTCATTCCATACAGCCGATCATTTGTCAAAGCATGCCCTTCCTCTAAGTCTGCAGTGCCTCTCCCATTGGACCACTTCCCTTTACTCACACAGCTACTGCCTCAGTTCAGGCTCTCATTACTTTCAGCCTAGATTATTGTGACAATCTGATAATTAGTTTTTCTGCCTCAAGTCTCCCATACTTGAGTCCATTGTCCACAATGCTGCCAAAGGGATTTTCCTTAAGTATAGATCTGACCACATTTCTCCCCTATTCAATCAACTCCAGTAGTTCCTTATTGTTTTTGGTTGTTTCAGTCATGTCTGACTTTTTGTTACCTCTTTTGGGGGGTTTATTGACAGAGATACAAGAGTGTTTTGCCACTTCTTTCTCCAGCTCATTTTACAGATGAGGAAACTGAGGAAAACAGGGTTGAGTTACTTACCCAGGGTCACGCAGCTTGTAAGTGTCTGAGGCTGGATTTAAACTCAGGAAGATGAATTTTCCTGACTCCCAGCACTGTATCCACCATGCCACCTAGTTGCCCAGCTCCCCTCCATTTAACTTAATGTCCTTTATAACCTCGTCCTATCTTTCCAACCTCATGATCTCATAAAACTAGCCAAACTGGTCTTTTTCTCTGTTCTTTGCACATCTCACTCCATCTCCTATCTCTGTGTGTTGGCATTGGCCATTCTACTTGTTTGGCACACATCCCCTCCTCATCTTTGTCTCATAGAACCCCATTCAAGATGCAGTTTGAGCACTACCTTCTACAAGAAACCTTTCCAGATCCCCAGCTGCTAATGACCTCTCTCTGAAGCTACCTTTCTTTAAGTATTTTGTGCGTGTGGTGCTGCTCTTTTTATTGATTCTGTACATACTTATGGAACAGCCCTCATGAAGATCCTGGTAGGTATATTTCTTCCCAGCTTGAGGAGAGAGGAAGCTAAAGGGAATCAGGATTAGAGGGCAGAATTTCTTTCCGTATGGTGAGAGTTCTAGAGGATCTCTAGAGGGAAGGAGAGACGAGGGAGGTGATGGGGACTCCTCTAGACAGAGATGGGATTGTGGTGGTTGGGGGCAATGACATCTGCAGGCCTGTTCTTCAGACCTATGCCTTCACAGGAGATCATGAGAAGCACAAGCAGAGAGGTGGATGACTTTTAAAAAAACCGCGGTGAGACAAAACAGAACCAGGAACTGGCAGCTCTTTTGCTCTACCCCTTGCCTTACTTCAGCTTTGTTTGTTCAGTTGTGGCTGGCTCTTGGTGACCTCATTTGGGGTTTTCTTTGCACAGATACTAGAGTGGTTTGCCATTTCCTTCTTCGGCTCATTTTACAGATGAGAAAAGTGAGGCAAACAGGGTTAAGCGATTTGCCCTGTGTGACACCATTAAGTTTTTTTGTTTATTTGTTTTTGCAAGGCAATCAGGGTTAAGTGACTTGCCCAGGGTCACATAGCTAGTGTCAAGTGTCTGAGGTGGGATTTAAACTTAGGAAGATGAGTCGGCCTGACTCCACATAGCTGTTCCTCTTCAGCACCTATTTCTAGTTATGTCATCTCCTCCTCCTACTCCTCTTTTTCCTCTTCCTACTTGTAGTAAGTAGTAGTAGTAATAGTGGTGGTGGTGGTGGTGGTGGTAGTAATATGGTCAAAGCCTATATTTGAGGGATTTAATATTATCTCTCATGGACATCTGTGGTTGACACTGTCCTTATATCTCTTTGTTCAAGGGATAAGGCATTGAACAGCTCTTGGAGCCATGCAGGAGAGAGTGACTTCTCCCATCCTGAGGCTGGGATCGCAAACTACTACTTCATTGTTAGACAGATTTTGCTGTCTAATTGGGGGCATCATCATGATCCATTTAATAACTACAATTCTGAAAACAGAATTACTCTGAACTCAGGGCATTTAAAAATCTCTTTAAAATCCAGGCAGGAGTCTAATCTAGTGACCCAAGATTATAGGTGTATTCAGATGCCTGGTGCATTTGCATAAGACTCTCCTTATCGGGAGAATCATTACTTAATGTTTGTTTCCTGTCTGAGGGCTGAGGCAGAGAGCTCTTGGGAGAGGAGATATTCTACTCTTCTGGCTTCAAGAGAGGACACATATAGTCCTAGGTTATGGTCCTTTTCCATCTCTTCTTTCTCTTCCTCTTCCTCCTCTTCCTCCTCCTCCTCCTCCTCCTCCTCCTCCTCCTCCTCCTCCTCCTCATAATAGCCAAAATTTATATAGTGCTTTAAGGTAAATAAAGCATTTTACATGTGTTATGTCAACCGATGCACTGACTTCTTAAACTCAACGTGTCCAAAAATGAACTCACTATCTTTCCCTCTAGCCTTTCTTTTCCCAACTTTCCCATTATTGCTAAAGATAGCAACATTCTGAGTGATTAACAAAATCTCCATTATATGTTTGGCTTTGTGCAGTTTGGATTTTCATGGAGCAGACACACGTGTATGTTTGAATCTAGTGATATATTTGGACAATAACTACATATCCATTCTAAACTTTGTTAAAAACACTGTGTAGATTTTGGGGGGGGGCTTTTATTATTATAATAATAATTATTATTAACTGGGCAGGGCCAGAGATTCCTAGAGTAAAATGTAAGCTTTGCCAGTTTTCTAGAAATCTTTTGAAAAGAGTAGGACAGGCACACTCTTTAAAAGAAGGGCGAAAAATGTTATTTGTTGTCATCAACAATTTCCAGGACACTGAATCTTCCCATACATCTTGCCTTCACTCTAAGGAATTTCTTCTTACAAGTCTGTGCAAGATTCTTCAGCGCAGAATCCAGTGATTACCTTCTTGGCCTTGGCCTTCAATGTCTACGTAATTATACTCTTTACCCATGAAACCAAACGGAAGTTGCTATGTAAACATATTACACATTATTACAGAAAATCACAATGCTGCTTCTTCTTGAGTATATAGCTAACTGTGAAATTACCTACTGTACTAGGCTGGGGAGGAAAAGAAAGAGATGGGATCATGGCTACAAGGAAAGGGGATGGCTAGTGGCAAGATAACACGTTACTTCCGTTATTATGTCAAGGAAGTCTGAGCACAAAGAGAACAAATAACATTCAAAGCTATCCCAGACTCAATGGAAGAGCAGGAAAAGACCTCTTTAGATTTCATTTGGAAAAGTATATGAGGTATACACCCTATATTGGCAAAGATGAAAAATGATCTAAATAGTCAATATTAGAAGGACTGTGGGAAAATAGCTATGCTAATGTACTGTTAATGGTGCTGTGAGTGGATCCAACCATTTGGGGAACTATTTGGAAGTATGGAAAAGACAATATCCCAAGCCTTTTAATTCAGAAATCTCACTGCTGACCATGTACTCCAAAGATATCAAAGATAGAAATAAATGTCTCATGTATTGTAAAACGTCCATGGCAGTACTTTTTGTGGTAACAAAAAAATGGATGCAAATCAGTTGGTGAATAACTGAAGAAATGTTGTATGTGAATATAACAAAATATTATTGCACCATAAGTATTAACAAATGTGAGGAACATAAACAAAAGAAGCCTTGTATGAAATGATGCGGGATAAAATAAACAGAAACATGAAATCAAAGTACACAATGACATCAATAATATAAATGAAAGGTAAACTAAAGCATATTCCAACAGTGGGTAATTGTAATGATCAGTCTTGGCCCTGGAGAAGAGATGAAGAAATTTGCCTTCTTTCTTTCACCAGAGAAGGGAAGGTGGGGAGGTTCTATGTGTTTAAAATGTCAACATATATCATGAGATATCATTGCTATATTAGTTGGTTTTGCTTAACTGTTTTTCTTTGGTACAAAGATACTCATGCCTTGGATTTATATCCAGAAATTATAATGATGCAAAAGGCATCAGTAAATCTTTTATTTAAAAAAAAGCATATGAGGTATCATTTTGCTCATTGATTCAATCTGTCTCTATCTGCTTTTTGCTGGATCTACCCTCAGATGAGCTCGATTGCCTCTTTGTTATTGAGTCATTGGCCTGACAGGGACATTTTCCATAATCTGGTCCAACCTCCTTATTTTCTTTGCAGCAGGGATGGAGGTATGCTTCCTAGCTATAGCAAGACCCAGAGGGTCAAGGCAGTTGGTCATTCTTCCTTGGTGTAGACATGGATTTGATAGGAAACCCTTTTGGGGGTGATTGTGACAGGGAACACACATTTTGGAGACCAAGGCTTGGAAAGTGAGAGGGACTGAGGGACCAAAGTAGTGCCTGGGGCGGTACCTGTTCCCCTGCTATTGTCAGCATTAGATTCGTGACAGTAAGATCGCTTTATATGGGAGTTAGATTCTGAGTGATTTCATTAATGTCATTTAGGGGTTGGAGATTCAGAGGCAGAAAAATCACAGTGAAATTCCAGGTCCTGGATAGTTCTCCTAGGATTCAAAAACCAAGAATTCTGCCCCGTTTGCCTGTTTTTCTGTCATCATGTGTCAATATGTTGATAGTACTTTCTACCTAGTGGTATATATTTCTATTTAGTGGTATATATTTTTATGGAGAGATAGGAAAACGTAAAAACCTGAACTATCAGTGCAGCTCTCACCCTCAATTGCTTTTGATAGTTGGTAAATGAGAAAAAGAAAGAATCTGCTCCAAAAGAGATTTCTTCCTATGGAAGGAAGAAAAGAGAAGAAGTGGGGGGAACAGACATTTATTAAGTATCTACTAAGTGCAGGGCACTGTACTACATGCTTTACAAATATTATCTCACTTGATTCTCACAACAACCCTGGGAGACAGGTGCTATTACTATCCCCATTTTCCAGCTGAGGAAACTCAGGGGGATAGAGGTTAAATAATGTGCCCAGAAGGGCAGGTAGGTGGTACCATGGATAGAGTACCAGGCCTGAAGTCAGGAGGACCTGAGTTCAAATGTGACTCAGACACTTACTAGTTGTGTGACCCTGGGCAAGTTACTTAACCCTGATTGCCTCAAAAAAGAAAAAAA
>CM053622.1:479537428-479560915 GCA_028646595.1 Phalanger gymnotis | reverse complement strand
AAAAAAAAAGAAATGGAATTCTCTGAAGTTTCAAGTAAGCTATTGGTTCCTAATTTGATATTCTTCTGAAAGTTCTATTTTTAATAAGATTAGAACCACAAGGTTTGAGATGGTTTAACTGATTATTGGAGAATTACAATTTAAGAAGCTATACTAAATTGTATTGAAATCTGTTTTGCAAAAGATTTTAGCAGAAACATCTAAAAATCTACAACAGATATGGAACCAGAGAAGCAAATCTATTGAAGAGAAGCCCGCTTCAGAGCTGCCCTGAGAATGAGATCTAGTCCAGAATGTCCAAGAGAAGATGTTCCAGAGGACCAGATAGCTACAGAGGACATGTGATACTCAAAATCAAATGTACTAATTAAACAGACATTGGGAGAGGGTTCCTGGGATAAAAGGAGACTCGATGTTAGTTAATGTCGTTAATCATTATTATATGTTTTGGCTTTTTGCTTCATGGTATCTATGCCGAGTTTTCTTAGTTACTTTGAGACATGTAAATCTCCCCTCTAAAATTAGTCTGAAATTTCAGATATATTTAGTATGCTTGTGCTACAATTAATCAATCTTGTTGGTCTTACTAGTCAATAGAAACTGTAAAAGGTCTACATAAGATTCAGCAAGTTATAGCAAGGACACAACTATCTTCTCCAGGAGACCCCATACTTCAGCTATATAACCAATCATTTGTCCTCAACCTCATGATATCACCCACTCTGTTCTATTCTTTGTTCTGTGCTCCCCAAAACCTACAAAAGGGGAACTATCCTTTTGCTCATAATCTTTGGCTGAAAACTGAGGCAGCCATTGACCCATCTTGTTCTCAGGTTCACGTCCTATAAATAAAATGTTATCTTGCTCAGATAAAAAAAAATAATAATAATATCACCCTGCATTTGTATAGTGCTATACAGTTTCTCAAGCTCTCTTCACATCTATTAGCCCGTTTGATATTCATAACTTCTATTGCTGCTGATCTTGGTATATAATACTTTTAAAAAGCCTTTTATAAAAGCTTTATCATTGGTGTACTAAAAATTCTCATACCCTTCTACTACACTTAATGTCACTGGAAGATAATTATATCAGTAGTTAAGCAGTTTTTCTTTTGAAGAATTTTGATAGAAATTCACATGTATGAAGAGAAATATTATTAGTTACTTACATAGACAAATCCTATTTTAATGAGACAGATCAGGACCAAGGTCATTAAAAAAAAAGATTTTCTGTAGATAATGGAAACTAGAAATTTGCCCTAAGACAAAATTATATGAGTCAGAAAGTAACTGCATTATGATTATATTTCCACTGTTGGATGAATTCTTACTAGTAGTTATAATGGAAAGAACATGGGGTTTTGTAGTTATAAATACTGGGCTTCACCTTTTGCCTCTGATATCAGCGATGTGGCTGGGCATATCATCTAACTTCTTTTAATCTCATTTTTGTCATCTATAAAATGAGGATAATATTTACACTACTAGGCTCAGAGTGGTTGTGATGAAAGAATCCTATGAAGCTTGAAGTTCTTTATAAATGTGAGCTGCTGGGAGCAGATGGAAGCAGAGATGAAGAGACACCTATGATACGTCAAGGGAGATAAGCCAGGAGAAAGAGATATCCAGACACATGCAACCAGGGTTGAAAGCCACAGCAGATGAATCCAATGAGAAATTAGCATCACAGCCAGGCTACCTGTTTGACCCCACTTAGAAGTGGTTTGACCTGCCAAGTGAGATACTATGCTCTGCAAGGAGCCAGCCCAGCAAAGGAGGACCTCTCCCTGAAACTAACTTGATAAGTACTCTGCAAAGGGAGAAAAGGAGTACCAAGGTCGAGAGTACTAAAGTAAATGTTAGTTCCATGTATTTCCTACATACGTGTCTCTCTACGTGTTTTAGATTTAAGTCTATTCTCCCTGGGGACCATTTGTGTAGGAGAGCAGAGCACTGGACTATTTTTTATTACTTTTGTCGTTGATATACCTTCTCAGCAAATAGCTTCTTGTAAAAACTAATTGATGTCAACTGGCTCATTGATATTTGGGAGCACAATGGATGGGGCCTTGCATGTGACCATGCTAGAATATCTCAGGCCTTTAGTTACCTAATGATAGAATCCGAAGGAAGGAATAGTCAACAGACACCTGGCCTGCCGGTGGGAGGAGAAGTTGAAGGTGTACCATAATAGCCTCATAGATTTGGAACTGAAAGGGATCTTAGAGACAACTTAGTCCAACTTCCTCATTTTTCATATGAGGAAACTGAGTCCCAGAGAATTTAAGTCAATCGTCCAAGGTAACAGTTAGTAACAGCGGAAGGATTTAAACTGAGGTTGTCTGACTCTGGAGTCCACGATCTATCTCTTCTAGTATTTTTCCACCTTCACAGGGATGGGTGTTCTCTCTACTGCACTGGCAAAGTTTACAACTTCTCCATATCTTGGTAGATGATTTCATGAGGAGCTATAGCCACAAAAAGTTCATCTTCTCATTTAGTTGTTGTTTAGTCATTTTTCAGTCATATCCAACTCTTCCTGACCCTATTTGGGGTTCTCTTGGCAGATACTGGAGTGGTTTGCCATTTGCTTCTCCAACTCATTTTACAGATGAGGAAACTGAGGCAAACACAGTTAAGTGACTTGCCCAGGGTCACACAGCTAGTAAATGTTTGAGGCCAGATTTAAACTCAGGAAGAAGAGTCTTCCTGACTCCAGGTCTGGCAATTTTATCCGCTGTGCCACCTAACTGCCCCTTCATCTCACTATAGAAGGAAGGAAACAAACATTTATTAAGTGCTTTCTATGTGCCAGGAACTTTACAAATAGTATCTCTTTTGATACTGATAATAATCCTGGGAGATAGGTGCTATTATTATCTCAATTAGACAGATAAGGAAACTGAGGCAGACAGAGAAACCTCTGTGACTAGCTGCGGTTAGCTAGTAAGTGTCTGAGACTAGATTTGAACTCAAACCTTCCTGACTCCAGAGCCAGCTCTCTATCCACTGGACCACTGCCACTTTGTAGGAAATAGACAGGACTAATGCTTACCATGACAATCACGACCTTGGCATGCCTTTCCTCCCTTTTGCAGAGTACTCATCAAGTTAGCTTCAGAGACAAGACCTCCCTTGTTGGGCTGGCTCCTGGAAGAGCAACATGTCTCATCTGCTTCTCAGAAGGCTGGCCTTCTGTTGACAAGCCTCTCCACATTGATCTGAGCTGGTCATTGGATGAAAGACACGCTGTCTGAATCCTCCAGAGTTTTATCTCTGCTGGCATAGTCTTTAAGAAGTCAGATTTACCTCCATACCACGATGTGGCTTCAGAGTAGGACTTAAGTAGGAGCCCACATTATGGCTTCAATGATTCAATGGGTCTATGATCTTTTATCATCTGGCACATTCCTTCCATTAGTTTAGATCATGCCCTGCTCATCAGTTCTTATCCTTGTTCATAACCTCCCATAGAGAAGACCTAACCAAAGTACTCTAGGCTTCCCACTGGATCTTTCACATTCTATGGGTACCAGTTCTGTACTGAAATCCTTATTAGTTACTTCTCACTTTTGCTAAATAACCAACCTATCTCCTTGAGGCATTGGACAGTGGAAAACAAATATGCTGGATTTGGAATTAGAAGATCTAAGTCCCAATCCCACCACTTCCACCTGTTAGTTGTGTGACTTTGCACAAATCGCTGGACGTCTTAATTTCCTCATCTGTCAAAGAATGTTGGACTAGGCCACTAAGAACACTCTCAGCTCTGGATTTATCATTCTTTTCCAATCCTACATTTTTTCATTTTTTAAAATTTATTTTTAGTTTTCAACATTCACTTTTATAAGATTTTGAGTTCTAAATTTCCCCACTTCTCCCCAAGATGGGATGCAATCTGATATAGGCTATACATATGTGTATGTTAATGGAATATGAAGATCTTCCCCGTCCATTAATAGGCCTCTGTGAACTGCTTTGAACTCTGGCCTAGCTCACAGCTATAATGCATCCTGAGTCACATAGAGCCCATTGAGGGAGGGACTTGCCTAAGGAGGCACTTGCTTAGGGGAGGCTTGTTTGTAGGAAGGCTTTCACACCTTTTGGTACTAAGCTAATTAGGCACTGAGTCACAAGAGTTGTGATATCTTCTGGCTCTGAGCCTATTAGCCAAAAGTGTGTATTCTGGAGTTGGTATTTTTCTTTGGGGGTTCGCTTATGAGAAGGATCTTTTGATTTCCTGGTCAAGACTCTGAGTAGTCATATGTTTAGAGCCCCCCTGACTACTCAGATGTAAATGCTCTCTTGATCCAGTGATGTATGTAAAGTATATAGCAATATCGCTTTGCTCAGGCAATTGGAGCACTGTTTGTTGGTCTTTGTGCTAATTTCTCTGCTTGTACTTTCTCTATGGTCAGGGTGCTGACCCATCCCTTGAACTAGGAATGTTGTTAAAGTAAGATTGTTGACCCCTTTAAAGCTATCTTTCCTTTAAAAGCAGAACAAAGAACCTGTGCTAACAGGCCATCGTGGATGTGCTAGGGTGCTTGCTATTACAATGTATAATCATATTAAACATATTTCCACACTAGTCAGGAGAAAGAAAAAACAAAAAACAAACAAAAAGAGAAAATAGTATGCTTCGATCTGCATTCAGACTTCATAGTTCTTTCTCTATATGTGGATACCATTATCCATCATGAGTCTTTTGCACTCCTACATTTCTCGAATGAAATTTTTACACCATTTCTTGGGCACAAATCAAATTAAACATTTTGCTTCCTCCTTCTACCCCTGGGAGCCTCTGTATTGGGCCATATCACTAATACATTAAAATTCAACTTCAAAAAGCATTTATGCCTCAGTGATCTAGGCCATAGATTTGTTTTTCTTTCTTGAACCAGACTGTAGCTCCAATCTTATTTCACCTCAGTTATCTTAGACTGCTTAAATTTGAAGAACTTGCACTGACAACATGAACCAACTGAATGTTTTTGAAGAGTCTTCTTTGTAATTCCTGAAAGTTGACTCACAATTAAGCAGAGTAGACATTCTCTAACTTGTGAGGAGTGCTTTGTTTTGCTCCATGAGCTCCCCAGCCTTTGTCTGAAATATTTTCTTGGTGCACATTCAGCAGATCCTAGCCTGACAGATCTCACTGCTTAATTAGAAACTTCCTTTAAGATGAATGGGCAATAGAACAGCGAAAACCATAATTTTTCTTTTTATTTCAGTGGCTATAACATTAAACTCCTCATTCTCAATTCAGTATATTTTTTCTTCTGACTGTTACTTAAATTTAGTCATTAACTGTTTCATTTGGCTGGGTGAAGCAGGAGGCCAAAAGTCAGACATAATTTTCCTTAAGCTGGAGAAACTGGCATGGGGCCTACAGATCTCATCAGCTAAAACCAGACTATGAATACTTTTTTACAACATCTCTTTGAGTCTTAATTTCCTCATTTGAAAAATGACCATGTTAGTACTTTTACTACCTACCTTACAGGGTTGCTGGGAGGAAAGTTCTCTGTAAACTTTTAAGGTTCCATGTAAATTTAAGGTCTTTCTCCATCCTTGGAACTTCATCACCTTTTGTTGAAGGTTCTTCCCAAATCTGATGGTGCTTCCTTCAATCAATCAATGAACATTAAGCTAAGTGTAAGTCTCTGTGCTAAGCTCTGGGGATACAAAAAGAGGCTAAAGACAGTTCCTGACCTCAAGGAGCTTATAATCTAATGGAGGAGACAGCATGCAAACAAATATATACAAAGTGAGCTATATATAGGATATATAGGATAAAGAATTGAAAGAGGGAAGGCACTGGAATTAAGAGGGGTTGGAGAAGGTTTCTTGTAGAAATGAAGCCAGTGAGTTCAGTAGTCAGAGCTGAGAAGGGAGATGATTCCAGGCACGGGGGACAGACAGAGAAAATGCCTAGACTATCTTGTTTGTGGAAGAGGCAAGAGGCCAGTACCACTGGATGAGGAGTACATGTTGAGGATTAAGGTGTAAGAAAACTGGAAAGGTATGAGGGGGTGAGGTTATGAATGGCTTTGAATGCCACACAGAGCATTCCTGCCCTGACACTTCCCCTTAAAGTGCATGTGATGTCTCCTTCCTCAAATTTCTCCTATCACTTTGCCTAGTTCTCCTTTGACCCTTACAACTCGTATATATGTCATATTTCCCCTTGTCCTAGTCCCTTAAGGAGAGGGACTATGTCTTTGTATTTCCAGCACCCTGTACAAATTCTTTTTGAATTTGTCGAGTCAGTATTATTTTTCTCCTTTGTTTTGTTGCTTTTGAAGGGCTAATTACTGAGTCCCATCACAATCTGGTTCAGCAGGTTAATTCAGAATTAACCTGCCTTGAACATCTCTGGGTCAGAGTCAACAGCTAGATCCTACTTATCGCTACAATCAGCAGACATCAACAGGCATTCCCTGAAGACCTATTTTGTTTAGGAAGATTTGTTAGGTGAGGAGAAATACAGGAGTTCCCTTCCTTAAGGGGCTCTCTTACTCTAGTTGGGAAGAGCTTATGGATATGAATTGTGGGAGGGAAGATTAGGGGAGTTTTTCCAATCAACTTTGTGAGGTTGCAGGGTCATAAGCCTTTGTCTGGAAACTTGAGTGTCTATTCTTCTCCCTATAGGGTATGGGCATGTCTACCTACCTCTCATTAAAAGGACAAATTAATTTTCAGCAACTAGGGCTGTTGCTATCAGATGGGTTTGGAATCACTGCTTTGTGAGTCCTGAGAGGTGAATTTCAATGGCTGGAGATGTCCTGAAGGTAATTTGGTTGGTTTGCATTTCTGGCTGTATCGCAGGAGATGTCCCTTGTTTGGCCTGTAAAAAAAAGTAAACCAACAGACTTGTTCATTCTTTTTGGATTTCTTTTCCTGTTTCACTTTTCTTCCAGAAAGATCTTGAGAATGCAGTAGAGCTAGGAGCAAACCTAGACCCTAAAGGGATTTTATAACTGTTACTGCCCAGGAACCATTAATGTCTGTTGATCTGTTTGTATTGTCTGTTTATAATTTCTGTTTGTATTTGCTCTGAAGTTCAGGGTGCTGGCTTTTTCCCCTGAAACTAAGTAAATGATATATGTACGTTCGATTAAAGTGAGATTGTAAACCCCTTAAAGTAGCTTTCCTTAGAAAAGCAGATCAAAGAATCTGTGCTAGCAGCCCTCCTGTGTGCTGATGTTATTGTCCTTACACCTCCACAGCAGCTGCGAGCAGCATTGCTGTTACACCACCCTGCTCAGGCATCCTTGGTGCTGCTTTCTGATTGGCTGAGTATTGTGGTCTTTTCTAAGACTAGATGGATGTGGTTGTGTTTACGTGCATGGACATATCTATTGTTTCTGTGGGAAATATGAGGAATGGATCTGGGGGCAGTGGCTGGGATCCCATCACATGGACACATCTGCTGTTCTGTGAGAAGTATGAGTCCATGGACATACCTGTTGTTCTAGTGAGCAGTGAGGCACATATGAAGAAATTAGGATATTGCATTGGGTGGGGGGAGGTGGCTAGGTAGGGGCAGCAGGCCTGCTGTTCAGTAGGGCCCATAAGGAAGTTAGAATATTGGGGCCGGGGGCATCTTTATTAGGATTCCATCACATTCACTTGACTTCTGGACTTGGAATAAAGAGAGACCTATATTTGAATACTGCCTCTGACATTTACTTGTTGTGTGCCTATTTATAAGTCATTTAACTTTTCTGAGCCTTAGTTATCTATAAAATTGGCATAACAATACACCTATGGTACCTACCTCACAGGTTTTTTGCAAAACTTGAATAGACTGAGCTTATGTATGTATGTATATAAAGCATTTTTCAGACCTTATAAAGTCTTGGACTGGTCCTTTCCAGCTCTAAATCATATGATGCATTTGATCCTTGGTCAATGGGGAGCTATGAAATGTTTTCATCGTGGATTATTTTGTGCAAAGTTGAGTATTAAGAAGACCAATCTGGTAATGGTATGTGTGCGGGAGGACTTGGCAACGAGCAAAGGTTGGATGCCCTGAGACCAGCGAGGATCTCCAGCTACATTGCTAAGCTTTTCGGGGTCAGGGGCTTAGTCTCGTCCTTCACATTTGCCCTAGTGGGTACCATCTTTCCAAATGATAAGCAGAATCACACTGACAAAGGTTTACAAAGCCCTTTGCTCTGGATAACCCTGTGGGATTGTTAGATGAGGTCATGCATCACTGCTAGGGAACTTACCAAGCAAGACTGTTGCCTGTTTGTCAGATGATGGATATATCCTGGGTTGTTGGCTGGGGCTCAGAAAGGGGAGTAACTCACCCCAGGTCACCTACCTGGGTCTTAATTGTTATTGTCGCTGTTTTGCACCAACGGGGTTTGAAAGCTGGGCTCTAGGCTCCCGGCCCATGTACTCTTTCTCCTACCTCCCAAGTGCTGGGTAGATGACGGATTTTGTTTTATAGAATCCTAAAAGGCTTTTCTTTCACAAGGAGATTTCACACTTTATTTAAGGAGATTATAGTTGTTACAACTGCACACTCAGTAAGTAAGCAAAAACAGTGAATGCATCCTGTGTTTTGTATGTGTGTGCAAAATGTTAGCATGTTTCATTTTACTCACTGATTATTCTTAAAGGCTCATGGTAAGAAGACCTGGCTCTTCCTCCTACTCCTCATTACATCAACTTTCAAAGATTATGTCCCCCTCTTCACCGCTAACATGTTTACAACCTACTTATCATCTGGTACTTTATATGCAACCTATATGTGTATGTATCACATATCCCAAGCTAGAACATAAATTCTGTGGTCCTTAGGGCAAGTCTATGCCATATATTTGTTTGTATCCTTTGGCAAGTCTATTATTATGGGGCAGCCAGGTGGCACAGTGGATAGAGGGCTGGGCCTGGAGTCAGAAAGACTCATTTTCCCAAGTTCAAATCTGGCCTCAGACACTTACTAGCTGTGTGTCCCTGGGCAAGTCACTTAACCCTGTTTGTCTCAGTTTCCTCACCTGTAAAATGAGCTGAAGAAGGAAATAGCAAACTACTCCAGTATCTTTGCTAAGAAAACCCCACATGAGGCCACGAAAAGTCAGATATAACTGAAAACAATATTTATTATGGACAACATTGTTAGCAGGTAGATAGTAAGCTCCTCGAGGACAAGTGCTATACTGTTATGTTTCACCTTTTTATCCCTCGTGACTTACATATAGTAGGTGCTTAATAGCTGTTTGTTGCAATAAAGATATACATTTGATATGTCCAGCCCTCAGCACAGTGCCTGGCACATAGGAGGCACTTAAATGTTTATTGATTGAGTCAGTGTTGCATGCAATAAAGTATATATATTTGATATGTTGCATGCGTTATGAATACATTTGCTATATGGCATACTCTATAAACTAGGACCCTAGCATTGGTGTGCAAAATGCCCATACATTTCACTGTGCCCAGAAACACGGATTACTGTAAAACATTCTCAAGAAGGTGGTGATGAAGAGGTTAAAAGAAAACTAGGAGGTTGGGCTTCATTGAAAGATCAGCACAACAGCTATGGCTTTAGCCTGCTTGTTGCTGCATTTATTTTTCAGTGCCAAAATACTACTTTAGATTGAGTGCAAAAAAGGTTCGAGTATAAGAAAACTGAAATCCTTATAATTAGCCCAATCTACTGCAATTGTATTCAAACCCAATAGTGAGGACACGAGCTATGTGGAATGCAGAATTTTTAAAAAGAGCTCTTCACTGCAATCATGCCCTGGTTTCAGAGAGATACAGGAATGTTGCTAAAAGCACTAGATTATCTGCCATTGCTGAGTCAGAGCATGTTTTGGCTGGAAGAATACCTGTTAAAGGCCTGTCCTTTTGCCCACTGTCAGGCACAGGCAGAATGGGGTGGAAGAACAGTGGAAGAAAGCCTGGCCATATCTGTCCTTTACACAGGAGGTTCCCCTGGGACGCTCATTCCCTTCAGAGGCCAGCCTGGAGGAAAAAGCTGAATTGACTGACATCTGATTAGATGGACATGCTTGCTGTGTGCTGGAGGACAGGAGGGATTCTTATTCAGGTTCAGGTTAAACTACAGGCCTCTGAGATTCCTTCTAACTCTCAAATTCTGATTCTCTCATTCGGTGTGATTCAGTGCATAATGAGAAACCTGGCAACACAGAGGCTGCTGGTAATTTAAAAAAATCTTACTCTCTCTTCCACCCCCAATCATTCTGCAGCAACAGATTCTGTATTCAGGCAGGCTGAGAGGAAGAGAGATACAGCAGAAATTATGCTAGGTGTGAAGTCAGAGAACCACTGTTCTAACCTCGCTTTGGTTGCTCCCTGTGTGATCTTGGGTAGAAGTCATTTAACCTCCTCTGGCCTTCCAGTTTCCTCATTTGTCAAATGAACGGGGTGGAGGGTGGAGGTGGACTTATTGACCTTTAAGGTCCCTTCCAAATCTTGAGCTCTGATTTAGAGATGAAAAAAAGGGAACCTGTGCAGAAAAAAAATCACAGTACCTGAGTATTTCTGGGATTTCTCCTCCCTTTTCCTCTCCCCTCATCACATGTCCCCTCTCTTATATCCCTTGTGGGCAACAGCAGCTAGGATTGGCACTTCTTATAACTATCGAGGACTAGTACAGAGGTGAGCATTCACCAATGGGAATATGCCTGTGTATAGTGCAAAGAGTATGAAGACACATGAAGGATATGCATGTCTTGACAATTATGGAATCAGGGTGAAGAATGAGACATACATTTTTCAGTTGTTCAGTGGTGTTTGACTCTTCATAACCACATTCAGGGTTTTCTTGGCAGAAATACTGAAATGGTTTGCCATTTCCTTCTCCAGCATATTTTACAGATGAAGAAACTGAGGCAAACATGGTTAAGTGACTTGCCCAAAGTCACACAGCTAGTAAGTGTCTGAGGCCAGATCTGAACTCAGGAAGATGAGTCTTCCTGACTTGAGGCCTAGCACTCTATCCACCTTACCACTAGGAATGTGTTGGTCTCTTGACTATGTATATTTATCACAAGGTTTTTTTTTCCTTTTTTTTTCAGTACAGGAGTGGGGTGAGGCAGGAAGATAAGGATAAGGAGGGAGGAGAGATAGAGTTGAGATAGGGCCCACCTCCCAGGCAGCCCCCCTTTCCCCCCCTCAAAAAAAAGAAAAGAGAGAACAGAATGAAGGTCAAAAGGAATCAGAGAAAAGCAGAATAGCTTTGGAAGTTATGTGTTGAATTTATCATATACTTTAAAAGAAAAGTAAGATCTTCATAATGGAGATTTGCAATTTCATCTAAAATCGTTTTTTCTGTTCTACTATACGTGGAAATGCTTATTTTATTTGGTATTGCTTAAGCTCAGAATCAAAATTATAAAAATAGGAGAACTTTCTTTTTTAAAGTAAGAATACTGGATTTAGATTCAAAGCAAGTGGCTTCAAATTTTATCTCTACTATTCACTACTGGGGTCATCTTGAGCATCCCTATCTGTAAAATAAAGGGGATGATAATCTCAGAAAGTCCCCTTCCAAGTCTTTATCCAATAAAAGAGTACCTAGGTGGGCTTCCTCTTGTATACATATATCTCTGCTGAGGTCTTGCCCTTCCCTGGAGGCCTTACAGTCTTAAGAGGCACTAGGCCCCTGACTGGGCCTATACCAGTGCTCACCAGTGTTCTTCTTCCTTCCTCTTGGCTGCTTTGTAGACTATAAGGGCAAAGGTGTGGACTGACTAAGAAAAAGCAAGGGAGAATCACATTTACTTGGGGGGGGGAATTATTTGCTTATGTCACTTCTGCATATAGAATTATATTAAGCCATTAAAACAATTGCTTTTTGATAGAGAGATAAAATGGTATAGGAGAGAAATGTATGAAAGAAATAGAAGGGTAATGAGTTGGGACACTTCCGAATTCCAGAAAAATGTTTTCATTCATTTTAGGCTGTTTCTGAGATTCTCTGGAGAATTTGGAAGAGGTATTCATTTGTGACTGGCAGTCCCAAGATATAATTTCAAAAAGTGTTTTAAAATAGTGATGGAAATAAGCTTTGGCTTCTAGAGTCAGTTCCAAAGGAATTCAGGTACCCTTAGTGAAAATGACTAGGCATCTCCTTTCTCTCACGTTTGCATTTGGTTGTCAGAGGAATGTCTAGATAGGGGGCAGGGGAAATGACCGTATATTAATTATAGGTTGATATCGAAGACATTGCACTTTCTGCAATTTCTCTCACATCCATTCTGTTCTCTCTAATCCCAGTGCCCCTTAAACCAATAAAGAGCTTCCCAGAGGAATGCAACAGCTTCCTAACTGATCTCTCCACCTTCAGTCTCTCCCATCTGCAACTTGTCTTTCCTGTGGTTGTCAGAATAATCTTCTCTATTGCATAGATTAGGTCACATCTCTCCTCTACTCAAGTCTTTTCGGTGGCTTTCAATTGCTTCTACCAAATAAAGTTAAACTCAGCTCTTTAGCTTCTTGGCCTCCTAAGTGACTTTATTTGGCATTCAAGTCCATCTGCAATTTGGGATTATCTTCACATTTCCAGTCTTATCTCATACATTACTCACCTGTGCAAGCCTACTCTAACCAAAAGAGATTATTTAATACTATTTAGTCAGTAAACATTAAGCACCTATTGTGTGCCAGGCACCATGCTAAGCTCAAGGAGTCTAAAGAGGGAAGTCAACATACACACACACACACACACACACACACACACACACACATGCATGTACACACATGTTGAAAAAGTGCAGGGGGAGGAAGGTACCTAGTAGGGATAATGAGTCAAGGTGCATGATGGAAGAATCCAAAGGAATACAAGTGGGAAGTGAAGGGATTTTCAGCCTGGACACCCTTCTTAAGTGGTGGTTTTGGGGAGGAGCTCTTAGCTCCATCTTCCAATCAGAGGGGTCCCAGGGCAGAGGATTAAACCTTGCAGGATGGTGACATTCTTGTTGATGAAGTTGCTGCAGGCATGATGGAGAAATCCAAAGGAGTGCAGCCCGCTAGGAAATGGAGAGATGAATAACCTGGGTCTTCTTCTTAATGGAAGTCTTAATGGAAGTGCTTGACAAACATTCACTTTCTAGGGCATTAGTCCTTCACTTAGATCTGGTCCAGGGGGCATTTGAATTTGGCTAGACATTTTTCATTGCTTTCTTAATTTCCCAGATCACTGAACTCCAACTTAAGGCACTAAGCCTCCTTGACTTTCCTTCATCCCTTGAGTTCAGAAATCTGCCACATTCTGTCCCTAATAATCTTTCCACCTTTCTTCAGTGGTTATCACCATAACTGGATATCCATATCTAGCACCTGATTGCTTTCCCTTTTGCACCTTTAGATCACAAAAGTGTATTTTCTGGGATTTATTTATAAAAGAAAACAAACATGTTCAGCTATAATAACTCAAGGTAATTATAAGTGAATAAATACAAAGGAAATTAACAAGCTTTCATAAGCATCCTAAGCTTTCTAGCTAGTTTCCTAGGTTTAACATGGTCCATCATCATTCCTTACAAGTGAAGACGCTAACTTTCTCGTAGTCGAAGGATTTGCCCTCTAGAAGTATTAGATTATGTTTATTTGTTGATTCCACAACCCCAGACTCACTCCTGATTACATGATGGGTTTTTGGTACTTGATACATGTAAGTAAATGTAACCCAAGTGTCTGACTCTGACCTTTGAAACGGATTCCTTCTCTAATAATTTTAAGGATATGTATTTCCTCCTCCCCCCAGACTCTCTGCTGGGAACATTAAATTCTGATGCTGCTTTCAAAGGAAACCAGGTATCTTTGCAAGTACCAGCCTAACAAAAGCATTGAACATAGACTGGTTTATTTAAGACAGCAAAGAGAAAAGAGAATTGGGCCCTTGTTCATTAGAGAACAACCTTCCTGGTGAGCTCCATTTCCCTTCCCAGAAGTTCTCCTCAGTTTCTGAGAAGTGTTGTTCTTTCTATAACATCACGCTGCTTCCTCTTTGAAATACTTAATCATAACATAACAGAACTAACACAAAACTCTTAAATCAAGGTATTGTAAGGCATGAATTTCCATCTAAACAAAAGCAAACTGAGAAACAGAAATTCCCAAAGTTTCCCACATGGCCAGTTTTTAATTATGTCAGAGGATAGAAACTGGCAGTTTTCAAAAGAAGAAATGCAAACCTTCAGCAACCAGATGAAAGAATATTCCAAATCACTAATTGTAAGAGAACTGAAAATTAAAACAGCTCCATGGTTTTTCCCTGCCCATACCACACTAGCAAGAATGACAAAATACAAAAATGATAAATGTTGATGAGGCTTTGGAAAGGCAGGCACACTGTTTATGAAGCTACGAATTTGTCTAACCATTTCAACCATTCTAGGTAGCAATTTGGAATTATCCTGGAGGAGTCACACAACTGTAAATAGCTTCAGATTTAATACCCCCAGACATTTACTCCAAGGAGGTCAAAAATGGAAGGAAAGTTCCCATATATACAAAAAAAAAATCTTTTGCAGCATTTGGATGGTAGCAAAGTGCCCATAGATTGGAGAATGACTAAATAAATTGCGGCATGTCAGTCTATGTAGAATATATAGAATATATATGGATACCACATAAAGAATTTAGAAAAACATAGGGAAACTTGAGTTAATTGATGAAAAGGGAAGTAAGCCAGGCGGTGAAAACAATTTATACAGTGACATAAAGGAAAACAACATTGAATCAATTCAGAACACTGGGCTATGCAATACCCAATGCTACCTCCAGAGGACTGACAGTGAGGTTCAGCTCTCAATTCTTGGTAGAGAGGTGGTGGACTATGGGTATAGAATGAGGCACATGATGTCAGACATGACCAATACATTGATATGTTTTTTTTAGCTGTACTTTTTTGTTTTACGGGAGGGTTCCATTACAGGAATGAGGGGGAAACACTGGGAAGTTATCTAGCTGGAAAAGAAAAAAAAAGCATTAATAAAATATTTATTTTTTATAGAAAGATTCAGGAAAAAAAAAACCAGGAAGTCCCTTTAATTGTCAGTTAGTTGATAAGTTTTCTCTCTTTCTTTACCACTATGGCCTACTATGTGCCAGGTACTATGCTAAGCTTTCAGCATACAAAAAAGAGGCAAAACAGTCCCTTTCCTCAAGTAGCTTATAATCTAATGGGGGAGACAAACAAATAAGTACAAATGAGCTAAGTACAGGATAAAAAGGAAAAAATTAAAAGATATACACTATAAAAATTTATATAGATTTACATAAATTTGCACTTACCTTTTTATAGTATGACAATGAAGAAAAGGAATCAAGGAGGAAAAGAAAATCTGAGAAAGCCAAATAATCACAGAATTTCACATTGGACTGTGCTCAGAGAGTTGTTTAATAAGTATGTCTGGCGATAAGGTCTGTCCCAGGGGAGCAAGATTGGAATGAGCACATCAAAAAAAGTGCTATTGAAATAGGAACGAGGATAGAAAAGAACAAACAATTAATGAACATTTATTAAGCACCGTTCTAGACAACGGAGACGTAAAGAAGTGAGACAGCACCTGGCCTCAAGGACCCTACATTCTAATCAGAGAGAGAATGCACCTAAGATAGTGGTAGCCAGGGAAGGGAAGTTTGATGTGAGTCACAGAAATGATAAATAGAACCATAAGGAAGTTCATTATCGTGTACTTCCCAGTAACGGTAGTATCTATTTCATTGCTCTTCCCAGAACAAGAGATGGAAAACATGTAGAATAAGAGTGCACATGTCTGGTAGCAGAATGGATAGCAAGATGCCTCAAGACATCTGGCCTGGGTGAGTATGAAGCCTAGTCTGGATCTAGTTAGATATAATCAGTTAGGTGAGTATGCATCACTCCCTTGCTGATTAAGTTCAGCCCCAGGCAGAATTCCAAAAGGAAGAAGGGTCTACTTATCTAGGGAGGAAGCCTGGTTTTCTCTGGTCCAGAAAAGGGTATTGTTCCAAGGGTGTGTGTATGGGGCAATGGGGGTAGGGGTTGGAATATGGTAGGGGTTGGGGGGGGGTGTTCATCGAGAGGGGCACAACAATCATGGCATGCAGCAAGATGGAGCCTAAGCCATGAGTGTTTAAAATACAGAACAAATAATTATGGCTGATATTTATTATATTATTGATATTTAAATGATAATTTAAATGATATTTAAAACTTTGGTTTTAAAGTTTGTAAAACACTTTACATATGTTACCTTGTTTAGCTCTCAGAAGCCCTGTGAGGTAGGTGCTTTTATTATCATGCTAATTTTACAGATAAGGAATCAGATTCATCATTTTACTAGGGTCACACAGATGGCATATCTCTCAGATGGGATTTGAACCCAGGTCTTCTTGATCCAAAGTCCTGCATGCCGTCTACTGCTGCATGTGGCCTATTGATGATGAATAGAGTTCAGATGATAAGGATAGCAGCCATCTATAACAAATGCAAATAGCTATTTAAGAATTTTAGAGAATTTGATTTTCTGTAATTTTGCTTGAGTTCCAAATTTTTTCTCCTTCCTTCCTTCCTTCCCCTTCCCCCCCTCCAAGACGGCATGCAATCTGATATAAGATATACATGTACAATCATATTAAACATATTTCTGCATTATTCATGTTGTGAAAGAAGAATCAGAAGGCGAAAGCCACAAGAAAGAAAAAACAAACAAAAAAGAGAAAATAATATGCTTCGATTTGCATTCAGATTCCAGTTTTTTCTCTGCATGTAGATAGCATTTTCCATCATAAGTCTTTAGGAATTGTCTTAGATCATTGTGTTGCTGGGAGGAACTAAGTCTATCAAAGCAGGTTATCGTACAATGTTGCTGTTACTGTATACGATGTTCTTCTGGTTCTGCTCACTTCACTCAGCATCAGTTCATGCAAGTCTTTTCAGGTTTTTTTGAAATCCATCTGCTCATTATTTCTTCTAGTACAATAGCATTCCATTACAATCATATACCATGACTTGTTCAGTCATCCCCCAATTGATGGGCTTCCCTTCAATTTCCAATTCTTTGCCAACACAAAAAGAACTGTTACAAATATTTTTGTGCATGTGGATCCTTTTCCCTTTTTAATGATCTCTTTGGGATATAGACCTAGTAGTGGTATTACTGGATCAAAGTGTATGCACAGTTTTATGGGTCTTCTATCTCTTAACATGTACCCACCACTAGAGATTAGCCAAGCTATAAGAGAAAATTTTACTATGGGATTTAAGATATCATATTTGTCTTCCCTGGACCACATCGACTATATACAAATTATTAGCTGGGAAGATCTGCCTTTTAATGAGAGACTTCTATACATCAAAATATAATTTTCACATAATGTGACTTAAAGTTTCAACCTTTTTTTAGAATCATATCAGTTTCTGCAAGCTTAATTGGATTCATCTGTTGTTAAACACTTAGTATGTTTAAACTACTGTGTGAAGTAATAGGAATACAGAGACGAAAAAAGAAACCTATAATCTACTAAACGGATGGGATATGTGTGTGTGTGTGTATATATATATATATATATATAAATGTGATGTAAGTTAGAATATAATCAGGGCAAAGGAGGAGTATCCCTAGCATTTAGCACAGTGCCTGGCACATAGTATGTGCTTAATGGTATGAGTTCATTGACTTAACTTGAGGAGTCTGAGAAATAAATATTTGTAAGGGAGAGTCATCAGCTGGGGGGAATCAGAGAAGTCTTCATAGAGGAAGTGGCATGGGCTGGACCTTGAAGGAACTGAATAATTACAGCAAGGGATATGGAGGAAGTATGGCCTAAAATGGAGAACAGTTTGCAAGAACATATGATGGGAGACAGTAACATGAGATTGGAGGAAAGCCAGCAGCTTGGTTTGAGTGGAGTAGCACTAAATAGGGCTTAAAATGAAGATTGGGCCAGAATAAGGTATCTGTATTTTATTCTATGAATAATATGGAGCCACTGAAGTTTTGTTGAGCAGAAGAGTGACATGCTTTACATGGGCATTAGGAAGATTATTTTGGCAACTGTGTCAAAGACAAATTAGAAAAAGCATGGACTAAAGACAGGGAGAAGAGTTGGGAGACCACTTGATGGAAAAGATAGGCCACTAGTCTTTGGAAAACTTTTGCTCACCTCTGTGGGCCTCAGTCCCATCATCTCTGAGTAACTGCTTCAAAGTATTGGACTCAATGATCTTTAAGGTCTCTTCCAGCTCTAAATCTGTGATTCTTTTTTTTTTTCTTAGTGGGGGTAGAGGCAATCAAGTTTAAGTGACTTGCCCAAGGTCACACAGCTAGTAAGTATCATGTGTCTGAGGCTGGATTTGAACTCAGCTCCTCCTGACTCCAGGGCTGGTGCTCTATCCAGTGCACCACCTAGTTGCCCTTTAAATCTGTGATTCTGAGAGACAGTGAGGGCCTTGGTTAGGATGGTGGCTGGATGAGTGGAGAGGAATAAAGCACTGAGAGAAATAGAGATAAAGAGACAGATAGAAAAAGAGAGACAGGGAAATTGTGAAGCTTTGGTGACAGGCCTAATCAATTACATTCTAATTGGGGCTAGGGAGAGTCAAAAGTCAGACACGACTGCAAAATTTCAGTCTTGGGTGTTTGGAGCGATGGTATTCTCTTCAATAGAAAGCTGGAACAGAAGCTGGAAAAGGGGGTAGTTTGGGGGAAAGGGTGAGATCAATTTTTAAGGTATTGGTAGAATATCCAGGTAGAAATGACTAACAGGCAAGTGAAAATATGAGACTTGAGATCAGTAGAAAGGCTTTGGAGTCATTTTTCATGGAGTTGCTCATTAAAGCTCTGGAAATAGATGTGATCTCCAAAGGAGAGAATTGTTGAGAGGGAAGTATAGGGAGCTAAAGACAATGCCTTAGGGGGAACAACCACACTTAGAGGATGGGAAGAAAAAGGAGGCTAAGAAAAAGCAGTCAGAGAAGCAGAATGAGAAACACAAGAGAGAAGTGTTATGGAAGACAAAAGAGGGTGTGATCAACGGTAGCAACAGCCACAGGTCTAAGAAAAGACTATTAGATTTGTCAATTAAGAGTTCACTAGACACTTTGGAGAAAACAGTTTTTGGAAATTATAGGGTACAGAGGAATTCATGGTTAAGGTAAAATGGAGGCAGCTAGTATAGACTAGTCTTTCTAGAAGTTTACCTAGATGTTTAATAGACTCATGTTGATTAAATAAGAGTAACAGGATAATAATTTGAAAGGATAGGGTCAAGGGAAGAGTTGTTGTTGTTGTGGTGGTGGTGGTGTTTGGCTGATCTGAGCATGTTTGTAGGGGGGAGAGAGAGAAAGAGAAAGAGAGGGGGCGGGTGGGAGAGAGACAGCGAAGATGAAAGAGGGAATGATTTATGAAAAAAAAAGATATGGGAAGAAAAAGGTTACACATGGTAATTCTTAGCAAGGAAAAGGTGCTTCTAATCCTCCAAGAATAGAGGAAAAGAGAAAAGAATGGGTGAATGCAGAAAGGCTTCAAGGCTGGAGTACTGAGTGAGGGAGCTTTCAACATATTGCCTAAATCTTCATTGATGGGGATGGGGGAATTGTGCCAGTGGAGTTTAGGTTAGAATGATGGTTCTTAAAGTTTTGCCCTTTGGATTCCTTTATACTCTTAAATTATTGAGAACTAACTCCAATAAGTTTTTTTTGTTTATATGGAATGATATATTTTAAAATATTTGTTAATTCATTTTAAAATAACAACAATAAATTAATTATAGGTGAGCATAAAACATATTTTATGAAAAATAATTTTCCCCCACACAAACAAAATTAGTGGAATGGCATTGTTTTTATACATTTTTTGCAAATTTCTTTAATATTTGACTTAATAGAAGACAGCTGTATTCTCATTTGTGTTTCTACATTCAATCAGTTACAATATATTATTTTAGTTGACACAGATGAAGAAAATTTGGCCTCATACAGATATGCAGTCAGAAAATGGAGGAATATATTACTAGGCAAATAATAGCTTAGCATAATTATGAAAATAGTTCTAATTTCACAGACTCCCCAAAAGGGTCTCAAGGACTCTTGTCTACTCTTTGAGTCCTGCTGTGTTAGAAGACCAGAGTACAGGAGACATGCCTTGGAGATGGCCAGGAAGTGAGATGAATAGATGGCTTGTCATTGAGACCTAGGTGAAATTAGATAGTCTAAATTTATAGCGACATACATAGTCAATACAAGATCATTACTTCTCCAGAAGTATCACGTGGCTTGGGAGTAGAAGCAGAGATTGTGGATAGTGGAAATGAACCAGGATTTAGCACTGGCAAAACAGGAAGGAGCAAAGTATTCAAAGGTATATGAACATTTGGTTGGACTAGCCAAGTCAAAGGTTAAGACTGAAGGCAGGGAAATGAAGAGTAAACATGGGTGATTTACTAGTAAAAAGACAAAGAAAGAATTAAGAGCTGGGACAGATAAGACGAGAGCAAAGAGGAGATCTAAGAGGCAGTAGGAGAAATGAAAAGGAAGGAGATGGTGGTCAGAGAGGAGAATTGAGGGTTCTTGCAGTGGTATTTTTAATTTATATTCCTCTAATTTAAAAGAACAGGTTGGTGGGATACTTTGTATGGATTTAAGACATAAGGGCCACCTGGGTAGGACTACATTTCCCATAATGCTCGAGGGCTCTGAACGAGCCTGCAGCCAATATTTGGATTGACTGCTGTGGTTCTCCATAAGGCATGACATTTGAAAAGAGAGGAATACAGACACAAATAGCAGTGGTGCATATGAGAATCCTGGGAAGAGAGATGCAGCTGTGATGGGCTAACAGGAAAAAGGAATCCCACCAGATCATGAAGCCTTCTGATTATTATTATTATCATCCATAATTCTAATCAACGACGATGACGATGATGATGATGATGATGATGATGATGAAGGCAGGAAGGTGGCCCAGTGGATGGAGTGCTGAACCTGGAGTCAGGAAGATCTAAGTTCAAATCTTACCTTAGATACTTCTTATAGCTGTATGACCTTGGGCAAATCACTTAACCTCTTTCTGCTTCAGTTTCCTGATCTGTAAAATGAGGGTAATGATAGCCCCTATCTCTCAGTGGGGATCAAAGGAGATGATATTTGTAAAGTGCTTTGTAGACCTCAAAGTGCTTTACAAATGCTAGCTATTAGATGATGACCGGCGGCTCAGTGTCTAGAGTTCTGGGCCTGGAATCAGGAAGTCTTGAGTCCAAATCTGGTCTCAGATTCTTACTAGTTGTATGACCCTGGGCAAGTCACTTAACTCCTGTTTGCCTTGATCCATTGGAGAAAGAAATGGCAAACCACTTTTTTTATTTTAATTTTTTTTAATGGGCCTAGCTGTGTCTCTGGACTGTATGGGTTACATTGCCTCCTTTCGCCCCACCCCCTGCCATCCCCCTCCCCAGCCCCCCTGCCATGGTCCTGGTTCCCATCTTTGTCTCATCCTACTCTTCTGGTCCCACTTCTGCATGTCCTGTTCTTGAACCACAGCTTCATGATGCCTCTTTCCCTTTCTTACTGCTTCAACCTTTAAATACTAGCAAATTCATTTCCTTTCACTTTACGTCAGTTCAATTCAAGAAACATTTATTCAGTGCCTACTGTGTACCTGGCACTGTGGTAGGTGCTCCAGATACAAAGAAAAAAAAACGAAATAGCTCTCATTTTCAAGGAGCTCACATTCTATTGTGGGAAAACAACAAGCACAAAGGGAATGTCTTAAAAGAGGGCCTGGGTTTTTAATATGAAGGACAGTGTGTTGACCATTGAAATAGGGTTTTCTAGAGAAACATCATAGAAAGGTAGGGAGGCCATAATGGAAGGGTAGAGAGCAGTGGGACAGAAATGCAGGAGCGTTGATGTAGACGGGCATGGGTAACCGAAGATACACGAGTGTGGAGCCTCCCTCCTCTGACACACATCATGATCCTCCTGTGCTTGTAGATGGTCCCCATGAATTTCGTTGGTTATTGGGTCTGCACCCAAAGCTTTTCCATCTAGATAGAATCTTCCAAAACTTGGGCCAACTACCCTGGCATGGTCTTCTGAGGTTATACAGACAACAGGACAAAAACAAGCATTTCTGATGAGACCTGCGTGTAAATTCTTGCTTCTTAGGAGTTACTTCGAATTACAGGATTGTATATGGATGTCACCACTGGCATAACACCCTGAATCCCTGATCCTTTCTTCTCATGTCTCATCTTTTTCCTGGCACTAAAAGCCACTCTAAAACTTAAGATAATTTAATTTTCCTTTTTTCTCACTTTCCATCTTTTTTTTCTCTCCAAGGACTAGTTAATACAGATGATAATGTGTGAGAGGGAATTAAAAACAACACTTTTAATAATAGTAGGTTGAACTAGAGATGTTTTTCATCTCAGAAGTGTTTTACAAACATTAATTAAGCTTTGCAGCTCCCAGTGGGGCCTACATATCTACATCACTCATGGAGAGATTTCCTGGTTTCCCCAAGTCAAAGAAAGTCAATGATAAAGCCAAATTCAAGGTATCTCAGCATTGAAGCTAGGCTCCTGAGAGAAAAGATGCCTTACCTCGTAGTAACTGATAGAAAAATGATAAAATGAGGTTATGCTCAATCCTTAGAGACTATAAGCCTTCTGTCTCAAAAGCAGTGTTATCCCTTACTCTCCTTTAAAAGTTTATAGGTTTTTACAGTCTATACAATAAGAAAATATTATGTACAATGAGAAAATATAACTGAATATAGAAGCTGACAAGTTTAATAAAACATGTCTTCTTCAGTACTAAGGAATAGGAACCAGAGGGTGTGATCAAGAAGGAAAGGAGAAAGGCAACAGGAAAAAAGGAAATCCTTGGAATTTAAAAATTATTTTAAAATATGGTTCTCCATATTTAGACATTTTATTTGATTTTTAAAAATTTTAAATTTATTTTAAAAATTACTGATTTCTTTCAAGTCAGACTTTATAGGTGACACTTGAAACAAACATTTATACTTTCATTTTTTTATATTTAATTTATTTAATATATTTAGTTTTCAGCATTGATTTTCACAAGCGTTTGAATTACAAATTTTCTCCCCATTTCTACCCTCCCGCCCACTCCAAGATGGCGTATATTCTGGTTGCTCTGTTCCCCAGTCAGCCCTCCCATCTGTCACCCCACTCCCCTCCCATTCCCCTTTCCCTTCTTCTCTTATGGGGCGAGATAAATTTCTATGCCCCATTACCTGTGTATCTTATTTCCTAGTTGCATGCAAAAACTTTTTGTTGTTGTTGTTTTTGAATGTCTGTTTTTAAAACTTTGAGTTCCAAATTCCCTCTCCTCTTCCCTCCCTGCCCACCCTCCCTAAGAAGGCAAGCAATTCAACATAGACGACACGTGTATCATTATGTAAAACCCTTCCACAATACTTAGTTTGTGAAAGATTAACTATGTTTTGCTCCTTCCTAACCTATCCTCCTTTATTGAATTTTC
>CM053622.1:479470608-479536928 GCA_028646595.1 Phalanger gymnotis | reverse complement strand
GATAATGATACACATGAGGACTATGTTGAATTGTTTGCCTTCTTAGGGAGGTTGGGTAGGGAGGGTAGAGGGGAGAGAATTTGGAACTCAAAGTTTTAAAAGATGTTCAAAAAAAAGTTTTTGCATGCAACTAGGAAATAAGATATGCAGGCAATGTGGCATAGAAATTTATCTTGCCCTACAAGAAAGGAAGGGAAAAGGAGATGGGAGAGGAGTGGGGTGACAGAAGGGAGGGCTGACTGGGGAACAGGGCAACCAGAATATACCATCTTGGAGTGGGGGGAGGGTAGAAATGGGGAGAAAATTTGTAATTCAGACTCTCGTGAAAATTAATGCTGAAAACTAAAAATATTAAATAAATAAATAATGATTTAAAACAAACAAAAAAAAAGAATATGACAGGGAGGAAGACTACTCAAGAGGAAGAACTCACCATCTTTCCCTGGGCCCTTTCATCAATACCCCTTCATCCACCCTTTTCAGAACAGTGAAAGAATGTTGTGCCAAAATAAAATCTTACATTGCAATATGTAGGGTATAATACAGTTCAGACAATGACATGCTCTGAAGTAGATTATCTTCCATTCCTCTTCTTTTAAGATCATTATCTTGACTCCCACCAGCTCTAGATAAAGACCCATCTCATAGCAGAGGCACAACCACCCAGCCAATGAGAGCAGGTGAGCTCTCGAGGGACAGGATTATACTGACAGCCCAAAAGTGAGTTCACTTGACACTTCCTCTGCTATTTTGAAGCATAATTGAGAGAATTATTCTTGAGGTATCATTGAGATAGCATTTTCATACTCACATATCTGACATGGAAGACTCAAAGTTACTGCAATGTGATTTGCCCTGTTTCTTTCACAGAGCAGAGAAAAGAGGAATGATTTATATTAGATTTTTACAGGGGTGAGTTATTGCCAGGACTAGATATGTCAAATGTATTTTAAAGAGATTAAGAAATATCTAGGTCTTGCCCTATGGAATAGCTGATGGTTCCCACAGTATTTGCTAATTTGCCCATTCTTTCCCACATTTTCCTTTCAGTGGGGAGATGTTTTATGTGGACAGAAATACCAAGAACTTTATTTCTTTTTCCAGTCTTCAATAGAGCATCTCACCCCCTAGGCCCCTGAGCATTCTTCACCTTGCTACTCTTTAAGAAAACAATGATACTGGCCATACCCATTGAGCCAGGGAGCAAGCAGATGTTTGTCTGACCACCCACCACCCAGCACTGACCACTGACCATGCATCCCTGCTCCCTGCACCATGTCTAGCAGCTCCAAGGTCATCACCATGAGGAAGGTGGTGTAGCAGCTCTGGCTCAAGGCCAGGCTCCACTGTGTGAAGGTTTCTTAAGCTGCTGCCAATCTGAAACAGTTGTGCCTGCAAAATGCCCACAATGATCCTCAGCTGACTGGGGTATCTCCCAGTAGTAATCTTTTCTGGCCCCAGAAAGTCTGTTCATTCCTGTAGCAAGATGATCTTAAGCTACTTAGGAAAGATCTCCGAATCCAGTCTTCATATGTGGATCTGTGACGTGATGTGATGTTCTGTGATGTGAATTGTGGACTATTCAAAGGAGAGAGAATTCTGAAGTCTGCACAAAAGTTTAATCCATATGTATGTAACAGTGTACCAAACTAATTATCCAAATTTCAGCTTGTCATCTTTGATGGACTTTGTCATCTACCACTCTGAATTTTCATCCATTTCTGTTTTGTATACTGGCAAGAATACAATAAAGTATTCAGATAAAAAATAGAAAATAAAACAATGATACTGATGGAATGCCAATAAAGCTGCCCCCAACCCCTATATTCTAATTTCCTTATAGGCCCCACTGACCAGCAGATCCACTGCCCCTACCTACCCACTCCCTCGCACACACACACATACATACTCAATATCCTAACTTCTTCATATATGGCCCATTGCTCACAAGAACAACAGGTGTGCCCATGAACTCATATTTCTCACAGAACAGCTGGTGTGTCCATGTGATAGGATCCAAGCCACTGCCTCTAGCTAGCCACTTCCCCCAGACCCATTCCTCATATTTCCCACAGAAAGAGTAGGTGTGTCCATGCACTCAACCACAACCACATCCATCTTGCTTTAGACAGGACCACATTAGCTAGTCAACTGGAGGGTACCACAACTAGAATGTTTAACCACTGAACCATAGAAGGGACACCTCCTCCATTACCTAATCCTTTAACAAACTCCTCCTCCTTTTTAATATTAACCATATTCTTATATTCTATATCAATTTCTGTTATGTAATTGTATCTTTACCTTATAAAAAAGCCATCTTGCTTTCTCTGAAGTTGCTGGCTCCTCTTGGAACTTAGCCAGCTTCATGAGAGACATCAATCTCGATAAATGCCTGTACTTGGATTAGAGGTGGTCTGACTCTGAATTCTTTGAGATGGTTCCCTCACATCACGAAACCGCGACAATACTCTAAAAGCTTGCACATAAGGTGACAGGTCAGCTTCCTTTGGAAGGGCACTTTAACCTAAGCTTATACCAGTGAAATATATGTGGTGGCCCTTCCCAACAGCCTAAAATGGAATACACAAATAGGGTGGCATGTTGTTCCTTTGTTTAGAAAAGAAAAATAAGATGCTTGCAAATGCATGAAAAATTCAAATATAGTTTAGGCAAATGAGAGAACTGTGTCCTTTCACTGTTGAATTCATTGAGGCCTTCAATCATGGAGAATTGGCCAAGCCTCTCTAAGGAAACAGTAACTACCAAATAGAAATTGCCTCCACTACACTCTCTAAATGTATTCAAACTTTGGCACCAGCACATTTATGTTCCCCATTTTCTGATAGGAATTGTAAGTATGCCCTTCATTTCAAATTGCCTATCCATCTTCAACGTGACACAACTAAAATGGGCTGCTGGGATAGACTACTCCAGTAAGTGCAGCCCTAAATGGTTGAGTGAGATACCTTCCCCCCTTTTAAGAGGCACTGATAGAATTGATCTAGGCAAAACAATATTATGAAAGGCTACCACATAGTTGACTGAAAACTCAGCACAGTCTATTGAATATTTTATATTGGGAACTCTGAATTACATATTATTCCCACCATATAAAGTAATCAAGCATCTAGTATTATAATTAGGATGATATAGTTGAATAATAATTTGGGGCTGCTGGTACTTTAAGACTCATTTCCTGTTTCTTAGAAAATTTGTCACAGCAGCATTTGTGATATATAAAATATCTGTTTCTAAGAAAAACTTAGTGATGTAATCCTTGTGCCAGATGCTCTCTCAAAATACGAAGAGACCAGGTACAATTTAAGGGATTTCTTAGCTCTCTGCTTTATTGACCCCATCCAGAAAATTTGACGTGTTTCCTATGTGACCTCGCCTACTTCATTGTCATCTACTCCCTCTTACAAGGGCACAATTCATAAAAGTCAAGGAAGAAAAAGTTTATTTATGAGTCAAGAGAAACAAAGAGAACTCCTATCAGTGCACCCATGGAAAATATCAATTCTTTCTCCAGTACCCGTGTAGACTCAGTTACTTAGAATTATGTGCTAGATGCCTTCCAGAAGGCATCACTTCTTGCAATTCTTCCAGTTGGGGTATTGTTAGATAACACAGGAGGCACTGGAGGTTTTGGACTCCAGCCTCTAACAGGTTCACTCTTGATCTGGTCAGACAGGAAATATAGCTTCAAAGGGGTTAATAATAAGCTTTATTCTAGTCTAGTCTTCTCTAATGCAGTATAGCTGATAACAGAAGCACCACAAACTCCTACAGCATTCCCTAATCACCCTTCTTGCAGGGGCTGGAGAGAAAGAGGGGCAACTACCCCTATGTCTTGATGGGGTCAATCGAGACAGGCACAACTTGTACGCTCCCCTAAATCCCCTCAAGCCTCAACGTGGGCCAGTTGAGGCACACACAGATTTCCCCCTCCCAAGACTTGGTGGGGGCTGATCAAGGCACACAGCATTCCAGCTTATGCATTCAACCATAAACATTCCCCAACTTACTGACCAAGGCCCACCTGTTTTATAGGGCATCAGACAAAGAAGGCATATTGCCAGCAACAGCCTCCCAAATTTATATCACCTCATCCCTATATCTCACTGCACAGTCACGGTAGATGTTAACAATTTCAGCACACATGTTTATGTTATTTATCATTACATAATGCTTTGCAAGCATGGTAGAGATGTTTTGAATCATGAGCCTGGGAACTCATATCTAATACCTGGGAAACAGAGATGGTTATGGCCACAGATCCTGGGAAACTGAACTCTAAGAAATAATAACAAAAATCCACTTCACACACACTAAAATCCACCTTACTTACACTAAAATTCACCTTACTGACAGGTGTCTACTGCAACTTGAAGCAAAACTCAAGTTTCTGTTGCGCTGTCTCCCCAAACACACACACACACACACAACTTTGCACCTCTGAGCTCTGCTGAGAACTCCCAAGTGGTAGCGGTGACGATGGTCCCTGTTGTCACTCTTCTTGTGGTTCTCAGCAGCCAGCAACAGGTGGCATCATTAGGCCTTTATGGAAAGAAAAGCCTTTGTGCTGTCTGTATTCCAGATATCAGTATTAATTGTGGCAAGAGACACAGGTTCTCCCTGCCAGAGCTCCCCTTCCCCTCCCCATGATGTCAGACCAAGTTGTCTCCACTCTGGAGCAGTTCTTTTGAGGTTTAACCTCACATGAAGGTCTCCCCAGAAATGAGGAACACATAGTGCCCCGCTCCTCCCTCAACTAGTGTCTCTCACTGATTCCAGGTTAAGACATAGAACCCTAAAGTCTAATGTCCTCCTTTCCCCAGATACGTGGGCTGTATCTTTCCCAAGTCTTTCCCATTTCCCATGGGTCTAAATTCTAGACTCCAGAAGACAAAACGATCCTCTCCCATCTCAAGCCCTACTGTCCTCGTGAGATGGTCCACCTATAGTAAGTAAAGTAGTAAGATTATTCAATTTAGCCAGGGCAACTTCCGGCTATTTCTCAGAGAAGTCCAGGGACCCATCCTTCTCAATCTTATTGTATATTAAAAAAGGAGAGGAAGAACATATATCAGTAATCTATTGCTCTCCTGTCTTTCATCCCCTACTTTTGGTAGATTGATAGTCTATAGCAGGGCTCCTTAAACTTTTTCCACTTGTGACCCTTTTTCGAGTTTCAGCATCGTTGGTCGGCATTGTGTGGCGTGAGGGCATGCACAGTGCAAAGTGCACATGCTTTGCGTTCAGAACCAAGGCTGCAGGGAAGTTGTGTGATGCAACATAAGCAAGCCAGAAACACAAGGTGCCAGAAACACCTTGGATTCGTTATGTATTTGATTTTTAATTCATTTTTGATCATTGAGTGTTCAAAACCTTTTTCCTGTCCCCAAATTTTTCACAATCCCATATGGGATTGTGATCCACAGTTTAAGATACACTTGCCTATAGTATCTTCATAATTATGGAGTATGTGGAGTATATTATACAGTAAAACATTACTAATGGCATGTCTTTGATGAGAATTCAAATAGTATCACCCAGAATTTTGTTCTAGAATATTAGTGGAGCATTTAGTCTGAAGGATCTTCTTGAGACTGTACCTGTAATGTAACAATAGCTAACATTTATATAACTCGTGATAGTTTTCTAAGCACTTTATATACATTCATTTATATGATTCTCACAATTTACGAGATAGCTACTATCAGATCTGTTTCCCAGATAAGGAAGTCGATGTCAAAAATTTGCCCAGAGACATGCCCACGCACCAGAGCTGAGATTTGACCCCTAGACCTTTCTTGCTCCAGTCCAGCTCTTTCCCCAGTGAATTGCACTGCTTTTCATTGGTATAATGGCTTCATGAACTGTTATATCATAACTTCAAGTGAAATCAGTTTGTACATTCTGTCTTCATGCCAGCAAGATTAAAATGACAGATACATTTAGGATAGTTCTGCCTATGTGGAGATGGATAGACAGTCATGATTTTATTTTTTATTAATTTCATTAATAATTTGATTATTTTAAAATTATTTTGATTTTTTTTTGTTTTCGTCCTTGTCTGTCATTTGTGTAGTTGTAGCCTTATAAATACTTTGTTCAACCTTCTTTTGAGGAACACCGCGTAATTACTTAATAGGAGTCTTGGTCTCAATTTGTGATTCCATTGATGGAAGGAACACCTAGTGAAGAAAATCCCTGTACCAAAGTAGATCAGCAACTAGTCTTAGACAGTTGGGTGGGGCACTGGGGGATCAAGAGACTTACCCAGGGTCAAAAGGCAAGTATATGTCAGACATAGGACTCAGACTCAGACCTTCCTGACTATGAGGTCAATTCTCTATCCTTCTTCCTCCTCCACCATTTACTCCAGAACAAGCACCAAAAGTTTCCTCCAGCACCACAGTTTGAAAGCATTCCCCATCTGGGATAGATCTGCCTATGTCCTTCCCCCACTCAAATATCTTTGATGGCTTCTTATTACTTCTAGGGTAATTTACAAATTACTAAGCCCATAATTTAAAACTCTCCATCATGTGGCTTCCATTCACCTTATTTATTTTATATTGCTTCTCTCCACACATTCCACATTCCATTCAAACTGGTCCACTAGCTATTCCTCAAACTTGTCATTCTGCTTATCTCTGCCCTTGTCCTGGCTGTTCCCTATACCTGGGATACATTCCCTCCCTACTTCTGTCTCTTAGATTCCCTAGCTTTCTTCTAGCCTCAGCTCTTTGGATAGGAAACCCTTTCTGATTTCCCTAGGGTTAATTCTACTGCCTCAAATTATCTTGCATTTTCTTATCTGTTGATATGTTGTATCACTCCAGGAAAATGTAAGGGTGGGGACTGTTTTAATTTTGGATCAGTTTGCCCAGAGTCAAGTACAGTGACTCACAACAATTCAATGATTAAATTTTTTAAATGTCACAACTTAATAAACATTTACTAATGCTTATCGCAATAAGCATCCTTTAATAAAAGTTTATTAAATTGTCAATATTTAATAAATTTAATCATTCAATATCATTACTATATCATCAATTCATCATATTAATATATTGTTTACTTGTAATAAGCATTTTTATTATTACTGTTCAGCCATTTCAATTTTGTCCAACTTTTCAGGACCCTATTTGGAATTTTCTTGGCAAAGATACTGGAGTGGTTTGCCATTTCCTTCTCCAGCTTATTTTACAGATGAAGAAACTGAGGCAAACAGGGTCAAGTAACTTTCACAGTGTCACACAGCTAAGAAGGCTCTGAAACTAGATTTGAACTCATGAAGTCTTCCTGATTTCAGGCCCAGCACTCTATCTATGCACCACATAGCTGCCTTTAATAAGCACCAATTAATGTTTATTAAATTGTTGAGTTGAACTACATGGGACTAGATGATACCTTAAGGGTTGATCTTATTTATCTCCTTTCTTTGGGTGGGAACTGCATTCAAGTCAATCCAGATTTTTACCTTTGAAGCCTTCAGAGAAATGCCATAGCCTCCTTTGAGAACCGCCTCATTGCCTTATGATCCTTCCAGTCAATATGCCTTCTTTTTTGCCTAACTTAAATCTCTACATCTGTAATTTGTGCCTACTTGTCTCATTCTTGCTGGAAATGGAACAATGATGTCATGCTATTCGGGATAGTTTTTCACATATTTAAAGGTTAATTTCCTTCCTTCTCATTCTTTTTCTTTTCATTTTCTTTGCTGTTCCTTTGTAAGTTTTATCATTCGAACTTTAAACCATTTCTAGATGGTGTAGTGGATGGAGTGCTGGACTCAGAGTCAGGAAGACATGAATTCAAATCCTACCTGAGACACTTTTCATGTGCTCCTAGGTAAACTATGTAAGCTCTCTCAGTCTCAGTTTCCTCTTCTGTGACTTAAGGATAAAAATAGCCACAACATCACAGCATTGTTGTAAGGATCAAATGAGATAAACAATGTAAAATTTCCATTAAAGTATAATATACCTACTAGCTATTATTACTACTAATAACATTTTGTTTATATCTGGATACTATCTTCATCTCTTTTTTTAGCCTTAAGACCCCAGATTGCACAAAATCCTTCCATAAAATTTTTTTTTGACTTATGCTAGGTGGCTTAACTTAAAATCCATAGATGCTAAATCTTATTGACACATCCCAATATTTACTTTATTTTAAAAGTGCATTTCTAGCATATACTTAACCTGTGGTATGTTACAAATATAATCACCACCATGTTTTTATTTGTCTTATACGATGCTGCCACAAAGCTAACATGGTTCAATCTTTAACTCTTAAGTTTGTTCTCTAAAAAGGAATTATCGTTGTACCATTATGGATGATGAAAGGATTTAAAGTTTAACTCTACAACTGAAGGCTATGGTATGAGTAATAGTTTAACAAGCCAAGAAATAGGAAATTGGAAAGTCATAGTCATCAAGAAAAACATGGACTTTTTTCCTCCAACTGTTCCCAACCTCAGTTACCTGTTCGAGTTCTATGTCCTCTGTGAAGCCTCTCCTCCTTGAGCTCCTATAGTGTGTAATATCTATGGTATGGTATGGCATGGTATGGTATTGGTATTGGTATTGGTATGGCGTGGTGTGGTGTGGCGTGGCATGGCGTATCATATCATAGCATAGCACAGCATAGCATGGCATGGTATGGTATAGTATAGTATACTATAGTTTAATATAGATTCTATACTATCCGTTCTACCATTAACCACTTACATCACAAAAGGTATTTTCACGTCTCCATGATCTTTTAGCCCAATGATATTTTAAGCATCTTGAGGGCAAGAACCCTCATATCTTGGACATTTTTCTTTCTTCACAGCACCTAGCACAGGGCCCAACACATAAGGGGTGTTCTTTGAGTATTTCAACAGAATCATAGAATCTTAGAGCTGGAAGAGACGTTGGAATTAATGCAGTCCAACTTGTTTATTTTACAGATGAGACAATGGAGAGTCATGGAGGTTGCCCAACTAGCCCAAGACCAAACAATTGTCTAATAGCAGAGGTAGGACTACAAGTCAGGTCTTCTGGGTCTGAATCCAGGGCTCTTTCATTAGGCCACTGTTTTTGGTGAGTGATTAATTATCATGATAGCTAGAATTTATAGATTTAAGCTTTGAGAATCACTTTACATTTATTCCTTCATTTGATCCTCACAGCAATCCTGTGAGGTAGGAGCTATTAATTATCTCCATATTACAGATTAAGAAACTGAGGCCTAGAGAGGTTAAGTGATTGGATCAGGGTTACATAGCTATTAAGTGTCTGAGACAAGATTTGAACTCAGTCTTCCTGACTCCAAGGAATGCCTCACAGATGCCTCACTGGTTCCCCAAGTACTTTTGGTGAAATGCGAACACTATCAACTTGAAAGGGAGTGATGGGTTTTCAAGTCTAACATTTTGGACTTCTGGAGGGTCCAGCAGCCTGGTGCATTGTTCTTTCTACCTCTTCACTAAGGCATCCATTTGCCCTGGACTATACGTTCACCCCAGAACTCTTGGGAAAAATTGTTTAATGCTTATGTTTTGACTCATTTCTAGGGTATCCCCAAATATGGTAGTACAGATATATTTATTGTACAATATAAATCATTATTTATTTTCTTCACATAAAAGAAATACTAAACACAAAAAGGATCTCACCAGTTCACATTGATTGACATAAAACAGGTTTCATTAATTTATAACTACTGTTAGATGACAGAAACAAACTAAAACAAGTGGCAGTAATAATCACTGTTACTTACATTCTTTAAGAAGGATGAAACTTAAAATTATCAAAATATAAAGCGTTTGCCAGGACAATTGATTAGTCATTTTGGCTTGTCCTATTGCATCCTTGGGTACACATTGTTCCTCACAGGTTCCTCACTTCTTCCAGAAAGCCAGGAAGGGAATTAGGTTCATCTTCTAGCCATTGGCATCTTCTCCAAGAATGCTGGCATACTTGCTGGGGCCTCCTTCCAAACTTCTGGCATTACCTAAGAATCCAGGAGATCTCATGGACTCACAAGGTCACCTCCAAGCCTGGACACATTCATCTCAAGATCAACGTCCATGTACCTAAGATCAGACAAAAAGATGCAAAGTAGACAAGGCAGTTATAGACACAGATTCAAACTTCCATAAATGAAATTTCCTGCTTTAGCTACTGCATGGGAATGATATACATGTTTTTGGATTGGAGAAAGTCAACTTCTCCCTCACCCATCCGAGGATTCCCTGTGTTTCATGACACTACCTGGAGGGTCAAAGAAAGAAAAAGGAGTAAAATTGCTCCTTTTTTAAATGTCCACTAAGGTCCAGGCTCTTCCCATTTTGTGGTCAATAAAACCCAGTGTCAAGTCCTTCAGCAATGAATCAGACACTGAGAATTCATTATCCCCAAAAGGCTCAGGCACTGATCTAACCCAAATGGTTGGCTGGAAATGGTCACAGTGGCTCTGTGCACACTTTGCTATAATTGTAATAGAATTCTATATCACAGGAAATAGATCAAGGGAACTGACTACAAGGATGGATCTTGGAGTCTGGAGGTATTGTTTCCAAAGGATTGCTCTGAGTAGGACAGTTACCTGGCCCAGACTGGTTGATCCCTAGCCTAGGGCTATGGCAAAAGACCCTATAGGAATGCAAGATTAAGAGAGGAAGCATATTAGCATGGTTATCTATTAGGACATGGCCACATTCATATGTCATCCCTCGGTAGGCAGTTCTGCAAGTTAGTAGACACAGTAGGATGGGGTGAATATTCCTCTCTTACTGAATGGAACAATCAGGGCCAGCACAATGTAGGCAGCCAGGGTATGCAGTGACCAGTGACCCTGCATCCCACTGAGCCAAGTGGCACTGTCAGACTAATTATGCTTGTCTCTGCCCTGGCAACACCTGGTCATCCATTTCCCTAGCAAGTCCAATGTTTTAAAAAAGACCCTGTTCCTTGTTTTCCTTGTATACCTAAAACTCAGAATACCAATGCCACACTGGACATTCAGATTGTGTAGGGGCAGTGGTTGGAAGCTGCAAAGTGGCAAATTTAGGTTTGAAGGAAAAACAAACACATTTCCTAACAAGGACTGCCTCAGGAGATAGTAGGTGTCTCTTCATTAGATATGTTCCATCAAAGGTTATCTAGCCATCTGTAGATAGCAGAGGGCATTCTAATCCAGGTATGATTCAGACAACAAGACCTCCAAGATCCCTGTTGGCATCAAAATTCTGGAATTCCATATTTGTTTATTTTTTCCAAAAGATATACTCAGAGACCAAAATCCTTTCCTCTCCTCTTCCCATCCTATACCCTTTCCCCACCCAAAGCAAAACTCTGGAATCAAGCCTAAAATGTTTCTACTATCGCTAAGCTAAAATTTGACAGATTTGTTATATTACTTAAGGAAAACAAGGCTCTTGGGCCTTTCGCTTGTAGAACATGTTCTTTGGAATGCTTTTCTATAGTTATTTTGAAGTTCTCTATTTTGGCACAGATTGTGTAAGCTCAAAGTAAAGCTCGTCATGGTGCTACCGGGGTTGTTGGAGCTGTTTTACCCTTTTCTTACCCTTGAAAACTGTTGTTGGGAAAAGGAAGACAGGAGGAGGGGCCCAGAGTAAGGGCAAATTCCTTTGACTGCATGTGCCTGAAAAACTCAAGTTATTAAAACAAACAGTGCAGATGATTCAGCAAATGTTTCTAGAAACAGCTGTGCAGAGAATGCCTTTTTTGGGAGACTTTATTTATCTAGTTGCTACATAATACAGTAGATTAATTAGGAGTAGGAATGAGTGAAACTGTTTGGAAAAAGGCAATAGCTAGTCCCAAAATATCACACACCCCTGAACTAATAAGGGAAGTGAGATGATCTTCCAGTTGATGAGACACATCTATAGTAGGAGAATGAAGAGGGGTGGAATGAAGAGGAAAATAAAATTTATTGCATAAATTTTGATAGACTTGGCTTAAAGTTCAGACTTGTAGGGGTCAAGAAATTATAGAGACGATCAATTGGCTTTACGTTAATATGAAGTCCTGATATATAAAGATAGCTAAATATGAATGAAGGTTCCAATTTTTTGAGAACCATAGCATCAGTACAGACCTGAGCTCAACATCATTTAAAAATACTCTTTATATTCTAAATCTACAGAACTCTGGTCAAATGATTGGGACAAGAACATGATATATTCAATGATCTTCTATTCTGAGCTTGTGATGAATGTTTTAGGGCATTTTTGAAGCTAAACTCCTAACAGGCCAGGACAAAAACAAAATGGAAGCCTTTTCAGATAAAGGACCTCAGGTGAAGTTATGATTGGTTTTTAAGGGCCCAGTCAGAACTGCCAAGCAGTTCTTCTCTGACTATTCAATACTCTATTTGCCCTGGCAAGAGATCCCCCAATACATCCCATGGTCTAAAGATCTTTGCTGAAAGTTGCGAGTTGAAGTAAAAATTAGAAGGGGAACAGGGGATTTGTGAGCTATGTAAGATTAAAAAGGCACTCCTGTCATCTACATAAGATTAGAAAGACACTCCTAACCCTTCAAAGATACTTTCAGGCTCTGAAAAGACAAGTAATGCCCTTATTCTGAGGATTCAATCTACTAATTGTTTGCAAGTAGAAATGGTATAGTAGCCCTTGAACATATATTTTATGCTTGTATTTGGCCACTGTATGGGGCTGTGAGGTATATCAGTAAGGCAAAATTCATGACCTCAGAGAGGACCATGGGCATGCCCGAATGGTTCAGAATCACAAAGTATAAGGAATTCTCTAGGTAGAAGGCAGAGGAAGAATAACATTTATTTAGACTCCAAGGGATCAGACCCAAAGACCAATGCCCCCAATTGGATATCATGGCAACAACATTCCAAAACCAATAAGCCCACCTCACTATAGTAACAAGGAAATTATAGCGAAACATTATAGCAGGAAACCAAGCCATACTTGTGCTTTCCCTCGATGCTATGGGCCTCCTGTAAGAAGATCACTCATGAATCCTAACTCTCTGCTCAGCACTCTCTCCTGCAGCTCTGCTGACTCCAAATTCCTTGATCTCTACAACTCCCTCTTCTGTTCAGCACTCTACGCTCTGCACACTCTGGATGCTGGCCCTCTGCTTCTGAATCCTGCTGCTCTCTGCTCCACTGCTTACAGCTCCATTGTGTCCAGTTCTGCTCTCAGTCCTCAGTTTCTGCTCCACTCCAAGTTCTGTTGTCTGGTTTTATAGTCCTAGACATTATCCAATTGACTAGAACTCAGGCACATACCATTGGCTCTGGTCTTAGCAACTCCCCTTAGGGCTTCACACCTCTCTCAAACTAGCAAACTAGTTTGCTAACTAGCCTGGGGCCTCACATCTAATTAGTGAACGGGTGTGAGCCTGTCTCTAATCAGACCTCCCTTTGTCAGGCCCACCTGAAGACTCTCCTGAATCTTATTCAGTGGGAAAGATCTTTCACTTACTGATTGGCTTTACAGGAGGCAGCACTGTGGATAGAGTGCTGGGTCTGGAGTCAAGATGATTCATCAAATCTGGCCTCTGATACTTCCTAGCTGTGTGACCCTGGGAAAGTGACTTAACCCTGTTTGCCTCAGTTTCCTTATCTTTATGAGCTAGAGAAGGAAATGGCAAACCATTCCAGTATCTTTGCCAAGATGACCCCAAATGGGGTCATGAAGAGTTGGATCCCACTGAAAAACAGCTGAACAAAACAACCACTGTGAGTTGCCTCCTAAAGCTCCAAGTTGGTTCAGAAATTCCTAATAGTCCTCACCGTTAAGACATGGCCTGGAAATCCTACTATCAGGAGTGTACATTTCAAACTCCTAGCTTGTCTTTGTTATTAAATGTAAAGAAAGAACTAGGACTTGTGGCTGAAAGTTGTAGAAGAAACAATTTTAGGCTCTGTAAGGAAAAAACTCCCTAACAATTTGAGCTATCTAAAAGTGGAACGGATTGCCTCTGGTGGAATGCCTCCAGCTGCAAGTCAGTAGATACAGCAGGATGGATGATTCTTCCTTTCTTACTGAAAGGAACACTCAGGGCCAGCACAGTGTAAGGAGCCAGGGTATGCAGTGATCACTGCAGCCATCTGAGCCAACTGGCAATGCCAGACTGACTTAGCCTTGCTCTAGCAACACCTAGTCATCCTTTTCCCTAGGAAGTCCAATGAATGTTTTAAAAAATGAGCCTATCCCCTGTTTCCTGGTTTTCCCCAAATTCAGTATGTAAGTTCCTCAGTATGACTCTCTCCTCATTGGAGGTCTTTAAGCAAAGGTATAATGGCAAGCAGGGTGGGACTTTTACTGTTTTTTGTTTTGGAGTGCTTCTCAGCGCTAAGGCAATCAAGTGCCCTTGAGTCTTGCCTTTGTTTCAAGCAATAATCTTTGATTGAATCAAGAGTCTTTGATGACCTGCTTAAGTCATGGAAAGGCCTAGGTCACATGGGTTTGAGTCACATGGTTGTGATGCCCTCTGACCCTGAAGAAATGTATATATACTCTGAGGTTAGCATTTTTTTATGGGGCTCACTCACTGGAAGAGCGTCTTGTGATTTGACCAAATGAGACTCTGGATAGCTGTTGGTAAGGAGCTCCTCAGCTTTGAAAACCCAGATGTTGGTGCTTCTCTCTCTGGTAAATGTATGTATTGCTATGGTCAGATCCTTTCTGTTTATTTGTGTTTTTTTTTCTCTGCTTGTAATTTCTGTTTATATTTTCTCCAAAGTTCAGGGTGCTGACTTTTTCCCCTGAACTAAATGAATAATATATGTATGTTTAATTAAAGTGAGATTGTAAACCCCTTAAAGTTGATTTCCTTAGAAAAGCAGATCAAAGAAACTGTGCTAGCAGCCTTCCTGTGTGCTGGTGCTGTGGTCTTGCTGTTGGCCTTACACAGCCACAGTGGTGGCAAGCAGCATTGTTGTTACAAAAGGTTAGATGACCATTCCTCTAGGATGTTGTAGAGATAATTACTGTTCAAGTGTGGATTAGACCAGATGGCATTCGAAGTGCCTGAGACTCATTGATTCTGTGGCAAGGAAACCAGATTAGGGCCACAACCCTAGTTCAGGTTTCCCTTCCTCACCTCTGCCTTTTAGAATCTCTGACTACTGCTCATTTTACCTTCTGTAATTGTCTCTGTCCTTTGCTTGATTGATAACTCCTCCCTTATCCACAGTTGTAAAAGGCATCTCCTTCCCTGTTCCTCTAATATATTTGTGATAAGAGTTTTTGTATCTAGGTCTTGTATTCATTTGGAACTTTTTGTAGTACATTGTGTGAGAAATTAGGCTTAAACATAATTTCTGCAAGATTGTTTTTCAGTTTTTCCAGCACTTTTTGTCACACAGTGAGTGCTTTACTCCAGTAGTTAGATTCCTTGGGTTTAGCGAATATACTACTATATTTATTTCTAGATCTTGTATACTCAATCTAATCATTTCTTTGTATTTCTTAATGTGTATAAAGTATTTTTATGATTTTTTTCTTTGTAGTACAGTTGGAGATCCGGTACTTTTGGCCTTCTTCCTTTCCCACTTTTTCATTACTTCTCATGATATTAAATATTTCTTTTTTCTCTAGATAAACTTAATTTTCCCCCCTAATTTTATAAAGTAACCTTTAGTTTGAATGATATGGCACTAAAGATATAAATTAATTTAAGTAGTTTTGTCATTTTTATTATACTGGCACAGCCTAACTTTGAGCAATTAATATCTCTCTAATTATTTGACTCTTTATTTCTGTAACAAGAATTTTGTTGTTGCATTAATAGAATATATATATGTATATATATATATAGTATATGTATATGTACATAAACATACATACATACATACATATGTGTGTATATGTAATTTCATGGTAGCTATAGTCCCAGATATATTCTGTAGTTATTCAAAATAGAATTTCCCTTCATTTCTCTTTTTTTCTGGATTTTGTTGGGAATATAAAGAAAAATTGATAATTTTTTGTGTGGATTTATTTTATTGCATTATTTTACAGAGGTTGCTATTTTAATTATTTTTAGATGATTCTCTAGGGTTCTCTAAGTATTCTATGTCACCTTCAGAAACAATAATTTTGTTTCCTCACTACCTGAGTTTATTTCTTCAATTTCTTTTTTCTTATTTTATTCCTATAATTAACATTTATAGTTAACATTCAAACATAGTGGTGAAAATGAGCATCCTTTCTATAGACCTAATCTTATTAGGAAGTCCTTTAATATTTCTACATTTCAAATACTGCTAACCCTTAGTTTTAGATAGACAGATACTGTATACCTTATCTTGTGATAGTCCATTTATTACTATGCTTTTTAATGTTTTTAACACCAAAAGTTATTGCATGATGTCAGAAGCTTTTTCTATGCCTACTAATTTAATCATGTGATTTTTCTCATTTTTGTTATTAATGTAGTCTATTGTATTTATATTTTTCCTAATACTGAACTAATCCTTCATTCTTGGTGAAAACAAAACAAAACAAAACAACTTGATCTTAGGGTATGTACTTTTTGATATGTTGCTATAGCTTTTCCACCAATATTTTAGTCCATACTTCTCCATTGATATTATCTAAACATTTTGTTCTATAATTTTCTTTGCTTTATTCTCTCTATTTTGGGTTTCAGGACAATTGTTCCATAGTTTTATGATATCCTTTCTTTCCCTGTGTTTGCAATCAATTTCTGTAACATTGGAATTAATTGCTCTTTGAATGTCTGACAGAATTAACTTATGAATACATTTAATACTATTCTTCTTGCTTTGAATGTCCCTTTATTTTTTGGCTCATTTTCTTGAGATCTGAGTATTTTACATTTTTGGTAAATATTTTTCAATTTCATATGTTAACAGTTTATCTCAACTTCATTTGTTATGAGGCTTTTACTTTCAATTTTGATTTCTGCTTTTTGGTTTTCCTCTTATGGTTTCTCTTTTTTTCTTTCTTTTTTTATTAAAAACAACTCTGATTTTTATTTATCAGTTTTTTTCAATTTTATTTCTTTCTTGATTTTCAGAATTTTTATTTTTTGTCTGGTCGGGATTTTTTGATTTGTTACATTTCTAGTTATTTTTAGTTATTAGCCAATTCTTTCTTTTTTATTGATTAGAGTTTTTAGATATATAAATATTCCTCTAAGGACTGTTTTGATTTCATTCCAAAAGCTTTGGTTTTTCATTAATTAAATTACCTATTGTTTCTGTGATTTGATTTTGACAGACCAATTCTTAAGGAATAAATTAATCTCCACTTAAGTTTTAATCTTTTCTTCAAATACCACTTACTCATTATAATTTTTGTTGTGTTGTGGTCAATAAAGGACATATATTTTTCATGAAATTTTATACCATGTAGTAATTTTTTGGAAAGGTATTGTATTTAGTGGAGAAAATATAGGTTTCTTTCTATTTCCATTTAATAATCACCAGAGCCCTACCATATTAATCATTTTCAAAGTTCTACATAGGCTCTTAGATGATTATTAAGGTCTTGATATTTACTTTTCCATGTAATTGAATTATTTCTTCTTTGAGTATTTAGATACCATGCTATTCTTTGAGTGTATGTATGTATAATTCTATTCTGTATATTCTGTTCATTTCTGTATATTCTATTCATTTCTGGACTAGATCTTTTAAAAGCACTGGAATGTAACCCAGGAAGGCATCCAACATAATGGGGCGGGGGGGGGACAGAATAAATACTATGTCAATTCAAAATAGGTCAAGGAAATAAGGGATGTTTAGTCTGAAGTCTGAAGAAGAGAATGCTTAGATGGGACAAGATAATTGTCTTCAAATAGGATAGTATTGTATAGAGGGAAAAGCACTAGGCTTGGACTCCAAAGACTCTTGACCTCTACTTACTCAATTTATGGCTTCTGACAGGTCATTTAAACTCTCTAAGCCTTAGTTTCATCATCCATAATCAATGAACCAATCAGTAAACATGTATTAAGTGCTGAGGATACAAAAAAAGAGGCAACGGACAGTCCCTGCCTTCATTAAGTTTATGATCAAATGGATTACAATCCGTAAAGTGAGGAGGAGGAAACTAGTTAAGTCTAGTATCTTCCAGGTCTAGTGTTAGGATGTTGTGGTTGTATTTGAAAGGTTGTCACACAGAAAAGAGACTAGACCTTTATCTTATTCTTTGAGGGCAAAACAAAGGACTAGTGGACTGATGCTGCAAAGGCAAGTTTTACTTCAATATCATTTGAGCATACACTTATCAGTGGTATAGCTGGGTCAAAATGCATGTGCTATTTAGTAATTTGGTTGTAAACAATTTGAATTTTTTTTTTTTGCAGCATAGGTGGGCCCTCTTCACAGGACTACCAACAATGCATTGATGTCCCTGTCTCCACAGCTCTTTCTCTTTTTTTGTCATGTTTGCCACTTTGGCAGGTAGAGTCCCAAAACTGCTTTAAATCAGTAGTGATTTTTAGTATATTTTTAATATGGCTGTGGATAATCTGAATTATTTTCCCTGGGAACTGTTTATTCATATCCTTAGATCATTTAAATATTAGAGAATGGCCTTTTTTTTCTTATAAACTTGAATTGGTTCCCTTCATGTTTAAGAAATGAGACCTTTATCAGACCAAATTGCTCAACATGAAGAACAAATTGCTAGCAATCTGAACTGTCCAGAAGTGAGTTAGGTGCATCAATGTCATGAAGGGTTATAATTGTGCTATTAGAAATGACACATATGATGAATACAGAAAAGCATGGAAAGACACAAACTGATGTAAAGTGAAGTAGAGCAAAGAAAACAATATACATAATGGCCACGAGATTGTAAATGGAAAGAACAACAACCACAAAATGATAAAAAATAAATGTCACAAAATTAGTAAGAACAGCCTGAGCTCCAAAGAAGAGATATGAAAAGATACTTCCCCCTAATCCTCTGCAGAGCTGAGGGGTCCACAGGTGTGGAAATATCATATATTGTCAGATTTATTTTCAATGTATTGATAAGTTTATCTATTTTTCCTATTCTTCCTCTTCTTTTTTTTCTTAAAAAAACAACTTTATTATAAGAGATGGCTCTCTGGGAGAGGAAGGTGGAGGAGTATTGGGGAAGTACAGGGAGAAATTTGGGTAACATAATGCCAAAATATGCCACTAAAATTATTTTTAAAAATTGGTTTGCATTGGGAGTAGTGGTTTCCTGTCCGAGGAGATGTTTAACTGGAAGCTGAATTGCCACTTGTGTATATACTGAGAGCAGGACTCATGCTTTTGTAATATTTGAACTTGAAGATCTCTGAGTGTCCCTTCCAACTCTAAGATTCTGTGATTGTCTACAATTCATTACAGAGATAAAGACAACTTGGCAATATGAATAAAGCAATAAATTATCCTTGGTAGTCATTTCAAATTGTAGCTTGTTTTGTTTGGGCATCTTCCCATAATTCAGTACAAGACAATCAGTTTTCCCCTGGGTTTTTCTTTTCCTTAGATGAAATGTCGTTCACTTTCATACTTAAATGAAAAATTCTTTTCTGGCTCCACATTGCAGGAGATGCTGTAGATTAGTGGCAGGGGGCAAATGAGGAATGCTGGGAAGGGGCAGGTCTTTAGGAATTTCTTCAGTAACAAATGACTATTGAAGCAGACAAATACAGCTGCCTGAACTTCTGTAAACACCAGAAGAGGCTTTTGCTTCCTCCTTTTCTTTTTTTAAAGCAAAATACTATGAATTTCATAAAGCTATGGTTGGTTTGATTTTTGAATTTTGAAATTAGATCAAACAATATAGTATTTAGAACCATATAATTTGTGCTACCCAATCTCTAAATGTCTTTGTGCTATTTCTCAGTGCCTTAACTCTTTAATTTAACAGTTCTCAAAGTGTGAAATCCCCCATAATTTATTCATGATTGCTCACAAACCCTTTGGCATTCTTAAGAGAGAGAGAGAGAGAGAAAGAGAGAGAGAGAGAGAGAGAGAGAGAGAGAGAGAGAGAGAGAGAGAGAGAGAGAGAGAGAAAGGGAGGGAGACTATTTTAATTGAGGCAAAGTGGTGTAGTAGATAAAGCATTGGCTATGGTGTCAGGAAGACCTGAGTTCAAATTGTGCTTCTGATACTACACTGTGACAGGCACATTTTTTAATCTCCAAGGACTTCAGTTTCTTCATCTATAAAATGAGATTGGGTTAAATAACTTCTATGATCTCTTCCTCCTCTAAATCCATGATGCCACAGATAATTTTATTTTATAAAAGAAATATAAATATATTTAATAGCATAAAGATTATTTAATAGTGTATTTAAATAACAGCATAATAGCACATTTAAAAGTACAAAATAAATATAAATCCATCACCCTAGAGCAAAAACTCCTTTTTAGATATTTTGTTTTTTCCCAATTACACGTTAAAATAAATTTTTAAACTTTTAAAAAATTTTTGAGTTCCAAATTCTATCCCTCCTGCTATCCCCTTCCCCTTCCTTGGGATGGCAAGCAATCCACATGTGCAATCATGCAAAACATTTCCATATTTGTCATTTCATACAAGACTCAAGTTAAAAAAAGGATGAAAGAAAGGGAAAAATAGCATGCTTCAGTCTATATTCAGATACCTCTCTGGAGGTAGTTAGTATGCTTCATCATTAGTCCTTTGGGATTGTCTTGTATCATTGTACTGCCAAGAATAGCTAAGTCAATCACAATTCTTCATCGAACAATATTGCCGTCATTATATACAAAGTTCTCCTGGTTCTGTTCACTTCACTTTGCATCAGCTATGAAAGTCTTTCCAGGTTTTTCTGAAATCATCCTATTGAGCAAAGACTCTTAAAATGAGATCCACAGATCTCAAAGAGGTCTCAGCATTCTTTCCACCAATCTGGAGTCACGTCTCCTTCTGCATATACAGCCACACACAAAATGCCCTAGAGTTACATGTCTAAGACACGCCTTACATTTTTACAGATGAGGAACCTGAGTCTTCATAAAGTGAAGCCACCTCTTTAAAGACAGACCTCTAGTTAGTGACAGGAAGATCATGTTGATAGTCCTGAGGGTTTCTACCTAAAAGCATGCTAGGCTTTTCAAGTTCAGGTCAGTCATTTTTCAGTTGTATCAGACTCTGTGACTCTATTTGGTGTCCTCTTGGTAGAGATACTGGAGTGGTTTGCCATTTCCTTCTCCAGCTCATTTTACAGATGAGGAAACTGAGGCAAATAGCATTAAGTGACTTGCCCAGGGTCTGAGCTGAGGAAGATGAGTCTTTCTGATTCCAAGCTGAGTGTTCTATCCACTGTACCTATAGACTTGTGGAAACCCACAACTGTCCTTCAATGACTGGAAGTTCTATAGGCAGGACACAAAAAAGTTTCTTGAGATAACAGCAAATTATCTCAAGATTTAATTTATCTCCATAATTAATAAAATACATAGAACTCATAGTCAGCAAGGTGCCCTATAGTAAATAAATTTTCTGTTACTTTTAAAGCTTGCTTCAAATACTTTCTATGTTTTCCTCCTCTCGTATAAAGGATCTGTGATATATTTGGGGGCTCGCTCTACTCATTCATATCACAAATTACCCATAGTTTAAATGACTTGGTCATTGCCATGTAGCTAACAAGTGTCAAAGGTGGAATCTGGATTCCCTAGTCCAACACTCAAACCCCGTTTTCTTCCTCATAGTGCTAGTTTAATAAAGAGCCTACTTTTGTATAAGCCCTAGACAAGTGTCTAGATTATGGATACCATCCATTGTTTGTACTTTCAGAGAGCTGAAATATAGAGATTACATATGCTCACCCAGGTTTTTTCTTTTCTTTCTTTCTTTTCTTTTTTTTGAAAGCAATCAGAGTCAAGTGACTTGCCCAGGGTAACACAGCTAGTAAGAGTCTGCGACTGGATTTGAACTCAGGTCCTCCTGACTCCAGAGCTGGTGCTCTATCTACTGAGTTTTTTCAACCACATGGGCATGCCTCCTTGAGGACCCTCTCAGATGGTCTGGGAAGCAACGGCTTAAATTATTGGATATTTTCCATGCAAATCCTACATAAAGACATCCATTTTTTCATTAGTTCCTACTAATGGTGGTGGTAGTGGTCGGGTGTTGGTTGCAAAAGGGGAGAAACCCTAGGAGGGAGAAGGTAGGCAGAATGTCCTATCTGGTCTTCCTCCTCACTAGACCCACCCTACAAGAGTTGGGATCAGAGTCCATGACACCCGCTGTAGACACAGACTCTTTAGAGTTTCCCATTGGGTAGTATGTATCTCGGCTTCCCTTTCCCCTACCCTTCTTCACTCATGGTTGAAGGAGGTTACCAGGTAAACCAGATCCTGAGGTTCCCCTTTGAGTCTTCTCCCTAGTGGTAGGTAACAATCCCATAGCTTTCTCTACTTCTGTTAACAGTTGCTTAGTTTATCTGAGTGTACAGGTTTAAAGATTGGGAGGCTGAATGCCCCCAGTAGTGTTTGTCAATTGCCTTTTGGCAGACATCACGATACAATGGGAAAAAATGTTCAGCTGCCCTGGACTCAAGTCCTGATTCTTCCATTCACTACTTGTCTGACCATAAGCACATCATTTAACCTTTTTGGACCTCAATTTCTCTATCTGTGACATAGAGTTGGAGTAAATGACCACTAAGATTTCTTCCAGATCGAAATCTTTGATACTGTCTTAGTACCTTTCATACACATTATTTTTATTGTAAATATAGCATTTGTCTTATGTCATTATGAAACTAATATATCATCAATTTTATTTCATCAAATTAATGTTTATTTTGTAAATTTTATTTCATAACTTTTATTTCAATCAAATAAAAGGTAAAAAAAAATTATTTGCATGACTGATTTTGGGAAAAGTAAGGGTAGGCAGTATATGTATATATGAATACACATGCACACACACACACACACACAGAGACAGAGATAGATAGATAGATAGATAGATAGATAGATAGATAGATAGATAGATAGATAGATAGATAGATAGGTAGGTAGGTAGATTATGGGGCATTGCCACATAGAGTTTGAAGCTACTATTTTAACCTGACATACCAAAGTACTTGGCATCTAACAAAACTGCCAAGGAAAGAGGAGATATATAACCTCTGGATAGGATGCCTTGAGAACCCAACCTGTTTCTGTGATGGGAAAGAAGATGGCAAAAGAGCCTAAAATGTTCCTCTCTAGGAGGCTTTAGGGATGTTCTTTCCCACCACGATCAACAGCTCCTTCATAGAGCAACTTTCTCAAGATAATGCTTCTTTTGAACCATTATATTTAGTCTGAGAGACTGTTGCTTGAAAGAATTCTGAAGGAACACTTGTCCTTCGTCATGTTGAGAAAGTGGGAGAATGGCTCTATTTCAGCACAGGATAATTAATGGTTCCCAGCTACACAGCAAGATATGAAGCATTATGGTTAGAATTTTAAATATTTCATATTGTTAAAAAAGAAAAAAGATCTGCTGTATACAGTGGCAATTAGAGATTTTTGTCATCTTAATGCAGCCACTGGGACCAAGTGATATGGATTTCTATCACTAAATAACCCATAAAAACTAGGCAATGTGCAGGTGAATACAGGAATACCAGGAAATGTGATGTTGAGGAAAGAGAAATAGATTGGAAATCAGAAAACACAGGCTTAAATTCTAGTTCTACCACTTAAGTGACCCTGGGGAAGTCACTTGGACTCTGCGGGTCTCAGTTTCTTCATCTGTAAAAACAGGATGAGACTAGGTGACTCCTAAAGTTCCTTCCAGTTGCAAAATGCTATGCTACCTGAATGGTGTAATGGAGGACTGGCCAATGATCTCAGCCCTTATGAGCATGGGAAAAATACTTGGCTATTGCAATCTTTATATGAACTTTGGAGTTTATGTAAACATTATAGAATTCTAGAATATAGAATGTTCTTCTGGCCATATGATGAAGAACCTTTCTGATTGGCTGTATAGTTAGAACTAGGGATTATTCAAAAGGCACTAATTGACCAAGATATCACCCTTCTCTTAGTGTGACTTCCTCCTGTCTCGTACTATTCTGGTGAGAAATGAGAGACAATGATGTGAGGAGAGAGGCCTTGAGACCTCCTTCTCCAAGGCCCACATGTGGCTTTTGAATAAGAGCTTTGGTTCTTTGCCTCAGCATTTGCTTTAAGTGAAGGACACTGGAGGCTATGACCTCATGAGTTGTGAAAAGTCAGGTGAGAGAGAGTCGCCATAAAGTCCAAGAGTGAAGTCTATGTTGAGGTGTGTAGACATGTGGTCTAGCTTTGAAGCTGCCAAGGAGAAACCTTTGTGACTTAGCCCAGCAATAGCCAAAGCCAAGGGCTCATGCAACAGTTCTGCTGCATTTGAATTTGAACTTGGGATCCATGCAGAAAGCACTTTAAATGAGTAGACTGTCCCCAGAGACTGAGGTAGTATTAGGAGTGTGTCTTCCCAGGATGTTAGGGAGGAATATTTATACTTCTGTTCTTATTATATCTTTGAAGCAAATACTCTTTTGTAGAAGATAATTGGTGTTAATTAGTTAAATGGAACTGGGCTGCTAATCACTAGCAGCTAATAGTGGGGAGCGGGGGTGGAAATACATAAGTGTTGGAGTTTTGAGCCAAAAGCATTAGAGAAGGAAACCCCTGATCCCTCGGGGGTATCCCTGGACTTCTGAGTAGATGTAGCCTTTCCCTCTTTGGGAAAGTGAGGCCAGACCACTCCATAGATTAAGTTCATAGAATCATAGACTTAGAACTAGTAGGGACCTTAGAAACTATCTAGTCCAACCCCCTTATTTTACAGTTCAAGAAACTGACTCTGCGGAGGCTAAGTGATTTGCTCAAAGTTATGTGGATAGTTGGTTGGTGGCAGTTAGGTCCTCTGTATCCAGATCAAGCTGACTTTCCACTGCCTCTCTTTTCAAAGATATCCTTGAAGGGAAAAAATGGAGATATATACTGAAAATAATATTTGTTAAAAGCCGCACTGAAGTTTTCTTCAGATTTTGAGGAAAAACATAGTCTAGATCAGAACAATATGCTAAAGATCTTCTGATATTTGTACAGTTGGACTAGAACTATAAACAGGGCAGGGAAATGGAAGCTTTGTCCCACAGCATTGGTACAAGGCATGACCGCCTCTACCTTCTTACCCAGCCTGAGGCTCTCACCTCATGCTCACACCTTTCCTTACCACTGTGCCTCCACCAGCTGTCATTTCCCTTTGTTTTGCTTCCTTCAGAGATTTGGGGTAAGGAACTGTTGGCTGGTCCTGCTACAGACATATAGGCTGGCCCTTCTCCTGTTGTGACTGTACCCGGGACAGACACTCATAGGGCCACATATTCCTCAGCTGAATTTGGCCTCTGGAGGAAAACATTTCCAATTACAGATCTGAAATCAGGATTGACCTTGGAGAAAACTGAGATGCAGTCAAAGTGTTTCTACAGCCTTTTAGTCCCTCTCCTCTTTGCTGTACACTTTTTTGCAGTGCACTTTTTACTTTGTTCTTTTTTCCCCTTCCCCCCTACCCAAGGCTACAATTAAGTACAGATATATTTATATATGTATAGATATATACATACACATATACACATACATACATATACACATACATGCGTATGTATATAGAGAGAGAGATATATATTTTCCCTAACAAATTCTACACCTGATCTTTGTTTTTATGTTTGTGCATATCTCTTATTTCCTATCCCTCCTGACTCCTCTCATTTACTTCTTCCTGCTACCTTGCCCTCCTATTACTTAGCCTACCCCTCCTCCAAGGATCCCTCGCCTATCTTCCCATTCCCATTCATCTAAGCACCCTTCTATACCCCACTTTAACCTATTCCCTCACCCTTCCCTTTAGAGATCCCTCCCTTATCCTCTCCTCCCTCCCTATCCCCTTACTGTCATATATTTTTCTGAATTTAGAAAATTTTTATACTTTTCTAGATACATGTGTATTGTTCCCTCCCCCTTTCCATAGGTGCCTGCTTGGTTCCTAGCTAGCTTCTAAGTAATCCACCATATTATTAGTATATAATCCTTTACCCCTCTCAGGTATATCTAAAATTTAATAGAAAACTCACTTGCCCACCAGTCTCAAAGTTTTGACTCTAACGGTAGAATTTTATGCAATATGAAAGGCAATGAGAGATATTGGGGGACAGCAGTAGCCCCCCAAATCAAACCTTTGAAATGTGTGTATGTATGCACACACATGTATATACACATATGTATATACACACATATATACATGTGTTTTGTATACATATATACACACACATATACACATACATATATACGAGTTGTATACACACACACAATTATATATATATAATATATATACATACATATATATACACACATACATACATATACACTATTCTCCTTCCTTACAAAACCAGCCTCACTGGACTCTATTTAAAGCCTCCCTTCCTTTCCTTATATGTCTTTATTCTTTCCTACTTGCCTTGGTTTTTTGTTCAGTCTGTCTTTTCTCCTGGTGATAAGGCAATGTTTTGGCAAACAAAGATTGTTTCTTGGTGATAACAAAAAGTAGCAAACAAGTACAGCCAGGGACAAATTATCTCAGTTCACTTTCAATCCATTTCTCATGGCTTTTGCTGGCTAAGCCTCCAATGTTAACAAGTAAAAGAGAATTCATGAGCCAAGTATTAAATTCAGGGTATCGTAAGAATGTTAGAAGATGGTATCATCTAACCCCCCCCCCCATTTTACAAATGACTAAACTGAGGTTGTCTCAAGCTTTGAGGATCTGGAAACCTTATTGATCATCATTTAAAAATTCCACCCTAGAATCTATATGACCCACTTAGATCCTATTCTTTACTTAAATCTGGGGTTTCCTTCCTAGTGCTTCCTGGTGGCAATATATCCGAAGGTAGGAAATAGAAACAATAATAAGCCATGTGTGATTCACCTTAGCCCCAGAATTTATACACTGGAAGTGCCTCCTGCCCCTGTGGCCTCTCCCTCTGATTGAATGACTCTTCCCAGAAGCTCCATTTAAGGAGAGTGCCCAGGCTAGCCATACCTCTCACTCTTCTATGTTCTGTACTTCAGACTTTCTCTACCATGCCCCTATACTAGGTACTTTGTTTCCCTTGACCCCCTTTCAGCTTCCTTTAGGTATTGTCTGCCCCTTTTAGAATGAAAGCTGGGCAACAGTGGCAATTCCCAGACCTCTCCATGCAGGAGCAGAGTCTGTCAGAACTGGGTGAGAGGAAGCCTGTGGCAGTGGCAGCAGTTACTCCTGGGGCTATCAGCCCACAGACTGAATGTCTGAAAGTCACCTATTTAAATTTCTGGGAGCCAAGATGGTAGAGTATCAGATACCAGGGGAATCAGCGGACATCAATGCAGACTGGAGGCTGAGCTCTAGCACAGCCCTAATGGAGGAGGAGACCTCCAGTGGCCAGACTGCCCCTTCCCCACACCTCACACTCTTAGCTTCAGTGTAACCCCAAGGAAAACTCAGAAAGACCTTACCTGACCTCAGTACACACCGGCCAGCTCCAGCTCAGCACCAGGTAAGCTACAGCATTATATAGCTTCCAGCTGATAGAATCAGAGACCACAGCACACAAAGCTAGTAACCAGGCCCCTAGCCTCCTGCACAAAGAAGCATGGGACAGAGTCCCCTGTGCCCCAGAAGCACAGATCCACTTTAAAAGCTAGGGAAAAGGCAATCGCAATGAAGAAAAAGCAACTCAGAAAAGCAAATACCATAGATTCTTACTATGGGGACAGGGAAGATCAAAATTACGACTTCAGAAAAGGATAGCATGGACATTATACCCATATCTGAAATCTCAAAAGGGAATATGAACTGGTGTCAAGCCCAAAAAGCATTCTTGGAAGAGCTCAAGAAGGATTTTAAAAGTCAAATTAGAGAGGTAGAAGAAAAATCGAGCAATTCCCTTAAAAATACAATTGACAAAATGAAAAAAAAAAATTACCAAAGAAAACATCTCCTTAAAAGTAAAATTGGCCAAATGAAAAACGAGGTATAAAAGCTAACTGAAGAAAAGAGCACGTTAAAAATTAGAATTGGGCAAGTAGAAGCTAATGACTCTATGAGGCATCTAGAATGAATGCTTCTAGATTTTTGTATTTATATTCCCAGCTTTTAGCCCAGAGTGAGCAATTAAGAAGAGTTTGTTGACTGATTGGCTGAATGAAACTCTATTAATGAAAAACACCTCACCCATATGCACACAGGGGGCTCACACACGCACACGCACACGCACACGCACACGTGCACACTTTTGGAATTTTTACTATGAGGAGATAACATCATTTCTGTGGAATATACAACATATTAAATGAATTGTTTGAATGTTGGGGGTTCAGAAGAGCAGGTGGCCAAATTAAATAGACCCTAAGGTGAGTGATAGGGAAACAAAAGAGTTAAGCAGGTTAAAACTGTTCCAAGGTGGGATGCACTATCTAAGGTGAGTTTCCTATCACTGAAACCTTTCACTTGTTGCTAGATGATGCTCAGGATTCCTACTTTGGGTATAGATTGCATTACACGATTTCTGACATTCCTTCTACCTCTTAGTCTATTATTCTCTAAGACACCATCAAGGCTTTCTTGAGGTCATGTATTCCTGCCTTGCCCAGCATTCATTACTGACTCTTTTGAACCAGATGAAACGACCTCCAAAGACCTTGTGTATGTTTTTTTGCAGGTATTAAATCCATTTTGCTTTCAGAGTGAGATATTAGGCACAGTCTGAGAAAATCAATAGGATTAGAAAAAGAAAGGATCTTAGATTTAGAGATGGAAGGGAACCTGAAGGTCTTCTAATCTAACTCTCTTATTTTCCAGATGAGGAAACTGAGTAACAGCTGGACAAAAGTAACTTGCCAGTGTTCACACAGGCAGTAAATGGCAGAAGCACAATTTCAACCTAGATCTTCTTGGGCCATATCTGTAAATATGGTCCATTGGACCACACTGCCTCATCTAATACCTAAGGTGTTCACATGCCCTTATTCAGACCTGGTCACTAAAAATCAACTGAAATAATTCTTTTAGGACTTGGATTTTTGTGATTCATCACATTCTATGAGGCTTCCTGACTAATGTTTCAACTAATCCCATTTCTCTAGAAAAAGAAAACTATAAGAAGATTCCAAGACTACACATGCAAATGCTTCCTTTGATTGAGAGAAGTATATATGATTTGTATGTCAGCTTTTTATAATCAGAAATGTCAAATTTGAGGTCCACTCAATAGCCTGGCTACAAACTGTGTAAAACTCCTGGGAGAACCAGATTAAAATGTAATTGAAAAAATAAATAAAAATACAATACAACATAGATGATGTTAACTTGTGGTTTTCTAACCCAATATATAGCCTGAAGGGATTGTTTCTATTTGAGCTTCATACTAGTGTTCTATAATGATATGATAGGAAGTTATTGCACAGAATATAGCACAAAGTCTAGGGTTTTGTTTGTGTTTTTATTCTATTACTGGCAGATGTATAAAGCAAATGCAAAATTGTGTGCCAGAAGGATAGAAGACAATGACTTCGCCTTTATTTACTTTCTGTTCTTGCTTGACTTCATTTTTGCGCTAATTAGAGAGAATTGTGGCAATAACCAGGGCCTCTAATCCTACCTCCCCTGTAACTCCTGTAGATATGCATTGGAACAGTTATTTAAAAGGGGTTAGGTATACTTGATTCTCATAAGATATTAAATTGAAATTATAAGAAATTTTCTAAATCTAAGTCAGATAGTTGTCTGGAACATCAACATCAAATCAGTATCAGATACAGGTAGTTAAAAAGATTAGAATTAATCTTAGGCTAGGGACACCAACTGGCTCAATACATACTTGTTGAATATATGAATGAATTCTGGTTAATACTTGCCAAGGAAAAAAAAGCTAAAGAAGATTTGAACATTTCATGGGGATGGGTTGATGGTCACCCCAACTTCTGGCCTCATATAAACAATTACTATTGTTGCCTTTTGGATCAACAAGAGACTTTGACTCCAATCTCTTTTTGCTTGAATTTCAAAGCCGGGGCAGGGGGGAAGGGTGCTGAAGGTAAACTGAGGAATTGTAGATATCTTTGAAGATGAAGGGCTGATGCCAACTGAGCTGAAGATAGCTTGACCTTTCACCCAATCAATGTGATAAGTTTTCCAAAGGGGAATACAAACATCTATTGTCATGGAAGGTCTAGGATCACTTCTGTATAGTTTGTTCCTGTCCTCATAAGGAGGGATAGGACATGTACACATGTAACTACAATGCGTGTTCAAAAAAAAGAAGATTTAGAGTTGTAAGGGACCTCAGAGACCATCTAATCCAACCCCCTCATTTTACAAACTGGGAAATGGACACTCAAGGAGGTTAATGGTCACACAGCTAGTGTGAGGCAGAATTTGAACCTAGGACTTCCTGGCTCTATGTTCACTGTCTATTCACTACCCTCAAAGTATACACAGGCCTTGAAGGAGAGGGTAATAGGCTATTGTGGTACTAATAGTGGTGTAGAGTTCAAAGCAGATTTTATAGGGCAGCGGTCAGCACAGTGGTCACTACACATCCCCAGTGGGGTGACCTGGAAAGGACTGTGACTTGACTGTAACCCATGAACGGGAAGATATATGGCATCCCACCCTTCCTGGAATAACCAGTCCCTAAACTTGTCTCCAACACAACAACCCTATCTTCTTCTCTCACTAACAAACAACACCCGGTCCTGTCCCAAAGTTGACCTGTGTCTGCAGAAGTGCTAAATCTTTATGCTTTTGGATATCAACCCCTCATGGTGGATCACAGCTTCTGAACCCATAACAGCTATACAAGGGCCACTGGGAAAACACCTATGTCATTGTAACTATATCTTGCCCCTCCAAAATTGTCTTATGGCTTTGGCAGGTACTGTTCAGTAAGAGGGACTAGTTAGTGAATCAGAACCCTGCCCTGGTTTTGGTTTTTACTGGAACTGAGTGAGTCATACAAGATGAGCAGGTGTCAAGAGGTTACAATTTACATCAGAATTACATTATCTCATTGCAGTATCTTTCTTCCCAAACCCAGACTTTTTCCGAACTTCTCCATTTCTGTCAAGTCCACAATTATCCTTCGCCCAGATTCTCAGTCTCTTCCTCTTCTCTGCCTCAGCAACTAAAAGTGCTTTCTTTAGAGTTTCCAATTATTTCTTCAGCATCAGTAAGTTTTGAAGATGAAACTTGGACCTCTCTGATCCACCGAGGGTTTCTTATATGAGACAAGGGGAGCCAAATTATCTTGGTTTGAGATAATTTGCACTTTCCATTAGGAAGTACGGGCTGAAAGGTGAATGGCCCTTGGCAACAGACATTTCAAATAAACTAAGCTACCTCTCATCTGCATCATCAGTCACATCGGATGCCTAACATGATCAGCTGTATGACACGTGGGTCCAAAAGGCATTATTGTAGCCGTAACACTGTAGGAAGCTGTCCCCGTCCAAACAAGCAGTTTCCATTTGTCAGCTCACCCTCTTTGAAAGTAATAGAGGCTAACCATTTCTGCCCCTTTTAAAATACCAGACTGACTTATTTCAAGAGGTCACAGTTTAAAACAAAAGTGAGGTTGTGGAAGCCCATTGTTCAAGAGACTGGATTGGAATGAAGGCCGATGCCTAAAATGGACCATGTCCACTTGATTAGATCTTCAATAGCTTTAAGAAACTTTCCCTGAGGAGACTCCATTTGGGAACAACAACAGAACCTTTCTTCAGACATACTTACTCTGCTGCCGTATTTCTGCTCTTCTCTCAATCTCTATGGCTCTTTGTCTCTTATGTACCATCGTTTCCTGCTTTGTCGAGATCCTAATCTGCTGCAGTACTTGTGGTACCTAAAGGAGGTTTCACCAGACCAGCCAGTGAATACTTAAAGCCAGGTCTTTACTATGGCACATTTAGGTCACGCAAGAGAAGGTTTAAGGAACATCAGGAGCAAGGGCAACAAGGGAAGGCTAGGTAGTCTAGGTAGGTTGGTAACTAAGTGGCCACCAACACCTACATATAAGGATCATGGCTGGCATATCCAAATCATCACGGGGAAGGAATACCACTAGGGCGCTTTGGATTTGACAGCTGGACAATGCAGGCTAGTTCTGTCCTTTTTTCTTTTCTTTTCTTTTTTCTTTTGGAAGGCGTGGAGTCTTACTCAGGCACATTTGAATGGCTTCCCATTTCTTATTGTCATAGGCAAGGAGGCACTGGAGATTGGTTGGCACGGCCCGAATTAAATAGGCACAGGGCATGGAAATTTCCAACATGAATGTTTCCAGGTACAGAAAATTCCAGAGAAGGGCAGGGTCTCTGGCTGAGACAAGAACAGAGAAAGCCTGGTGTAAAAGAGGCTAGGTCCTCCAAAAGCATGATTTCTTTCTTTCCTTTTTTTTTTTCAGACCACCTTCATCCTTAATCACGCAGCTGGGTAGCTCAGTAGATGGAAGGTTGGATTTGCAATCAACAAGACCTAAGTACAAATACTTCCTTAGACACTTACTAGCTGCAAGACTTTGGGCACTTGTCATTGTACCTCAGTCTGTTTCAGTCTTCCCCTCTGTAAAGTGGGGACAATAATAGCACCTATTTCCTAGAGTTGTTGTGAAGATCAAATGAAATAATGTCTGTAAATCACTCTGCAAACCTTAAAGCACTCCATAAATGCTAGCTATTATTAATGCTGTCTACTGACCAGGTATTCCTTGCCTATTTCCTTACTCTTAGTTCAAAGCTGTCCCCAAGTAAGAAAGATGACACTTGGAGTTTAAAGAGGTGTCTCATGTCCAAATAGACATAGTATAGTGTGGACTCTGAAGTAGAAAGACCTAGGTTCAAGTCCCAGCTCTGATTCAAACTAGCAGTATGACCCTGAACAAACCACCTAAGGTTTCAGTGCCCTGGGCAGTTCCCTAAAACTAGAAAGCACAGAGCAGATGACAACCTGTGTTAGCAGAAGAAATTTCATTATTAGGATTTCAAAATATGCCAATATATCACATATATTTTATAAAATAAATTAATATGAATCAAATTAAATAGTGTGTGAATATTATCTATAATATAATTATAATTAGGAATTTCATCATTGGGATTTCCATATATATCCATTTATATGTAAAATTTATATGATAAGTCATATGTATCATGTAAATTAAATTCACATGAAGTAAGTTAAATATTTTATTATATATTTTTATTATTATTATATTAATGTTACATGTGATATAGTAATGATATATAATAAAGATATATTTATAATCTATAATGTAATCTATAATAATAAATATATTCATAACATAAGTGTGCACATATGTGCTCACATGTGTGTATATATCATATGTATCTAGATTGATATAGATATAGATAGATAGATATGAGAGAGAGACAAAGAGAGACAGCAAGAGCACAGAGGATAGTCACTGGAGTCAAGAAGACCGGAGTTCAAACATGGCCTCAGATACTTACTAGCTATATGATCCTGAATAAGTCGCTAAACCCCTGTTTGCCTCAGTTTCCTCATCTGTAAACTGAGAATAATAATAGCACCTGCCTCCCAAGATTGTTCTGAGGCTCCAATGAGATAATAATCAAATGCATTCAGCCCAGTGCCTAACACATAGTAAGCCCTATATAAAGGTTAGCTATTATTATGGTTGTTATCATTACTATTCAAAGAAAAAACTTGTTACTTCAGCTTTAACTTCCAGGGCATATTTTTTACTCATGGATTTAAGAGGCAAAATTACTTAAATTTTTTTCTGAATAACCATAATCATTAAAATATCTGCCTTTCTCCAAGGTAGCCAAAATACTTTACAGATGTTATGCAGCTCTGTAGAAGAATTTTAAAAGTTCCTGAGGCATCCCAAGTGTTCATAAAAGTCACAGAATTGGACATCATCAGTTTCAGTTCTCTCGCTTTGCCTGCATCAAGAACACACTGAAAAGACTTTAAGCAGTGTTAATGGGACCTGGGTGCTTTTGTGCCCTTCCCTCAGTGGGACTGAAGGAGGTAATAGACACAGGAGAAATAGACAAAAGGAATGAGAATTTCCTGGTAGAGTATCTTTGAAGAACACGGCGCTGGCAGAGGGAAATGCCCACAGTGCTGGTCATTGCCCGGAGTTGCAGGAAGTGTGTGACAGGTGGTGTTGGGCAATGAGCTGTGGAATCAGTAGAATCCAGACCTAGGGAGAGCACGAGGGCCACAGCAGGTGCGCAAACACTGGACCAAGGGAATGCGCATACCTGGGAGGGAAGAATTACAGCAGACACTGGACTGGCCTTGGAATCCCTGAGAATAGAAACAAGCCTGGGACTTCACTAATTCCCGCAATGAGTTTGAGGGGATTGTAGCTAGAACTCTGGGGGAAAGGGAAAAAAGAGCTTATCAGAAGGAGGCCCATGATGATGGCCTTATGAAAAGGGGTCCGCTACCCCTCCCTTCACCATTCTTTATTGCCTTTAATATACTTGTTCAGTGATCGATACTTTTGTGAGCTTTAGTTTTTTTCAAAAGGCCAGTTGGAGGGGCCTTTGAGAAACATCAGGCTTATAGGACTAAAGATTTAGAAGGGGAAAGGACCTCAGAGGCCAACCAGTTTAATCTCTTTGTTTCATGGATGTTAAAACCGAGGCATGGGGAAGTTACATGGCTTACTCATAGTCACACGGGTAGCAAGCATCTGAGGTAGGATTCGAACCCAGGTTTTCTGAATCCAGAGCCAGTGATCTTTCCACACAGTTATTAAATGTCTGAGGCCAGATATGAGCTCAGGATGATGAGTCTTCCTGGCTCCAGGCCGGGCATTTTGTCCTCTGACAGACAGTAGGCACCTAGGTGGAGCAGTGAATAGAGTCCCAGCCTGGAATTAGGAAGACTCACCCCTCTGAGTTCAAATCTGGTTTCAGACACTTAATTAGTTATATGACCCTAATCACTTAACCTTATTTACATCAGTTTCCTTATCTGTAAAATGAGCTGGAGAAGGAAATGGCAAACCACTTCAGTATCTTTGCCAAGAAAACCCCAAAATAGGGCCATGAAGAGTTGGATATGACTGAACAACAAAAAGTCAGATAGTGATAGAATTTGATGTTTCCTGAGGGAAGCCGGGTTCTCAAAAAAAATGAGTGAATGAATTAATGAATAAATGAATGAATTGAAAAGTGTTTTAAGTGCTTACTATGCTAAGGATTGCAGATATAAATACAAAGCCATACAGAAGCAAGGGGAGGAGTAGAAAAAAAACCAGTAAGTTCCAGCCCTCAAGGGTCTTACCGTCTACTGAGGAAAATAAGACTAGCATGCATAAAATAATCATTAGAGAATAATGCAAAAGAGTAAATAATCAAAGCTTAAATTGCTTAGTATGAATAAGTGAAAAAAATGTTTTAAGTAGACCTATCCACATAGGTATGTAGGCAGGGGACATTTCCCTGAAGGAGGCAGGCAACATTTAAGCTGGGACTTTGAAGGATGAGTCAGAATCCAATTGACAAAGAGACAGGTAGATAAGCATGAGAAAAAAATCATGTGATAAAAATAGTTCAGATGAATACGTTACTTTAAGGTCTACAAATCACGTCACAATAACCATGTGAAGTAGATAGTACAAGAATATTTATTCCCAATTGTACAATGGGGGAAATTAAGGCTCAGAATACATAAGAGGTTTGCTCATGATCACACAACTATAATAATGACATCATTATTATATGATAAAATTATGATGAAGATGATGATAATGCTAATAATAATAATACCTATAATTTATGTTGTCCTTAAGGTTTGCAAAGTACTTTACAAATATTATCTAATTTTGCTCTGTCATCTTGCTAATTATTATATGTCAGCACCCACTCAATATCTTTGGTCATAGAGAGAGGCCATTGAGCCAATTTATTGGTTACTGTTAGCCTAACTAATCAAAAATACCCCCCCCACCCCAAATGTTATCTCATTTGATCCTGATAGCAACCCTGGGAAGTAGGTGCTGTTATTATAGTATATCATAGCTGTATTATAGCACCTATTGCAGAATCTGAGGCTGAATGACTTGCTCAGAGTCACATAGCTTATAAGTATCTTGTGTCAAATTTAAATTCAGGTCTTCCTGAATCCAGATCTAGTGTTCTCTTTACTGGCCACTTAGGGCATAGTTTCTTTTTTTTTTCTTTTAATTTTTTTGAGGGAGAAAGGCAGGGCATTTGGGGTTAAGTGACTTGCCCAAGGTCACACAGCTAGTAGGTGGGTCAAGTGTCTGAGGCTGGATTTGAACTCAGGTCCTCCTGACTCCAGGGTATGTGCTGTACTCACTACGTTTCGTAGCTGCCTCTACTTAGGGTGTGGTTTCAACACTGATGGGCACAGAAATTTTAACCTGCTCCATTTTTTCTGACCTGGATCAATTTCCCCTTCCAATCCAAGAGGCTCACCATATTGATGCCGGAATTACAGCAGACGCCCAATTAACATTATCCTTACTGCAACTCAGAACTCCTGAACACAAGTGACCCACCAGCCTCAGCTTCCCCAGAAGCAAGGACCATATGTCTGACTGCTCTCTTTTAATTTCCCCCCCTTCATATCTGAAACACTGGGTCACCCTCAAGTTATTTATGTTAAAGTTTTGGATTACATTTTTAGAACTTACACTTGATAGGCATTTGATGTTCTGAAAATTAATGTCAAATACGAAAATGAAGCCGCAGGTGAAGAGTAGATTGAGAGCTGGAAAACTGTCCAGCTGCTCCAGGCTAAGCTCTTCCCAGCTCTCATCTGTCACCACCCACCACCTTCATGTTTGGAATGTCTTCGGAAACATTCCAACTCTTTCGTAAGTGAAGAGTTGGGGGAAGTCTTCGTTCCAGATTCTCCAAATCTAGTTACTTTGCTGGCTTGTTTTTTGAATTGCTGTGTGTGTGTGTGTGTGTGTGTGTGTGTGTGTGTGTGTAGCTGTTAGTCTCTTCCTCCCCACTGCAGCCCCCGCAAGGTTTCAGAACTTTGCCTACAAAACTCATGTAGAACATGTGAACCACGGGATGCGAAGCTCCTTCTTGTTGGGAGCGTCAGCCAATTTTCAGGCCTGCTCATTTTCTGCTTTCCTGAGGAACATGAGACATAATGAAAAATTTCATTCAAAAAAGACTTTCCTGCCGGGAAAAGCAAGATTTATTCTGCAATGTGGATAATGCACCTGTTGTCTGTATCCTGACTGCTGAGTTGAATTTCATTATCACTGTGGCTTCTGCAGACAGTCCAAGCTATCAGTCCATTAACTAGCCTTGCAATAGTAGCCTTGGTGACTCCATAGTGATACTAGTGTTTTCCCTCCCAGCTGTTTGCTTAGTCAACCTAAGCAGGCCAGACTAACTGCTTGGACTCCATGATAGCAACACAATGGGTTTGTGGAAATGCAGGCTTAAAGGAGGAAATGGCTATTTTTTTTCTGCCAAATGTAGCTTCATATCAAAGGAAACAAGAGAGATCACGAATCTTGGATATTTTAGGATTAATTTTGTTATTCAATGATTTTAGTCATGTCTGACTCTTTAATGACCCCATTTGGAGTTTTCTTGGCAAAGATACTAGAGTGGTTTGCCATTTCCTTCTCCAATTCATTTTATAGATGAGGACACTGAGTCAAACAGGGTTAAGTGACTTCCCCAGGGTCATACAGCTAATAAGTATCTGAGGCTGGATTTGAACTTAGATTTTCCTGACTCTGTGCCCAGCACACCTGGCTTCCTCAGGCCTCAAATAGGGGTCCAATAATATACATAGACAGGTTGCTATTATCACAGATTCTTTAAAGTACCCAAAGAGATATTTTGAACAGAGTCTTGATTGAAGTAGAACTTCACTGTGTCAGGCAAAAACGAGAGTCAGAAGGCAAATAAATAGACATGATTTGAAGAAAAATATTTTTATATTATAGGGAACTAATTTTTTTAGGTACTTTTCTTATTCTTTACATAGAGGTGATGAAATGATATTGTAAATAATTTACATGCTTAGGCTAATACTTTGACAATTAAAAACCCTTCTTCAATTCAATTCAACTCAACAAAAAATTGTTCATCATCTACTGGGTGCAGGAGAACTTCAAGTAGTCTCTTTAAGGTGACCAGAGTGGACTTACATTAAGTGGCTACCTATAGTTTGATTTCAGGGGTATAGGAAAAATTCCCTCTCCACCAGATCTGATGCTTTAAATTTCCAATCTTCTAATTCTAAAAGTAGAGAGAAGTTTCTTCTCACCTGTTCTCATAAGCTTGAAATACCCAACATTTTAATTTTAGAAGTAGAGATAGGAGATGACATACAGATTCCCTGTGAATTCTGCTCTGCTACAGTTATTAAAATTCGCAAACATATAGATGACTTATAGATGCTAGTTAATTCAATCCTTTCATTCAAATATATATTTACTGGATACTTATTATGGATATAACAGGATCTGTCCCTTTGTCATTCTGAGCCAATATGAACTGAGAGCACACAGTATGTTTAATTAGCACACAGGCAACGTAGAAGGGTGACTGGCCAATGAGCCCACTCCTTACGAGCATGTGCAAAGCACTTGCCTGATGCAATCCCTACTTGGATTTTAGAATGTATAGACATTATGAAAAAAGCCAAAACCAAACCCTCCAGGCTTCAGCTATCTTCTCTCTGCAGAACAGTATTCCAGAGAGTGAGGAAAGAGCTCTAAAGATAGAGGTTTCTAACCCTCTTCATCAGAGTGCACGAACACGGGTTTAGTTCTTTGCCTCAGTATTTGGTTCTTTTGTTCTAGATGAAGGAGCTTAGAGGTGACAATCTTGTGAACTTTGAAAGGTCGGGAAATGGCTGCCATTGTACGACACAGGAGCTGGGAACAGAATCCACATGGATAATTTGTCCAATTTTGAGGGTCCTTGGAGCAAGGAACTACCTTTGACACCAAGTCCAGTGGTAGCTCAGTTGAAGACTCAGAAGCATTGCCATATTTGGACATAAACTTGATGGTACCCATGCTATGTAGAAACTGTTGTCTAAATCCATTCTCCCTAGGGGCTGAGGTGACATAGAGGGAAGTATATTCTGAAGGTGTTGCAAGGTGTGGGGCAGGGGTTGTCTGTATTCTTATTCTTTCTATAACATGAAAATAAGTAACACTTTGCAGAAGCTAATTGATGTTAATTGATTAAGTAGAACTAAAATGCTAATCACCAGTAGCTAACAGCCTATATGGAGCGCACATACAGGCATACCTTGGAGATATTTCAGGTTTGACTCCAGACCACCACAATAAAGCAAATCACAATTTTTTCCCACTGCATATAAAAGTTATGTCTACACTATACTATAGTCTAGTGTGTGATTGTTATTATTAATAATTAATAATGTAATTACAAGTTTAGTATTACATGTAAAAAAAAGACAATGTATATACCTTAATTAAAAAATACTTTATTGTGAAAAAAGATAACTAACTAATCTGAGCCTTTAGCGAGTTGTAACCTTTTTGCTAGTGAAAGGTCTTGCCTTTGACGTTTGCTAGCTGCTGATTGATCAGGGTGGTGGTGGCTGAAGATTGGGAAGGTTTTGGTAATTTCTTAAAATAAGACGACAATAAAGTTTGCCTCATCAATTGACTCTTTCTTTCACTTGAACACATAGAGGTGTAATATTAATTAAGGTGAGACTTTTTTTTACTGTTTTCTCTTTTGGAGCACTTAATTAATCAAGTGCCCTTGATGAGTCCAGTCTTTGTTTCTTTGATTAAATTAGGAGTCTTCGATGACCTCCTTGCCTCAAAGGAAAGCCTAGTTTGCATGGGTTTGAGTGACATGTTTGTGATGCCAGAGGCTTTTAGGCCATGTGGGTTTGAGTTCCAGGTTTGTGATGCTTTTAGGTCATATGCATTTGAGTTGTACATTGTGACACCGTTTGACCCTGAATAAGATATGTAAACTCAGAGGTTGATGTTCTTCCTTGGAGCTCTCAGTCACTGAAAGAGTGGTATGGGACTCTGGGCAGGCATTTTAAGAGCCCCCAGCTTGTAAATCCAGATGTTGATGCTTTCCTGGTAACTATGAATTGTGATTTGGTCTGTTTATATTGTGTATGTTTGTAATTTATTTGTATTTGCTCTGAAGTTCAGGTTGCTGTCTTTTCCTGCCGAACTAAGAGAATGATATTTTTATGTTTAAATAAATTGAGATTGTTAACCCCTTAACATTGCTTTCCTTAGTAAAGCAGATCAAAGAATCTATGTTAGCAGCCCTTCTGTATGCTGGTTGTAGTTGCTTTTACACAGCCACAGCAGCTGCTAGCAAGATTATTCCTACAAGAGGCCATTGTAAAGTTATTAATTGGCCTAATTTCAATATTGTTGTGTCTTAGGGATTATGGAGGCCCAACGAGAGGGAGAAAGAAGAGGGATCTGCCAGTTAGTAGAGTGGCCAGAACACACACAAATATTTATCACTTAAGTTTGCCATATTATATGGGCATGGTTCATGGTGCCCCAAAATAATAACAGTAACATCAAAGATCACTGATCACAGATCACCATAACGGATATAATAATAATGAAAAAGTTTGAAATGTTGAATTACCAAAATGTGATACAGAGACCAGATAGAGGCACATGCTATTGGAAAAAAATGGCACTGATGCTCAGTACAGAGTTGCCACAAGTCTTCCATTTGTAAAAACTGCAATGTAAAAATGCAAAAACAAAACACAATGAATTGCAATAAAATGAGGTATTGTGTTGGTAAGCAAAATGGGCTCTTAGCACTCAATTCATCCAAGTGCCCTTGAAGAGTTTGGCTTCTGTTTCCTTTGAGTAATTCAGTGTATTTCATTGAGTCTTACCAGGTGCTAAGCCCCAGGCCCAGACCCCTATTAGGTGCTAAGCCTATGTGGGTATGAAGCTCCCAGGGTACTAAGAGGAGGTGCTAACTCAAAAGCCAATCATAGGAGCCTAAGTTCTGGTCATTCAAATGATGTTTGATGACGTTTGAAATGGTATAAGAAGACAAGTCAGAGCCATTTGCACAGGGCTCTCACTCGTGCTGGTGAGCTGATGTGGAGACTCCGAGCAGCTGTAGCTAAGAGCCCTCCGGCTCATAACCTGGATGTTGGGACTTTGTTAAACTCTGGTAACTACGTATTGGGATTTGAATCAGACAAGGTCTGTCTGTCGATGTTTGTACTTTGTTTGTATTTTGCTCTGAAGTTCAGGGTGCTGGTTTTTTCCCCTGAGCTAAGTGAATGATATTTGTATGCTGAAGTAAAGTAAGCTTGTAGACCCCTTAATGTTGCCTTCCTTAGTGAAGCAGATAAAAAGAACCTGGGCTTTTGCAGCATGCTGGTAGCATTCTTGTTGTTGGGCTTTCACCCCCCACAACAGCTGCTAGCTGGATTGTTGAAACAGGTATGTCTGTACTGGGATGAGGGTTTTAGCTGATAACCTTAAATCCCACTCCTTTAGGGGTACCTCTAGACTTCTGAGGGTCTACAGTGAATTCAGAGTCAAAAGCACTGTTCTGAATACTGGTTTAGTAGCAGAGCCAGTTATAAAGCCCAGCTCTCTTCACAGCCATCCATATACTTACCCTCAGGGAGGTCACATTCTAGAGAGAATCAACATGTAAGGAAGAATGGGAAAATGAAATAAGATAGGTACAAAGTGCTATGGAATTTCAGAGAGGAGAGAGAAATTACTTTAGGCAATGGTGAATTGGGGAAAGCTTCATGAAAGAATTAGCATTTGAATCTGGCCTGAAAGAAAAGGCAGTATTTGGACGGTTATAGCTGGGAGTGAAGGTTATTCATACCAATGGAAACCATGAATAAAGGTATGGAGACATGTAAGTATGTAAAATATTTGGAAGATGGAATGTAGTCCTGTTCAATTCTAGTGTAGTTAGCATAAAGTATCATAACAGTAAACAAGAGTAGAAGGGAGCTTACAGAGGTAGAAACAATGGAAATTAGCCGCTAACGGTATAGAGGGAACAGGAGAGAAGAGTTCAATACTATTTCAAGTTTTTGAGACTAGGTGATAGGAAAGATGTTACTAACAGTAATAAAAGCAGTAAGAAGACTCCTCTTCCTGAGTTCAAATCTGGCCTCAGACGCTTATTAGCTGTGTGACCTTGAGCAAGTCACTTAACACTGTTTGCCTCAGTTCCTCAACTGTAAAATGAACTAGAGAAGGAAATGGTATACCATTCCAAGTATTTCTGCCAAGAAGACCCCAAATGGGAGTCACAAAGAGTCAGACATGACTAAAGAACAACTGAACAAGAAACCTACCTTTGCTTTATTGTTATCATTATTACCAATGATTGTCCTCTTTCCATAAATCCTTTCAGAACATCCATACAACATGTTCCTCTTTTCAATTCTAGCAAGAGATTTGCTCTGGGAACAGCAGTCTTAAGGATAAGCCAGCTAGCATATTATATGGTCCATTAACCAAAGAACAAGGTTCCCAGTAGACTACTCATATTTCATAAATCAACAAACAATTGTTATAGCCCATCTGACCAAAAGGTACAGTTTTAGTTTAAATTCTATTATTTTGAATGATAAAAGTAAGAATTAATTAGATCCCCTTTCCCTCATCTTTTTTTTAGACTAAACAAGTCGATGCAAACTAGCTTACCAAGCTGTGAAACTAACAATATCTTACATCTGTAGCTACATATCCTTTATAAAACTAGGTCTTAAATTCGCTTCCCTACCTGGTGAGGATTCAAATTTAAAGTGTCTATGGCAGAAATCCTACTGAGTTTGTGATTCACTTTACTCCCAGGCTTCCAGTCCCAAATATTCCTGGTAACCCCACCCAACTATGAAGGGACATCAGCCAAGATAACTGAGACTTTCCATGAAGTACCTCCCTGGGGACTTAGTAAAACTTAATTTCTAGATTTACAACATGATGGCTTACTTGGATGTTCCTTTTTAAAGACTAAATACCTTTGAGTTTAGGAAAAGGCGGGTTGGTTTTAAAATGGGAGATCGAAAATAGAAAACTCTCTTTGTTACATGGTACTCTGACTTTGCTTTTATAAATTAGTCTAAGGGGAAAAAAAAAACATAACCGTTGTTAGGTTCTATGAGTATTTGGGGTAAGCGAGGCTAACCAAATGTGCGCAGTCCTAAGGGAAATCAGAACTGAGCACTTACCTGAAATGATGGTTGTTGTTTGTGGATGTATGTGAACTGACAGCATCGCAAAGCTACGAAGTACTCAGTATTATTTGATATCATCAGAACTGTGTTTCAACCATTTCAGGCATTAATGAGTCAGATAAGGGTGTGTACTAATAGTGAAATGGTGGGAGAAGGAAATTATCAAAATAGTTCATAATATCCTTTTGTATTCAGTCCGTTGACAAGAATTAAAAAATAAAGACAGTGTTGAGAATTTTATATAGTTACAGGGAGAAGAAGGGGAGAAGGAAAGAGAAGGAGCTACTGGAGTATTACTAGAAGTTCTCAATTTGTAACTATTTTGGTTTATTGTGACTCATAGAGCTGAAAAGACCCTCAGAAGACATCTAGTTCAACTTCTTCATTTTACAGATGAGGAAACCAAGGCCCAGATTGATTAAGTGACCTGCTCAAAGTCATGCAGGTAGTAAATGGCTGAGTCATTCAATTCCACTCCATTCAACAAGAACTTATTAAGTATTACTACAGGTCAGGTTCCAGGAATATAAAGCTAAGAAATACAAATGTTGCAAACACTCAAGAAGCTTACATTCTCTTAGGGAATAATAACATATGCACAGATAAGTAAGTATGAAATAACTTGAGGAGGGAGAGAGCATTGATAATTTGAGGTGACATTGGATAAGAATCAGGGAAGGCTTCACTGAACAAACAGGTCCTGTGCTTTTTTGTTTATTTGCTTTAAACAAATGGTAAACTTCTTTATTTCCAAGATAAACAAAACAGAGAGGAAAATGGGCCTTTGATCCCTGGAGTCTCAAAACCTTTCCAGCTTGGTAGGACCTGACATAGCCTTTTATTGCCAGCACTACCAGTATGGACAGCAAGATGATACAGTGGATAGAGTGCCTTCCTGAGTTCAAATTTGGCCCCACACCCAAGCTGAGCTCTTGAAGAAAAATTTAATGCTTTAAGAAACCAGAAGAAGAGGGAGTACAACTGCAGCATAAGGGACAGCTTGTGTAACCATATAGAGCAGGTAATTGTTGTGACACATCTATGAGGTCAGTTTGGTTAAAATGCAGAATTTCTCAAGGGAAATATCATGGAAAAAGGCTAATAAGTTGGAACCAGAGATTGAAGAGTCTTAAATGGGAGACAAAAAGTTTGCATTTCATATTAAAGACATTCATTCTGTTCATCTTAAAAGGGATGTGTATGTATGTGTGTGTGTGTTTGTGTATATGTGCATGGGGGTGGGAGTGGGGTGTGACAGAGCTATGCTTTAGGAAAATTAATTTGGCAACTGTGAGTAAAATGGGCCTTTGATCCCTGGGGTCTCAAAACCTTTTCAGCTTTGTAGGACCTGACAGCGTTTGATCAGCCCAGGTTAGTGACATACGATGTTGAGACATCAGAGTAGTATGCAACCTGAAATTCTGCCTTAATTTAATCAGATGGAAAAAGCTGGACTGGGAGGGACGAGACCTAGATTCTGGTCTTAGTTTGGCACTTAATAAGAATAATTTTTTAAACTGTTGGCTTTGAGACTCAGCACCTCCCAGTTTCCTTTTTTTCTCTGAGAGTTGGTGCTTCTGAGTTTGCTCAGTCAGTCAGTAAGTCAGTCAACAAGGATTTATTAAGTCTTTACTATAGGCCAGGTACTATGCTAAGGAGGTGCTGGGAATAACCCCTCACCGCCCCAAAAAGGCAAAAAACTGCAATCACTGCTCACATTCTAATGGGAGAGACAACATGCAAACCACTATGTACATATAAAATAAATACAGGGTAAAGTGAAAGTAATCGCAGAAAGAAGACCCTAGAGTGTGTGGGGGGGGGGGGGAGGCTGGAAAAGGTCTCCCGCAGAAGGTGGGATTTGAGCCAAGTCTTAAAGGAAGCCCCAGGAGGCAGAGGTGAAAAGGGCAAGCTTTCCAGCCAGAGAAAATGACCCAGAACTGAGAGATGGAGTGTCTTGTTCATGGAACATCTAAGAGTCCCGTGTCACTGTATCAAGGAGTATGTGGTAGGGACTAAGGTTTAAGAAAACTGGAAAAATAGGAAGGGGCTAGGTTGTGACAGGCTTGAAAAACCAAATACAGGGTTTTATATTTGATATTGAGGCAGCTGGAGACCATTGGTGTTCGTTGAATAAGGCCGCAATATGTATGGGCAGTTAAGTGGTACAATGGATACGATGCTGGGTCTAGAGTCAGGAAGACTCATCTCTGTGAGTTCAAATCTGGCCTCAGACACTAGCTGTGTGACCCTGGGCAAATCACTTAACCCTGTTTGCCTCAGTTTCCTCATCCATAAAATGATCTGGAGAAGGAAATGACAAACCACTCTAGTATCTTTGCCATGAAAACCCCCAAAGTGGTGACAAGAGCCAGACATAACTGCAATGACTGAAGAAAATCAACATGGACGGATTTGTATTTTAGGAAGACACCTTTGGCAGCTGAGTGGAGGATGGGGAGAGTGAGGAAGAGACTTGAAGCAGTCTATTGCAACAGTCCAGGAATGAGGTGGTGTCAAAAGAGAGAAGGTACTTCTGAAGTATGTTCTCTCTCCACACCCAGTCTCTTACAAAAGCCACTTGTTTGGCCACACCGTGCTTTTAATCATAATCCGTGTTGGTTTTCCCTATGATGTTGATAATAAATTCATTATTATCTTCACTGAAATTCCAAATTCAATGAAATTCCAATGAAGATGTTGGGCTCTGGAAAGGTAGACATGACTTAAAACCACAAAAACAGGGGACGCATCAGGTAATATCATTTCTTGCCTCTAGTTGGGCCTGGTAGGTCCCTAGTGCAAGGGTGAACATGCCATATGCACTACCGGCATGAAGGATTGGAATGATTAGCATCCAGGAGGAATCAACTAGAGATTCCAATTATGGGACTTCCAATAAGACCAAGAATCCTGAGCAAACCAATGCAGCTGTTGAGGGCTCAACACAGTTGCTAGAAATTACTCACATGGGTCAAGTATGAGGCTGCCAGCTTGTCTTCCTTGTTACTGGAATGTCATTAGTCATGCTTCAGTCTTCAGGGATGAGGGGCCTGCCTGGGCAAAATCACTTCTCATGTTACAGCAATTGAGTCACATACAGCCTTGATGGAACTAGCACCTGAATGAAATCCTGACATTTTAAACAACTGTAGGAAGAGGGAAAGCAATGCTTCTGAAGAAGAGAAAACCAGAGAATTTCTTGCCTTAGAGCCAGGAAATAGATGATTAATTCATTTTAGGTTTCACTGGCCTACTCCTTAGAGCTAGAAAATTCTGTCTCCCAGAATTAAGAAAAAAGACAAGGGGTATTCCACTGGACAAAATTCCCTTACTTCAACACCATTGAGGGGAAAGATTTCTTCCTGTCAGAACCATAACCAGCTGAGGATCAATGGGGCTCTGCCTCAGTGTGCCAATATGTGGTAGAGAAGGAAGGAGGGATGCCTCATCTTGCAAAGGACTGTGGTCTGCAATTGCCCTCCACAGAGCTCTTGCTGGTTTAGTTTTGCTGATTTTGGCACTATTTCCTGGCAAGTACTTGCTTTCCAGATAGACACTATATAGTACAGACCATACGCAAAAATCTATCCATTTGCAGACAGGAACACGTACCTATTTTCTGATGGTCACTGCAGGTCTTTTCACATGCTGAGACATTCAGAACAGCTGTTGACTCTAATGGATGTAAGATCTCGGAGCTAAAAATGACCTTGTAAGCTTACATTTTTTAGTTGTGGAAATTGAGTCCCTAAGAGGTTAAATATCTTGACTTGACCTCAGGAAAGTCATTGAACCTGTTGACTTCAGTTGACTAGAACCTGAGACCCAGAGAGTTTGCATGATTTCCTGAAGGTCATATTGCAAACTAATGGAGAAGTCAGATAAAGAACTCAAGAGCTCCTGAGGCTTAATCCAATGACCTTTTCATTACAATAAACTTTTGCAGAATTTTACAGCTAGAAATAACCTTAGATATCAATTAGTCCATACCCCTTGGTTTGCAGATGAGGAAACTGAGGCCCAAAGTGGTAAAATGGTTTGCTTCTAATCATCTAGCAATTAAGTGACCAAAGTGGAACATAAACCCCGAGCACTGGGCTAGGAGTCAGGACCACCTGGGCTTGGATCCCACCCCAGACATGTGATAGCTGTTGACCCTGAAGAAGTCACTTAATTCCTCTGGGCCTTAGTTTCCTGAGCTGTAAAATAAAGGGTCAGACTTGATATAACTTCTAAAGTTATTTCCAGTTCTAAATTTATGATCTTATGATTCTGCATCTTTTTCTCTTTCTTTTTCTTCCTTCCTTCCGTCCTTCCTTCTTTCTTTCTTTCTTTCTCCTTCTTTCTTTCTTCCTTTCTTTCTCCCTTCTCTTTTCTCCTTTTTCCTCTTTCCTTCTCCTTCTTTCCTTCCTTCTGTTCTTTCTTCCTTCCTTTCTTTCTTTCTTTCTTCCTTCCTTTCTTTCCTTCCTTCCTTCCTTCTTTCTCCCTCTCTATTTCTCCTTTCTTTCTCTTTCTTTCTCATTCTTTCCTTCCTTTCTCTCTTTCTTTTTCTTCCTTTCTTCCTTCCTTCCTTCCTTCCTTCTTTCTTTCCTGTTTTCCTTCCTGCCTTCCTTTTTGCCTTCCTTCCTTTATAATTATATAGATCATGTCAATCTTCATAGATGAGTCCTAGGGAGTTCCTGAGTTGCATAACAAAATTAGCGTCGCCAAAGGATATGCCATGAGTTTTATTGAGTGTGTCACCAAAATTCAGATTTGCTACTGCAGATAAAAGAAAATTTATAAATAACTTTGTTTAATATAAATTTTACTTACCCAGCTTATGTAGCATAGCAAGGATTCACAAGATAGAGCTCGCCTTTTTTGTATGCACTGACATAACCTCAGTCTTCCAAATTGTTGACAATTAAAGCTTTCAGCATATTCTGATTTTTCACAGCAAAGGATGCTTATGCTATGAAAGAAAAAGAGTTTGAGAAACACTGAGGTTAAGTGACTTTCACAGGGTGACAGTAAGCCCAGAGATAAGATTTAAAACTAGGTCTTCCTGACTCTAAGCCCAGGAAGTTATCTATCATGCTATCTCAAGGAGTTGTAATTTTAATACCCAGGATCTAATCACAGAAAAGGGCCCAATAACAACTAGTTGTAAAAATATTATCACCTCCGGTGTTTTCTTTTTGATGTATGAACAAGTCCTTTGTATGAATCAGAAAAGAATAGTTACTGGATGAACAATGATTGGAGGAATGACCTTGGGAGATCCCTAAAAGATAGAGCCCAATGGATTAGAGGGCAGTTAATTTGGGGCAGAAGCTAGCAGTTGGGAAAGAATTCAACTCTTCATCTTCACCTATTGGGAGAGAGGAGGAGATCTTCCCACTGTCATTTGCATGGCATATAACAGTGGAGGTTATTAACCAAAAGGAAATACCTCTTCTAGCATTTGGAGAATCAGTTCCAGCTTCGAGGAGAAAGAAAGAAAAAAAAAACACTATGGACTTAAGGGAGAGATAGCTCTGGCAATTGAAAGTTGATCTGAGAAGCGCAGAACCTGGAAGGTTGGTTGAGCAACCAACATAGCAGAGACACTTAATCCAAGGGAGAGCTTTGCAAAGACCTCTTTATGAGAAGGACATTGGGACCCTGCCGTTCCAGAGTTATGAGTGATCTTGTCTATACATATATATGTATATATGTATATATGTGTGTGCGTGCTTGTGTGTGTGTGTGTGTGTGTATTACCTATATATGCGGCTTATATAACATTGTATTCTAAGGTTGTGACCACTCTTCTCATGGAAAATGTGTATAATTTAAAAGAGTGTGCCCCAGGTTTCTGGAGAAAGGGGGAATGTTTTGTAATTACTCCTCACTATGGCATCTTATAAAATGCCTTTGCTATGAGCTAATCGTATCTACTGGCATGACTGAAATTAGGAAGCACACTGGTGGGGACTTGTGAGGTATAGTGTTAGGTATTCTGAACTACAGACTACCACCTGAACCTCACTTTAATAGCCACGCTCAGGGAAAGTGGCCCAGAATGGGTGTTGCACAAACAAAATAATAGAAAGTGATAGGATCCTAATAAAGCTGCCCCCAGCCCCAAATTTTAACTTCCTTATGGGCCCCACTGAACAGCAGGCATGCGCTGATTTAACCACACAATCTGACTTTACCCACACCACAGGCCCCCAGACTCAATACAGCCACTGCCCTAGCTAACCACTGACCCAATTTACACATTTGAACAGGTGTGTCCTTGTACTCAACCACAATTACATCATCCATTTAGCCCAAGACAGGACCACAATAACCAACCATCCATCTTGACCAGATGGGAACACAATAGCTAGCCAATCAGAAAATAGGACAACCAGGATGTTTGACGACCAAACCATAGAAGGAATCCATCTCTCATTACCCAATCCCTTAACAAACCCTCCTGCTTTTTTAATATTCATGATTTTTGTTGTGTAATCAGTATCATTACAGTATAAATTTGCCTGTGTTGTTTTACTGAGTTGCTGGTTCCTCTTGGAACCTAGCCCACTTCTGAGGGATGTCACTCCTCAATAAATGCCTGTACTTGTGTTAAAGGTGGTCTGACTCTGAATTCTTTGAGACAGTGCCTCCACAACACATCATGAAACCAGAACAGAAAGCATCACCTTGCTTCTACAAGGAGGCTTTTTGATAACACAGTACATATAGTATTCTTTCTGCCTTTGTTTTATCATTCAGGGACTTAGGACTGCTACAAAATTTCAGGATAGGATAGAGAGACAGAAGTGTGGTTATCACAGTTCTAAAAGAGCAGGTATCTGTCCTGCTGACCTTCTGGTGACTTCTGGTACAAACAATTTCTGACTCCTCAGAGGGAGTAACCCTCTGGGAATTCCTTTTTTAATTAGTCACACAATAATATGAATAAAGACATATAACCATAGATATCAACGTAATACTCTTCAATTTCTTTACCTAAGGATTTTGAAAGTGAAAATGCAAGGCAGAGCAGATACTCCCATATCATCTTATGTCTCTTGAAGACACGCTTATTATGCAAGACTTTCAGGGGATTGACAAGGATCTTTATATCTCCTTTGGTTTACAACTTTCTCATATGTGAATCACCTATGTAAATGAGATGGAAAAGCTGCATAGAATTAAACAATGTCCAAGGCATTCACTGAACTCACTCAATGGTTTATAATTCTTCTGAGAAAACATGAAATCTGTATGCTTTATATAATCATAGACTCTGAAAATTAAGTTCTTGTACAGTCTATTCCTGAATAAAGATTCCCTCTACAATTTTCATGACAAGTGAATATCCAGTTTACTTAAAGACCTCAATAGGGGAAAACCTACATCTCCCAAGCCAGCCCATTCCACTGTGATAACTCTAATTGTTAGGATGTTTGCCCCCACACAACAAGCCTAAAGATGACCCTTTGCAGCTTCTGCCCCATTGTTCCTGGTGCTGCTCAGTGGAACCAAGCTGAGCAATTCTATAACCTTTTCAGCATCAGGGTGCTTGACTTACTATAACGGAGATTTTATAATTATCTTGTTCTTTAAAATTTGAAATAAAATATTTTTGCAGCTTTTCCTAAGGTTTCCTAGCTTCTCTGGGGTGCTAGCCCAGGACTTAGGAGAAACCAAGGTTTGTTAGGAGAGTGACTAAGTATAAATCACTTATCCTCCCCGAGTCTCCATTTCCTTGTCTGTAAAAATGGGCATAAAAATATTCGTATTACCTACCTCATAAGATCTCTGTGGAAAAATTCTTGTGGAGGATTAAAGTAGACAATGCATGTAAAGTGCTTGGCAAACCTTGTAGTGGTGAAGATGTGTCAACTCTTTATTGACTACAATTGATATATCCCACCAGCATATCTCCCATATTACATTTAGAAAATTCAGGATTTGAAAGTCATGAGTGTGGAATTGGATTTTATAATAATAAGGCTATGTTTTTAGAGCTCTTGACACAAAACAACAAAATAAAGGGGAAAAATCCATATAGTTTTTTTTATTCATCAGGCTATATTCTATGTTAGTTAATTTGATATACAGAAAGCCCAGCCAACCTCAACTTCAATTAAATATCTTCTTCATTTAAACATTTAAGTATAGAATAAATAAGAATATTTTTCTCTTTAAAGAATTTTTTTATCCTGGTTGGTAAACTTGAGACATAAAGAAATTCAAATGTCAGAAATTTAATATTATTCATGAAATATCAAGGCATCCAATGAACAAATAATAGTTTAACACAATTATGCCTTTAGGGTCGGAATCTAAAGAAAATATATTGGTGAGGGAAGGAAGGCTCTAACCTAATATAACTAGGCATTTCATATACAGTAGATGCTAAAGAATTGTTGCAGAAAATTGACAGCACAAATGCCCTGAGCTAAACATATTGATTGAAAAGGTCAGCATATTAGCAAGTCTGTCTAACCTTCTGATCTATTAGTCCCAAATATTGAGTGTAACCAGGGAAACCAGGAAGAAAATGGAAAGCTTTTAAACAATAAAATGGTCTTTGTCTTCCTGAGATGAGATCTGAATATCTATGTCTGTTTCTCTGGTGCTTTTCCATGTAGTTACTAGGCATTTTGATAAGGGTGGTTATTGCTGGATAAGAGCTAAGCCTTAGGCTGGGAGTGTAGTTAATACATTGAAGGAGTAGGTTCTGTGGAAAAAGCATGGAAGTAAACCTGGCTTCAAATTGTAGTCCTGACATTAAATATCTTTATAACTTTGGCCAATTTACTCCATCACTCTGAGACCTATCCTCTGACTGGTTTTTAAAGCTTTTCACAGCTTGGCCCATTCCTACCTTTTCAGTCTATTTAAACTTTACTTCCATCTACATTCTCTACTATCCACCAACTATGGCCTCCTTGTTCACACAAAATACTCCCATCTCCTACCTGATGCCTTTTCATTGGCTGCCCCTCCCCACCCCACCCTACCCCCCCCCCCATGCCTAGAATGCTTGTCTCTGCCTCTTGACTTCCGTGGCTTCCTTTAAGTGTCAACTTAAATCCTACCTTCTAAAAAAGGTCTTTCCTGGTTATCCACTCCCCCTTTCATTTCTAGTGCCTTCCATCTGAGATTATCTCCAATTTACTCTGCATCTATCTTATACATTCATAGTTCTTTGCATGTTGTCTCTCCTATTAAAATGTGAGCCCTCTGAGGGCAGGGATTGATTTTACCTTTTTTTTTTTAAACTCAATCTCACATCTCACCCAGGCTACAGGAGTACAAGGGCTAATGCATGGCCTGATCCCACTACCATTTGGAATGGGAGCTTTGATCTGGGTCGTTTCATACTTTCTTAGGCAATCTGGTTAACCACCTCCACTACGCCCCCAACGTTCCCCACAACATGCTACTGGACTTCAATTACCTAGAAAAAAGAGTGGGGCTGACAACTTTGCACAACTCTGCCTCACTTAAGTCCAATTTATGAGCAAGTCAAGACCACTCTGTGATGTCATTGGTCCTCTTTGAAAATGAAGGACAAACAAGAACAACAGCCCGTGCCCACACTCATCATCTTGATGCTAAACCTTGTGCAGACACCCATCGGCTAAAGCCCATTTTCAACTAAAGACCCCCGAACTCAAGAGATCAGCGCCAAACTCCTTTAAATGGGATAATAGGTATGTGCCACCATGTTTGGCCTGTTTTTGCCCTTTTTAGTACCCACAGTGTTTAGCACGGTGCCTGGCATATAGTAAGGTCTTAATAAGTGCTTGTCTACTTCATCTATGAAATTAAGGAGATGGACTAGATAACTTCTGAGGTCTCTTGCAGCTCTCAATCTAAGACCTTATGATTTATTAACATTCTTAATGAAAAGAAGACCTAGGCCCCAGATAGAATGGTATATTGAGAAAAGCATGCTTTCTGGAGTCTAGAATACCTGAGTTCAAATCTTCTTTCTGACAATTAGTGACTTTGGCAAAAGACTTAACCTCCTATAAAATGGGAATGTTAATAGTACTGACCTCCCAGGGTTGTTGTGAGTAGCAAATAAGACAATATTATAGCACTTGGCACAGTGCCTGGCACATAGAAGGCACTTAGTAAATGCTTGTTTCCTTCCTTGCTTTCTTCCTTCCTTCCTGTGCCTTCATTTCCTTGTCTGAAAACTGAATGGGTTGGATTAGAGGGCCTATATTTATCAACAATAAGTAATCTCTCTGCCTAAATATGGATACGGTTCCAGATAATGGCAATATAACAAGGTTAGTATGCATAGGTGGTGTGTATAGCATGTAATATCTGGAGGTTGTTGTGCTATATTTGAGAGCACGTGGGATAAAAGTCAGGGGACCTCAGTTCAAATCCCGGCTCTGACACTTACTAGCTCTGCGATACTAAGCAATTCACTTCCCCTCTGAGAGTTTTAGATCCTTAATCTATAAATAGAAGAGGATAGCACTTGAATCATCTCCTTCACAGGATTGTAGTAAGAAAAATATTTTTATAAAAGTTACAATGCTATAAAAATCAAATTATTATTAGGCCTCCCAGATATACAATAATATGTAAGCGATGGAAAACTATGTGAAAGAATCTGCATCCAGGTAATCCAGTAAACTAATATATTGGCATTAGCCAATGGAATGGCAATCTTTGTAGCCTCCACGTTCCTACATGGCTTTGTCCTCAATGTCCTCCACAGGTCTACCATTTGTCGGATTCTACTTTTCGCCATATACTATACTATTTCCTAATACTGAGATGTTGGGTGGCTCTGGAGGAGAAACGGAGGCTAGTGACCTTGCACAGCCCTCCCTCATTCAAATCACAGTCAAGTGCAAGTGATGGCATCATTTCCCTGATGTCATGGTCCTCTTCGAAAACGAAGGACAAATACAACAACTGAGATGTTGTGAAAGAGGTAGGGGTGGGGGTGGGAGGGAGGAGAGTCTGATTGCTGGCCACTACTACTTCCAGATTTCCCTAGTTCCGGATTCCACCCCCAACGTTTGCTCATGGACCCAGTTATGGTCATGGGTCACCACTCCTGTGCCAAGCTGACCAATGAATCAAAGTGGAGTTAGGTTTACAGGGCTTTTCTTTCCTGCTCCTAGACCTTGTAAGACCACTAGAAAGTGGTTGCCTAGAGTAAGCGTGATTGGTAGAAAGTTTTTTCACAGTAAGTATATAAGTTGGTCATAGTCAGGAGTAATTCTATTCTACAAAGTTCTCAGAATGGTGCCTCTGGGATAACTAAATCTATCATCAGCAATTGTTGGTGTATAGAAGGCAATGCCACCTGATATGGATGTCCTCCTATGTTGTTCCTTTCTTATTCTCTCTTCTGTTCTCAAAAACTGCTGCCTTTAATTAATGAAACAGCAGGACTGGCTGCTTTAGGCCATGGAAAATCCTTTGAATAGAGTAATTGTCTTAACTTCACTTTCCTGCTTCCTCTAATTCTACCATTTCCACTTCCCTCTGTGTTTTTGGTCTCTTATCTCCTCCAAGGCACACTTCTGTTGTGAAGAGGCAGTGTGAAATTATGGGAAGAGCTGAAGATCTGGAATCAGAGAACCTTAGTTCAAATTCTGACCTGGCTTCTTGCTACCTATGTGACTTAGGAAAGGTCATTTTCCATTACCAGGATCATTTTTCCCATTGGACAAGATGACTTCTGGGGTGTCTCTTGGATCTAAATTGGTGATCCTACGAAGCCATTTTTGACTAACTCACCCTCAATTTCAATGACATCATTGACTCCCTCCCCCAACCACCAAAAGCTCCCTCAGCACTTCACGCATTGGGGTTTGCACACTTGGCATCTGTTCATGTCTTTCCTTTATAAAAGCTGTCAGTGTCTTTTTCACATCTATTTATCCTCCTTCTGAGCCATAGCAAGGGAAGGGCACCTAGAGCTTTGCCTCAAGTGCTGAAATTTAGAGGGCTGGCTGTCGGTATTCACACTCGTTAAGCAGGGCAGAAACAAATGAGATCAGTACCTAGTTAGCAAAAATAATTAGTTAAAATAGGAAGCTACCATATGGCACAGGCTTCCTCCCCCTGGCTACCACACCCAGCTGTAGTTTGCCTTTCCCCCACCCCCAGACATTCAGTTGTCTTGCTCGTTCCTGGTATCTCTGCCCACAGGGGTCAGTGTGTATGGTTCTTCTCCTTTCTCTCATTCTCCACTGAATTGGCCTTTTAAAAAAAGTTCATTTGAAGGCATTTTGTGCTACTTGTCCTGTGCATATTTTATGAAGCTTGTTCTGGGCATGAAACAATGTTAATAACAGCATAGTCTGTCTCCCACAAAAATGGTTGCTTGAGCAATGCATTCACTATTTCACTCTTTCTAGTATAATGTTCTTCAAAGAATGAGTATTCAATAAGTGTTGTTAGCCAAATTTAGACAAAAGCTATTCTTTGACTAATTTAATGACATAAGATCCCACAAGTCATACAGCAGCATGGACATACCCTAGATCTTTATTGCTTTTTCCTCTTTTACAGTAGTCACATCCCAATGAGCTCCCCCTGTCTCTTCCCAAAATTAAATCTCTCTTGTAATAAATAAATGCACTGAGACAAACAAAAGCATATTTATAAATCTGAAAATGTATGCCTCATTTTACATCTCTAGGTCCCTACTTCTCTACTGAGAGCCAGGAAGCATGATTCACTGTCTTCTGAAGTCATGATTGGGCAGATAGGCCATTCTGATCTGGAGTTGGAGACTTGTTTTTGGATGAAGATTTTGTTTAGTTTGAGCTTTGGCAGACACATTTAGGAAACTCATAACTGAATCTCCCCCTTTACCATGCCCCCTTTCCCCAACTTATTGAAAACACCAAAAATTGTCTTTGGGTCATTGTGTAGCCTACCAGGGAACTAAGTCAGGTTTTGATAACTTTACAGGGCAATTGGGCAAATTCTCATGATGCTAGTCCATGAAGCAGTATTTCCAAGGGTGAAAACAGTGTTAATTATTAGACTATGTAGCTATATAAATGCACCAATAAATATTCTTTTGGGACTAGTTCAGCCATCAACCAAATAAGGAACAAGAAAAGTCAAATTATCCAACTAGACATCAAGTATATTTGCTTTTTTCACCAACAAAGATCCGCTGTCAATAGAACATAGAGTCAGAGTTGTTTGTCCACTTGTCTCATCCCTGTCATGATCAGTGGCATTCATCTGTAAGATGACCAGTCACAGTAGGGTTATAGAATTTATCTCTGTATGTTTGTTTGTTTGTGTTTTCTTTTTTTCCTTCATTTCTGAAGAGGACCAATGACTTCATGGGGTGAATTGGATTTAAGTGAGGGAGAGTTGCAGAAAGTCATCAGCCTCACTCTCTTCCAGAGTCATTGAAGTCCAGAGGCAAGACAAAAGTTAGGATGACTAGCAATGGCCCAGAGTGCAGTGGATGACCTTGGCATCTTTGATGTCTGACCAAGTTCTAAGGCTCCACAGTGCCTGCTTCAACCTCTTTCATGATAGTTGGAACAAATTGCTTTCATCTTCCCATTCCACCAAAGGAAGTTTTCATATGCTTGGGGTAGACATCCCCCTAACTCATCAATGGGTTTGAGTGAGTTACCTTCCACCTGGTTTAGCACAATCTATCGAGATGGTTTTACCAGAGTGTGGGTGCTGAGCATGCTACAGCTTCTTGGAGCCATGGGTAAGAGTTGAGTGCCAAGTAGACACCAAAGGTAGATGAGCAGCCTTAAAAAGGGCTCAGCAAGCCCTCACACCAGAGGTGCCAGTCCTCCTTGAACACCCCACATACCCTCTCTCTGTATAAAAGCTGAATGGCAACAACAGAGTTTGAACCAGCAATCTTGACCTCATAAATACCCTACTTTGACCAACTCACCCCGGTCACACAGAACCACAGTGGCAAATCCAACAGGATAAGTAAGAGTTATATGTGTAAAAAATGATAGCCATGATAATAACTTAGAGATCTGATAGAAATTATCAATTTTATTTTCATTTTGAAGGGCGAAGAAGGTTGTCTCCTGGCCAGATGTGGATTCCTTTGGTTTGTGAGGAAAAGTAAGCTGGGTGAATATTTGAGATTTTCTGAAAGCGTTTTCACAACAAATGATGTAAGCCCACAGGTGATTGTTGTCATCATAGCAAAATGAGGGGGGAAAATATTTCTGACTACAAAATGGAAAATCCTAGAGTTATTTGAAAGCAGACAACTCATTATCTGAAGAGAAACTATGATTATTAGGCTTGGTGCAGAGCACCAAGGCTCCATTGTATTTAAATGTATATACTAATTTTTTTCCATATCGATACTCAGAGAATGCAGAACAGCTGCAGTAGACATATTTTGCATATATTCCATAATGCTTTCTGAAATATTGATGAATTTTCATGTAATACATTATCTTTCAAAGAAGCACTAAATAATTAAAATGTTTCCAGAGCATTTGACCAATATAGACCAACAATAGATAAAGTATTATATCAATGGGGTTCTCTTTCTTGAACAAAAATGTTTTTAATCTTGGGCAAATTTTCTCATGAATTTGATTTTTACCAGCAAAATTACAGGATGAAGTCCGAGATCCAAAGATCAGCACTGTCCTTCAGGTCTGTTTACAGCTATTCATCTGTCACATAAAAGTATTGAGAACACCTGATCATCCTCCTTTATTATCATTAGATGTTCTGTACTCTCAAGGAGAGAGAATTAAAGAAAACAGGAAATAGAGAAGGTGCCTGGGGGGTGAACATGTCTTATTTAAATGAGAATTTTTATGTTTCATTGAATTAAGTTTGATCTTTCACTCTGGTCCTTGTCATACTCTCTTCACTAAAATGGGTAAAATAACACATTCTTATATCACCTATGAAATTATCCACTTCTTTCTTTTTGGCTCCGAGCTCCAAAGTCTTGTTTTCTCTATCACATTAAAGTTTTCAAAACATTTTTTTCTTACCACAAGCCTGTGAGAAAGTAATGCAACAATGATCATCTTCACTTTATGGATGACACAAGCATCCTGGTTTGTCCAAGGCCACACAGCCTTTACTATCAGGGCCAGAATTTAAATGTAGCTTCCTTTCTCCAGGGCTCGTATACAACAATCTTTCACTCTGTCTCATTTTGAGGGTCAGAGGTAAAAGAAGATGGAGAAAAAATTTACGCCAACAACTATTTAAAATCTCTCAGCTATCAATTCAATAGCTCTCTCTTTTGAATTGTTTTCTTCTTCTTTTCTGAGTTTTATTCAAAGAAAAAAAAGGCTACCTTTCTTGGAAATTTCAGACACGTACCTACCCAAAGGCTGGATGCTCTGGGGACCTCTTGCAATCTCCTTCTAGTTCTGGTTGTGTAGAAAGAATCCTGGAATTGGAAATAAGAGATCTGGGTTTTATAATAAGCTCCTGCATTAGTTTTCCAGAATTCATACGTTCCCAGGACCTCTTTCCTTCTTTCTTTTCTTACTCTTCTCTAGGTATGTCTACCTAACAATCACTTTAAAAAAAATGAAAGCTTAAGCCAGTTGTAGCTCAAGTCCAGGGCTTTGTCTACAGTGGGTACTTGATAATTAGTTCCTGAAATAATAGAATTAATAATTATAAAGGACTTACTATGTGCCAGGCACTGTAGTCATCACCTTTGATCCTCACAACAACCTTGGGAGGTAGGAGTTATCATACAGATATATTTATAGATATGTTATATAGATATATGTAGTTGTCCAACTGTTTCAGTTATATCAGACTCTTCATGACCCCATTTGGGGTTTTCTTGGCAGAGATGCTAGAGTAGTTGGCTATTTCCTTCTCCAGCTCATTTTACAAATGAGGAAACTGAGGCAAACACCGTTAAATGACTTGCCTAAGTTCACCCATCTAGAAAGCATCTGAGCCCAGATTTGATCTCAGGTCTTGACTCCAGATCCACTCTTTCCACTGCACCACCTAGCTGCCCCATACAGATATATCCTGATATATTTAAAATTAAATGAATTGACAAGGGTCACATAGCTAGTATGTGTCTGTGGCATGATTTGAACTTGGGCCTTGCTGACTTAAGCCCTAGCATTCTATCCAGTGTTTCACCTAGCTGCTCCTGAAAGAGTAGATATGGACGTTATTCCCCTTCGATTATTATTTTTAATGAATAGGTCGTTTCTCATTGAAATGATTGTATTAACTACTTATTTTGACATCATTGTAGCTAACATATATATACTGTTTTAAAGTTTGCAAAGAGCTTTCGAATATATTATTTAGTAAACAAAACCTCCTCCTCTTTCTCCTCTTCTTCTTTTCCTTCTTCCTTTTCAATGTTTAATTCATCTAAGCCAGCGTCACTAGAGTTGTCCCACATGCCCCAGGGTCTCTAGTATCATTTAGCAATAAAGATTGGACCTATGATTGGGACCAGGAAAGTCCCAAGTGAGAAAACTTCCCTTCACTGATGCAGGACTTTTCTGCCTATGTAATTTATAGGAGGATTCTTTACCTTTTTTTGTATCATCCCTTTGGCAGTTGGGTGCAATCTATGGACTCCTCAGAAAAACGTTTTTTAAAATTGAAGAAATGTTAAAATTCAGTAAGAGGTTAGTGAAAATAAAGATGGATTTTTTTCCTATTCAAATTCCCAGACCCCCTGAAATCAAGAACTCATTTTTTAGACAGGTGCATAGACTATGGCCAGCTTAAAGGACTTACTCAGAGTCACAAAGACAGTATCTTTTGAAGGCACCTGAACTCAGATCTTTCTGGTTTTGAGGCCAGCTCTCTAGCCGCTCACTGATTCTATATAAATACAAAAAATAAAGGACAGAACTGTGCTGGACAGCATAGGAAAGATTACATTTTTGATCCTTTGGAGAATAAAGCTAAGGGAACAGGTATTCTAGTTTTCAAAACTTGCAATTTTCCTTTTTTAAAAAAAACACAACCTACTAATATTGACAACTGAAAATTAAATTAGCATATTTTTAAAAGTTAGAATCGGTCATTTTAATGATATAGGGGCTGCCTGACACAGAAACTTCCTCTACCAATACAGATCAATACCTACCGTGAAGCTTATAGTCTCAAAGCTGCCTAGGGACACTGAGATGTCAATGATTTTCTCAGAATCACAAAGACAATATAATAACAATATTACTACTACTACTAACTAGTACTACTACTACTGCTATTTTCTCCTCCTCCTCCTATTACTGCTACTACTATTACTATCAATTCCATTATTTTCTTCCTCTTTTTCTTCCTCCTATTACTACTATTAGTACCATTATTTTTCTCCTCCTCCTATTACTACTACTATTACTACTGATATCATTATTTTCTTCCTCTTTTTCTTCCTCCTATTACTACTACTATTAATACCATTATTTTTCTCCTCCTCTTATTACTACTACTACTACTGTTACTATTAATACTTTTATTTTCCTCCTCCTTTTCTTCTTCCTATTACTACTACTATTAATACCATTATTTTTCTCCTCCTCCTATTATTACTGCTACTACTATTAATACCATTATTTTCCTCCTCCTATTACTACTCCTACTATCACTACTAAACAGAATTGATAATAGCTAGCATTTATATACTGCTTTGATGTTTGCTTTTTGTGTATGTTAAATAGTAGATAACTTGTTTAGAGTCAAACAGCCAGTAAGTGTTTGAAGACAGATTTGAACTCCAGTCTCCCAATGCTTAGCTCAGAAGCTACTGGATGTTTAATAAATGTCTATTGATTGGTCATTCATTGATTCCCAGCTCTAATTGCAGCACTCCATCCACTCTGTTACTTAGCTGCCCAGGTCATTGTGACCCCAGAGCTAGCCCTCTGGCTGCTACACTGTGCTTTCTTTCAATAAAATAGCTAAAAGATTGAAATTGAAGTAATATCACCTAATCTTTGTATATGGCAACATTCTTGGGCATGCCAAGTCAATATGTGAAACATTTAGTTTTTGCTTCATAATCAGCAAACATCAGGACCAGGAGGTGGAACAGGTACAGATAAAAGACAATCAAAATTAAGTCAAAGGATTATAGATTAATGGCCTTAAAGGTCGCCTAGACCACCCCCTTCATTTCACAGATGAGGAAACAGGCCTAGAAATATTAAGTGACTTATCCAAAATCATTTGTATTGAGTAACAGAGCCAGGATTCAAAGCCAACCCTCTAATCCACAACACTGTCCACCACACTGTGAGCATGAAATAAGGTACTGCACCAGATGTGAGAAACTCTTACCTTCTGACTGAGAGGCTGAATCATCTCCTGCCGTGCCTGAAGGTGCCATCTTTTTAACTCACACAAAGCAGCTGTGTGTTACCAAGGCTTCCGCATTTGCATAACCAAGGGGGAAACTAAATAATACTAATATGTAAATGCATGTCTTCCTCTGCTAGGTTTATAATAGAGGGCGTAATTAATTCAGCAAATAAATTACTGTTGCATGGAATTAATATGAACAGAAGGGGACCCTTAAAGACTGCAGACTTGAGACTAAGGCTAACTGAGGAATAAAAAAAGGAGTTTTAAATCTCTTTCCACTGAAAATATCAGTATTCAATCCCTTATTTCAGGGACTCATGTTGGCCTCATATCAGTTACCCTCCTGACCCAGGAACCTCCTAACTTCAGCCAAGGGAGCAGTAGAATTCCTAGGTTTAAGGTTTTATGCAGACACATAAAAAAAATCATCATTTCCAATTCCATTTAATATTGTGAGTGTGGGTTAACTTTTTAAATTCCTCAGTCATTTGAATTCTGCCGATATAGTAGCCTTCTCAAATTGCCAAGTTGCTACTTTAATCTTTGTTGTTCAGTTATTTCTTAGTTCTGTACAATTCTTTGCGATCCCATTTGGGGTTTTCTTGGCAAAGATACTGGAATGGTTTGCCATTTCCTTCTCCAGCCCATCTTACAGATGAGGAAACTGAGATAAGCAGTTGCCCAGGGTCACACAGCTAGTAAGTGTCTGAGGCCAGATTTGAACTCAGGAAGATGAGTCTTCCTGACTTCAGGCCCAGTACTCCCTCCATCGTGCCACCTAACAATCTATCTCCCTGAATAATGATTCCTCAGTCCCATGTTATGCAGTCTCACCACCCTATACCTAAACTGCATGACCATACTGTCTTTCTGAATCTTCAGCCCTCTTCTTCTGATCAGCCGAATTGTTCCAGCCTGACTCTCATGGAATTTGCCTATTTCTTAGCCTATTCCTTCGGCTACTCCGAACTCCTCTATGGCCTTGAACTTTACAACAATACTCTCTTTGTATTTCATCTTAACCAAGACCTGGCTGTCTCTAGAACACTGCCATTTCTGGAGAGCCCCAGGAGCCCTCTCCAAAGGAAGATGCAATTTCTCCTGTTTCCTGTGACTCATAGGGCTGAAAAAAAAGTTGGCATTGGCATTGGTATACCCCATGCCATTTACAGAATATTCTCCTAGTTTCATCTTTTAATAATTTGCCCTTTTTTGAAATGTTCTCTATTCCACTCCCTCCCCATACATGTTTTTGTTAACAAGTGAACTCCAGGTCATCCTCCCAATTTTCTCAATGGTGTTAGCTTACGGCTTATGTTTTATTCTTTGCCCCATCCTGTAATCACCCTCCAGGATTTCAGTATTCACAGTGATGACTTCTTTAACATCCTGGCCATAAAATTCCTTAACCTCTCATAGCTTCAGCTCTGCGCCAACATAGTCATACCCTAGACCTCACCCATTTCATAAAGTACACTACATCCAAGATCCCAAACTTGAAAATGACACTCTTACCATAACTTACTATCTCATATCATCCACTTCCTCAGGCATATTCGACTTACTTTTTGTCAGAGCTATAATTACCAATTCTAGAATCTGAGACAAATAGCACAAAATATTCTCTCAAATCAACTTTTAAAGACAAATTTATTTGAGAAGAGGATGGTAGGAAAAAAGGATAGGAAAAAAAATAAGATGGAACAAAGCAGAGAAGGAAGAAAAAGAGAGAGGGAAGAAAGAAGAGAAGAAGGAAAAGACAAGTGATTCATCCATATACTCCCATAAATCCTCCACATATGACACAAACAATGTGCTGGAAGAAAACAAGAAGCAGGAAGAAAGACAAGTTATAAAAGAAGGAAGAGTAGGAGGATTGAAAACAAGATGGAGAAAGAGGAAAGATCATAAAAATAGGGAGAGGCAATACAGGACTGTGAACAAGCAAAAAGAGGTGAATTCTTTAACTTATAGGACAAAGAACAAAATTCTAGAATCCATAATTGAGTGTTAATAGGAGAAAGAGAAATAGTTAGAAAGAGAAACAGTAATGAGCAAAAGCCATCCTGGTTTCATCAAAACAGGTCATACCAATCTGACCTCTTTTTTTTGACAAAGCTAAGAGATTAGAAGGTCAAAAGATATAGATATAACAGATAAATAGATAGATAGATAGATAGATAGATAGATAGATAGATAGATAGATAGATAGATAGATAGATAGATATAACATACTTAGATTTTAGTAAAACATTTGACAAATTTTCTTATGCTATCTTGTGATTCAAACAGAGAGATGTGAAGTAGATGTATTTGAAACTGGTTGACTAACTGGTTCTATAGAGTAGGCATTAATATGTTCAAGTAAATCTTCAAGGACTTCTTGTTGGTCCTGGGCTTTTCAACATTTTTTATCAGTAAATTGCCAGATTTACAGATGACACAAAGCTGGACAGGATGGCTAACATACTGGAACATAATTCAGATACAAATATATCTTGACAAGCTAGAACAAAGAGCTAAACTGAATAAAATGAAATTTAATAGGAATGAATGTAAAGTTGTAACTTCACATACAAGAAATCAACTTTCCAAATGCCCAAAGGGTCTAAATGTGGTCATGAAAATAATCTGAGGGTTTTAATGGAATGCAAGTTCAATACAACATACTTTCATATTTTTATGTATCAATTATTTAATTGATTTGAGGTATATTTCTACAATGCAACAGATAGCAACCCATCCATGTCTTCTCGTGCCAAATGACTCTTGTCCATATACTCCTATAAATCCTCCACGTATTATTCACACAGTGCACTGGATGCCTTCTTCAAATCCTTTTTAATCCCATTTGTTTGATGCTATAGTACATAACTGTAAATCATAGACTATTTTGGTCTCCAAAGAATAAAAGTGACAGGTCACTCAAAGGGCAATGGAGAAGGATAGGTGTAGTCTGAAGCATATTGCCAATGAAGAATTGTGTTAGAAGCAGCATAAAAGATATTGTCAATGTGACAGGGCAGCAAAAAAAAGCCATTGCTGTCCTAGGGTACTTTAAGAGAATTATAGCCTCCCAAATGAGAGAAGTAATAATTCTACTCTACCTTGTTCAGGCCACAACTAAAGTATTCACCACTTTTTAGACAAAAGCAACAACGACAAACTACAGGATGATGATTGGGTGCCCAGGATAATGAGACGACTGTCTTTTTTTTAAGCAAAATTTTATTTTTTTGCATCAATGATAATCCACATTTTAACACTCCCACCCGACATCTGTATTGAGAAAAAAAATTGAACCTCATTGCAAACATATATAAGTAAAAAAAATTCCTTCATCGGTCATGCAAAAAATAGCCTCTGTTTGCACTCTGAACCCATTACTTCTCTGTCAGGAGGTGGCAACATGTTAGCATGTTTCGTCATAAGTATTCTGTAATCATGGTTGATCATGTCTTTACAATATCATTATTGTATAAATTGTTTTCCTAGTTTTGTTCACTTTACATTGCATCTGTTAGTGTAAGTCTTCCTGGGTTTCTCTGAAACCGTCCCCTTCATCATCTCTCACGGAACAATAGTATTCTGTAACATTCATATAATACAACTTGTTCAGCCATTCCCCAATTGATTCCCTCACTCCTTAGATTCAAATTCTTTGCCATCCTATAAATAACTGCCATAAACATTTTTGTACATTCCTAAGTAGAGTTTGCTTTGCTTAGGACTAATCCATTCCTTGATCTACTTTCCCTTTTATCTCCCCCCTCTTCCTTTTTCCCCATCACTCCTGGTTCCTTGTTGAAGGAAATAGATTTCTATATCCAACTCTGTGTGTGTGTGTGTGTGTGTGTGTGTGTGCGCACACGCGCACGTGTGTGCGTGCATGTGTATGTGTGTGTGCCTATTCTTGTCTCCTTTGACTAGTTCAGATGAAAGTGAGGTTCAGGTGTCAACCACACTCCTCACCCTTTCTTCTTTATTTGTGTTAACTTCTAATTGTGTTCCTTAATTATAAACAAGTTTTATATAAATTATGTATGTTATTAATTATATATATAATTTATATATAATATAAATTATAATCTTTCTTTTCCCTTTTACCCCCTAATGTATTCCTCTTCTTTTTCTTTTGATTTGTCTTTTAAGATTATCAAAATATAACAGAATTGCTCTTAGGCCCTCTAACTAGTAAACCTCTTTAATACCTGATGAAGAGGTTCTGAGGGGATACCTGGTCCCATGTTTCTTGTTTAATCTTTCATGATTGTTCACTGGCATTTACTTTGTTTTTCTTGGTGTCTGTGTTTTCTCTTCAAAGTTTCTCTTTAGCTCCAGCTTTTTCATCAGGAATGCTTGGATATCTTCTATTTCATTGAATATCTATTTTTTCTTCTGTAGAATGATATTCATTTTTGCTGAGTAAGTTATTTTTGGTGACGCAGATAGGTGGTGCAGTGGATAGAATACTGGCCCTTGAGTCAGGATAGACCTGAATTCAAATCCAGCCTCAGATATTGTTAGCTGTGTGACTCTGGGCTAGTCATTTTTTTTTCTTTTTTTTTTGGTGTTCGAAACTCTTTATTTTATTTTATTTTTTTTGGTTTCTTCTACCCTTTTTATTTTTTTTTTTTAATCTGAATTCTTTTTTTTTTAAATTTATTTTTGACATGTTTGGTTTTCAGCATTGATTTTCACAGGCGTTTGAATTACAAATTTTCTCCCCATTTCCCC
>CM053622.1:479449659-479470108 GCA_028646595.1 Phalanger gymnotis | reverse complement strand
TGCCAGACTTCTGATGTCTACAAAGAAGGGTAGACTATGGCATTCCAGGAGTGTGCTGCTGACTGTTTAACGACCAGCTTTTTGAAAAACCATGACACACTTTTAAGTTCAATCTGCACCATTAACATCTTTTCGATCACTTTTTTAAAGTCAAAATCACCAACAAACCAATTAATTAAGCCTTGATTTGTGTCCTTTGCCTGTTTCCAAGGTATGATGCTCACACTCTGGCAGTCAGGTAGTGCAGTGGATAAGGTGATGAGACTGGAATGAGGAAGACTCATCTTCCTGAGTTAAAGAATGGCCTCAGACACCCACTAGCAGTGTAATCCTAAGCAAGTCATTTAACCTTGCTTGCCTCAGTTTCCTCATCTGTAAAATGAGCTGGAAAAGGAAATGGCGAACCATTCCAGCATCTTTGTCAATAAAACTCCAAATGGGGTGATGAAGAGTTAGACAAGATTGAAGCAACTGAACAACAACCACAAATGCTCATACTAAAATGTTAACAATTGACTCTCTCTAGGGCAGCTAGGTGGTTCAGTGAGTAGAGCACTGGCCCTGGAGTCGGGAGGACCTGAGTTCAAATCTGGCCTCAGACACTTGGCACATGTACTAGCTGTGTGACTTTGGGCAAGTCACTTAACCACAATTGTCCTGCCCCCCCTCAAAAAAAATAAAAACGATTGATTCCTCACTATTTTATTCAAAAATCTTCCTTGGCTTCCTAATGCTCAGACTCCTTCGTTTAACATTCAAGGTCCTCCACACTATGGCCCTTCTCTATCTTTCTTGGAAAACAAACAATTCCAACAGGTTTCATTGAAACTCCTTTTGTACATTGCTGTTGTTTTCCAATATGCCTCCTTCCCTTGCTATAAAGTAATCAAAACAAATCAACACATTGGCCATATCTGAAGATGTATATCTTATTCTGCACCCATAGCAACCACCTCTCTGCCAAGAGGCAGGAATTCAATTTCATTTCAATTTTTTTTTCATCTTGCTACTTTTTCTATATTCAATGCTTCACTCAAACTGAAATACTCTTTTTTTTCTAGAACATGTCTTTCTCTCCTTCACTATTACTTATGGGGTAAGTGATAATAAATATAATTTATTAACAATTATATTAAATTTAGTATTTTAAATTATATTATTAACAAATAATAATAAAGAAAAACTACAAAAATAAATAATATAAATAAACATATAACATGTATTTGTAATACATAGATAATATAAATAAAATAAATAAATATATAATATATATAAAAATAAATATAGATATATAATATAAATAAATAATATAAATAATAATAAAGAAAAACTGTAAAATTTGAACTCAGTCAAAAGACCTCACCCAAGGACCTAGAAGGCTACATGTGGCCTTCAGGGCCCAAGGTTCCCCACCCCTGGCTCTGAAAGGATTGTGGCATTTCATTACCGTCCCTTAAATCCTGTGATTTTATTTAATGGATTTAGGGGACTCAATTGATCTGTGTCTTCTGATCAACCAAGGAGTGTGCTGGTAAATGTTTGACAACTCATCTCTTCAAAATGGCATGACAAACTTCTAATTATAATTTGCATTATTAATATTTTCTCCATCACTATCTTAAGTCTAGACAATCAATAAAGCAATAAGTCAAGTCCCGATTTGTAGTCATTTGCTGATTTCCTAGTTATAAATGCTCAAATTGAACAATTAACAATTGGTTTCAACACACGCCTTGATCATTCCCTCCTTCTTTTCCCCATTCACCCTATAGATCAGGAAATTGAGCGCGCCTCTACCCCAATCTAATGACTTTCCCAAGGTCATACAGATATTGAGGAATGGACCCAGGATTCAAAATGAAGTCCCTAAGCTAGAACTCTTTCACCTCTTCCAAACAGCTTCTCTCATTTGGGCTGATTGAGGATTTTGATACTGTGAAGAAGGAAAATCCCACTATGACTCTTGTGAAATTTGAAAAATGGAGAGCTTAAGTCATCTATCTACTCAAAGGCACATGGAATAAAGCTGAACTAGATGGCTCCCAACCCAGAGATTTCACAAAAATTCCAGAAGTTTCAGTGAATTCAATCTGATTATTGAATAAACAACCACATACTATAATTGTGATTTTCTCTCCTTGGTTCCATTTTCCCTTCTTCAGGTAGCTAATGAACACCTTGAGAAATGTGCTTCCTAACTCTAGGCTCTGTTCTCCTCACTTATAAAACAAAAGAGTGACCCAGATGAAATCAAAGTCAAGTTCTAGACCCCATGTCCTAAGGCCAGCCATAAATATGCTCCATCCGTGAGACACAGGTAGCTAATCCAGTTTAACAAATCATAATCAAAGAAGCTGTTAGCCAAAAGGATAGAAATACAAATAACACTACATTCTGCAAATAGCTGCTGCAGCTGCAAACCAGAGCAGACTTAGACATACATTGTGTGACAAGGACAGCTCCCCCATACATCAGGATCGCCATTAGCCATTTTATGTTCTTGCACAAAGGACAATAGTGTCAATAAAATGCACATTGATTTTCTTAAATAGTATTTTATTTTTTCCAACTACAAGCAAAGACTATTTTGAACATTCATTTTTTATAAGATTTTGAGTTCCAGATTTTTCTTCCTCCCTTCCACCCCTCTCCAAGACAACAAGCAATCTGATATAAGTTATACATGTGCAATCATGTAAAACATATTTCCACATTCCTCATGTTCACATTGATTTTTTAAATAAAATGAATTTTATTTGAACAAAAGAAAATTCTTTCCTGGTGTGATTCAAAATATAGGCTTTCTATATGATATCTGTCTTTCTCTTTTTCTCTCATATACACGCACACACACACAACACATCACATGTGGGCATGTTTATTATAGCAAATGCTGAGCTAGCTTTTAAATCAAATTCTTTTTTTTCCTTGCCAGCCTCCAGAAATTCCATCAGCTAGTCTCTGATGGGTCAGAGATGAGTATTCTGGAACCAGATTAGCCATACAAATACATGTCTCATACAGATTCCAAGAATATACACACTTAAAGGTTGGCTCTTTTTTCTTCAGTTGCTACCATGTGCCTACGGTAAAATAGATTAGTGAAGAAAGACTTTCTAAAGTGAAATAAGGATTCAATAATGCAAAGTGTCTTCCTCAAAAAAAAATATGAAGATGTCGCATGCAGTTGTGTCAAAAATAGTGCAATCATGCACAGCCTTATTCTTAAACAGAACTGGAACGAAACAGGGCAGCTCTATTCTTACAATGATTTCTCTCCTAAGAAATACAAGGTAATATATTTGGAAAGCACTTGCTGCTTCTTACCACATAAATTTCCTTGGTTGTGCTGCATTGAGATGGATTTGATTTAGAGTTGATTTTTTTTTTGCTTGTTTGCTTATTTTCACACTTCGAAAAGCTGAGGTGATAACTTGGGGTGGGATGACTGCCTGAAAAGTGACTATCAGGTGAAGTGCCATGGAAAAATTTTAAATTAGATGGTCTTCCATTAAGATGTTTCTTTTCAGGAAGGATTCATACTCTTTCATTTTAAGTCTCCATTCTTCTACAAATAGGCACAATCATGACATCGTTATTTGGGCCTGGGGCTGGGGCTGGCTCTTTTAGAGGCTGTATATTTTTGTGGCATGTTTGCAAACCTCACCGAGGGCTAAATGGAATTTGAGAGGGCAAATGTTAAAAATAAACCATTTTCACAACCCACAGGGAGACATCACTTTCATGAGCAGACTGATTTTTCTGTAGGAAACAGAACAATTGATTGAACACGGGTGTCATTGCAAAAATCTAGTGTCTCCCACGTTCTTTCTCTTTATGTCAATCTCACCCACTCAGTTAATAGTTGGTAATAAATTAAGTTGTGCATATGTATAGTGTACAGTCAATAAACACAACAGCATTCTATTTCCCATACCAACATTTACTTTTCTATTCAGGAAGCTTGTCATCTTGGCTTTCTTGTCCCGCATTACAGAGGTTATTGGCTCATAGTTCATTGATTTAGAACTAGAAAGAGCCTTACAAAACCCTTCGGTCCAACTGAGGCTCAGTGAGGTTAAATGATTTGCTGTTGGCCACATGTCATGTAAGTTTTAAAGGAAGCATTTGAACCTCTCTCTTTCCTGACTTCGAGACCAACATATTTTCCATTTAGCATCATACAATTAAAGATTTAGAGCTGATAATAATCTCAGAGACCAACTAGTCCAAACCTTTTATTTTACAAATGACTAAATTGAGGTCTAAGGAGTTTAATTAACTTGTTCAAGATCATTGAGGAGGTGCCATATTGCCTCACTAAAAAAGAACAAACAAACAAACTACTTGGTAGTTTATTTTAAAATGAGGTTAATGTGGCAGAGGACAAAAGAAAACCTAGAAGGAAGCATAGAAAAGCTGGGAAGCTTTGAAAACAATTCGTAGTATTTATTATATTCTTGAAATGGAAATTTATTATTTTATATTGAATCCTATCATGTTCTGCTACATATATATAAAGGGTTTTTCTTTTTTCTTTTCATTTTTTTCATTTTTCATTTTCATTTTTTTTCTTTTCTCATTTTGTATTTAAGTTTAAATTGCATAAAATTATTTTTTTAAATGAAGTTAGGCCAAGATTTATAGCAAGCCAAAACAAATTATAAATGGTTAAATGATTTAAATATAAATATTTGAAAGGAGAAAGTGTTTTAACTGAGCTATTAAAACTACTAGTGGGAAGACAGGGGCAAAGAGTATGACTGTCTTGTGACTTTAAGTCTATGAATCCATGTTACTTTTCATAACAATAAGGGGCAGCTAGGTGGTGCAGTGAGTAGAGCACTGGCCCTGGAGTCAGGAGGACCTGAGTTCAAATCCGGCCTCAGACACTTGACTCATGTACTAGCTGTGTGACCTTGGGCAAGTCACTTAACTCCAATTGCCCTGCCCCCCCCCAAAAAAACTTTTCATAACGATAAGAACAATTCATAGCTTCACTAGCAGTAAATTAGCATGTCTATTTTCTCATAGCCCAGCATCATTGAGTTTTGCTATCTTTTACAATTTTAGATGATTTGAAGAGCAGAAAATAGTGCCATGAAATTGTTTAAATTTCTATTTCTATGATGATTAGTCATTTTGAACATGTTCCCAAATGGTTGCCGATAATTTGCCTATTTATAACATTGGACCTAATGAGGAATAAACTGTTAATGTAATATCATTGTTTTTTTTTAATTTTGAATGTCTGAATTGCTAATGATGTTTAATGTAAAGATTTTTCCGTCTATATTTTTTTCTTATTCTGAGAGCATTGCTTTTATTTTTGCAAATGTTTTCCATTGTATGATTGAAATAGTAAGGAAATAGAGATCACTACATACTTGAAATCATTCGATTAATGCAATTGAGCATAAAATTTAGTTCTAAGTTTCCTAGCAATTAAAGAAAAAGAGGGGACATGATGATTTTCAGAGGTCTCATCGTACAATAAAAGAAAGCATACAAATCAATTGAAGAGAGAAACTTTTCACCTCATTAGATTCAAAGAAAGCTATTATGTAGACCCTAATGTAAGGATCATTGATTAACATAATTGACGATGTCTTCAAGTATGATTTTTGCAAAAGACACAGAAATCTTGTTCAAATAGATATGAGGTTTTTTGGGGGGTGGGGGCATCAGTGCCCTATAAAAACCTAAAATATAAAATCTTGACTCGATGAAAATGTTTCTGTGAGAAATTGAGATGACGTGGTCCATATTTGCCCTTTCTCATACTTTAACTTAATACAGTGATAGAGTCTATTAAAAGAATGGATAATGATCATGACAATTAAGGTACCTCCCTCAAGTATTATATTTCTAAGAGATTCATTGTCAAGAGCTGGATTACAATCAATTCATGGCTGAATTCTCTAATGACTACATAAAGTGGGCCAAAGGATTCATATGCCTTTGATACTAGATGTGGGAGTCAGGAATGACATTCTGTTTTGAAATTTTAGATTCCTACCTTATGGGTTTTTTCCTCCTGGAAATAAGTACAACTCATTTCCACACAAGTGGGCTTCAAGTGTACCTACAGGTATGAACAATATTTTTCTACTTGACTAGAGCTCTGTCTCTGTTCAAATGAGTACTCAGCAGAGATACCAGAATTAGTATTCACGTCACATAATATGGAAGAGGTAATTTGAGCTGGAAAAAAAATCAGCTGGCAGGAATTATGCAATTAATCATGTAGGCCATAAAATTACCTCACTATCACCTCTATATAACACTGATAATGAGTGGAACTGCCTTCTGGTGGATTTACCAAGAAGAGTTAGCTATACAATATACCACAAAGTAGCTGAATGGCGTTTCCTACAGAATGTAACTATTTAGGGCTTTGATGGATCCATGATTTCCCAGTATGGATATTCCCTCCACTGATGGAAGGAAGGAAGCAAATATTTATTAACTACTGTGTGTCAGGCACTGTGCTAAATGCTTTACAAATATTATCTCATTTGATCCTTGCAACAACCCTGGGAAGAAGGTACTATTATGATGCTCATTTTAAAGTTGAGGAAACTAAGGTAAATAGAAGTTAAGTGACTTGCCTAAAGTCATGTAACTAGTAAGTACTGAGGCCAGATTTGAACTTAGGTCTTCCTGACTCCAGAACCCACACCCCATCCACCTAGCTGCCTCTAACTAATAGAAATGGTAACTCCTTCACACCATCTCATCCTGTGAAAGTCTTGTCACCATTTCCCTACAAATCTGTCATAAAGGATCTATCCAAGACAGTACATCTTTTTCTTGCTCTCTTAGGATCTCAGATATCTTTTCCTTGTTCTTTTAGGATCTCAGATACCAATGTGCCACTTGGGTTATCTATCATCTTACCTTCTTGTTATGCAGCCTATCTAATGTCCGGAATGAAGGAGATAAGTCTTCCTATACTCTGTCCTCATCAGAACAGTCATAGGACATTTTGTTTTGTTGTAGCCACTACATTTTAGGAAGGAACTTGTCAAGCTGTAGCATATACAGAAAATGGAAAGCAGAAAAGTGATCAGCCCACATCATGTGAGAATTAGTTGAAGGTCCTGAGAACGTTTAGGCTGGAAAAGAGAACACTGGTGGGAATGTTTTGGTGGTGTTATTCAATTGTTTCAGTCACATCTGACTCTTCATGACCCCATTTTGGTGTTTTCTTTGCAAAGATATTGGAGTGCTTTGCCATTTCTTTCTATCTTCAAATATTCTAAAGATCTATCATATGGACAAAGAAGTAGACTTTTTCTTCTTGGTCACAAAGGATAGAACTGGAAGAAATAAGTAGAATTAAAGAGGCAGAATTAGGTGTGATGTAAAAAAAGAAAACCAAAAAGAAAACTTTGAGAAATTGGAGCTATTCAAGAGTAGAATGGATTTCCTTGAAAGGTAATGGACCCCTACATAAAGACTGGCTGATCTCTTGTTAAGGATGCTGTAGAATGGATTCTTAATCAAGTATAGAATAAATTAGATGGTTTGGGATACCTTTTGACTCTGACAGTCTCTGATTCCAAGACAAAACTGAGTGCAACAGTGATCAAAGGTGGAAGAGTTATGCCTAACAACTACTCTGTTTAATGACAGAAAATAGCTTGAGTGAACCAATTCTGCAGTTAATTGAGAAGAAAGCTTGAACAGGGTTCTGACTGGATATACAAGGGAGTAACAGGACTGGAATTTGGGGGAGATAGAAGGCTTCTACTTTTGAAGATGAAACAGGCCATACTTGCAGTCCAATTGGAAATAATTAGTTCCATTTTGAACATGCTGAATTTGCCTAGAGTATATCCAAATTGAAATATACAATAGGAAATTGGTTTTGGAAAGAGATAACAGGGCTACATATATAGATCTGAGAATCACTGACTAAAGATGATAATGAAGCTCATGAAAGCTGAGAGATCACCAAATAAAAGTATATGGAGAAAAGAGAAGAGGGACCAGGACAGAGACTTGGAGTATACCATTATGAAGCATGACATGAAAGGAGACTGAGAAGGAGCAATGAGACAGGTAAGAGGAAAACCAGAGATAAGAGCATCATTAAAACCCATGGAGAAAAGATTATCTAGAAGGAATGAATGATCAACAGTGTCAAGTACTACAGAGAGGTCAAGAATGAATGAATAAATCCCATTAGAATAAAGACAATCCAGTAGGGATTGTTTCATGCTTTCTACTTATATCCTTAGAACAACCTCCTAGAGCCTGGCATTTAGCAGATATTAAACAAATACAGTTATCCCTTCCATGTCACAGGGATTAATTGGTATAGTGTCCCCATGATCTGGAAAATATGTGTAAAATATTTTGGTCCTCCCTTCATAACAGAGAAAAAGTCTGAATTTTTTTCTTTTTCTTTTATGGGGTGTTCACAGTATCTTATTGTAAAATTTGGGTTAACCAATTGGTCATAGGCTCTGTGTTGTCTGTTGGCCTTCATGTGTCATCTGTGGCTTCTGCAAAACTGTCCCCAAATTCACATTCAATTTCTTATGCCAATTTGTGATATATTGAAACCACAATGGAGAAAGTCATTATGTGGAAGGGATAATTGTATTTGTTAAGTTATCGATTGATTGGTTGAATGAATGAATGAAAAGACATGTATTAAGCACTTACTATGGATCAGGCACTGTGGTAAGTGGTTGTTGTTTGTCCTTAGTTCTCAAGGAGGACTGCAACATCAAGAAGATGAAGCCATGACTTGCAGTTGACTGATTTGAGTGAGGGAGGGCTGTGCAAGGTCACCAGCCTCACTTTCTCCTCAGGAGCCATCTGGGTCCAATGGCAAAATATAGATCAGGATAACTGGAGATACTATGAATACAAATAAGAAAAGCAAGACAATCTCTGTCCTCAGTGAATTTTCACATTAATAGGGAACTCATCTCCAGAAAGTTTCTCTTAAGTAATGGATGCTTTCTCCCTAATGACCTAAGAAACAGATAAAAAAACAAAATGGCCCTGAGATTTGGGCAACTCTCTTCTCTTTCCACAATGGCAGTGGAGGAATAACACAAAGTGGGAAAAGAGAGCTGAGAATCAGTTATTAGATCCTCTACAAAGATTAATTTAATCTTTGGTGCTTTAAATGTAAAATCTTTGTCCAATGACCAGTAAGTTAAAACACTACTAAAGGAAATGACAGATCTATATTGGCATTCTTACTTTGAAGGCTATTTCCTAGGTTCTTCTCAGAGAGAAGAATAAAGGAATTATTTAAATCAACAAGTATTTATTAAGTGTGCCAAGCACTGTGATAAGTGGTAGGGGATATAAAAAAAGGCAAAACAGTCCCTGCCCTCAAGGAGCTCATATTCTAAAGATGAAGACAACATAAAAACTATGTATATAAAAGATATATACAGAGTAATTTCTAGGTAATCTCAATGGGAGGAAAGCACTAGCATTTCAGGGATGGGGGTGGGAGATCAGGAAAGACATCTTTCAGAATGTTGGATTTTAGCTGATATCTGAAAGAAGTCAACAAAGTCAAGAGGTGGAGATTTCTCATCACGGAGAGCATTCCAGGCACGAGAGATATCCAGCGTAAAGCAACAGTCAGGAGATGGAGTGTCATGTATGAGGAACAGAAAAGAAGCCAGTGTTGGTGGCATTGGGCTCATCACATAACAAAGAACCTCAGAGATGTGTCATGGCATTCTGTTCCCTCCCTAAAATTTGAATTTAAAGTCCTCTGGATCAAATAGGTGAGTTTCCTGCCAAACCAAATTCTCGGAAACTTCATGAGATACATTCCATCTGGCATCGTAAGTCATGGTCCAGAAAACTAAATTCTGTTTTTTGACTGTGTATGTATCCAGCTGTTTCCTTTACACATCCTCTTTCCTCTTCCAAAGTTTTATTATTTGGAAGAAGAGATGAAAAGATTTACCTGTGCTGATTCAGAGACATAAATAAGGCCAGGACAACGTACACAGGGATTATGATATTATAAACAAGAACAACACCAAAAGATAGCTGGATGCTGACTGATTATCGTGACCAATCACAGTGCAGCGGGACGGATAAAACACACTTTCTACTTTTGCAGTGGTAGGATGCTCTATGTGCGTGCATGCGCACGTGTGTGTGTGTATGTGTGCACGCAGAATGTGTCGTATGCTGTCAGGTGTGGTCATTGTATTGCCTGGCTTTGCTTAGTTGTTTTTCCTTGTTATTCCAGAGGGTTCAAATGGAAGTGGTATATCTGACAATGGCTAGTTTAGAGACAAAATGCATCAATAATTAAAAAGAAAATAAGTCCAAAGAGAAAAAAAAGCTACCAGCACTCCGAAATAAGTCCTCCAATGCCTACCTAATACTTCAAAGTCACTAGAAATAAATCCCAGATTTTGTATTGCAGGAGCATTTGTTCCCATCGCAATCAGCAGAAAGAGAAAGCAGTCAATCTTACATAGTCTTAGCGGATGATGTGTTATATAGTGTCATAGTGGGCCTGCAGTCAAGGAGACTTGAGTTCAAATTCAGCCTCAGACACTAACTGCATGACCCTGGGCAAGCCACTTAACCTTTCTGCCTCAGTTTCCTCATAGGTAAAGCAGGGATACTAATAGCATCTACCTCTTTGGGATTTTATGAAGATAAAATAAAACATGTGCTTTGTAAACCTTATAGGCCTATAGAAATGCTATCCCATATTATTATTAATCATTATTATTATATCGAGGATACATGTTCCAGGAAAACTGCACACCTCTTAATTAATAACACGAGATCTACTTGTGGTTAGCCACCTTCTTATTCTTCAATGGGGAGTCAACCACTACAACTATGGGAACACCCCTCCCAATAGCATGAATTGGCCTATCTAGGAAAATTCCTAGGCTAATAGGACTTCTTGCCCAGGGATATTGGTAATTGGGTACAAATGGTCCCCAGGAGGAGTTGTCCAATAGAAGGCACCATTTCTATGCCTTGTCTTCTCCACTTTGGCAGCCCGAATCACCATGCGGTGCAGTTGTCATCCCCATGTTCTTCCCCAGGTTTCCATGGTTCCCCTCTCCCAGGCCTGCCTTTCCCTATAATTCCCAGCAGAAACAAATGTCAGACTGTTTCTCTCCTGGAACAATTATACTCGTACTCTGTCTGTCCCTACTGTTCCATCGCTTTCACCTTGGCTCTCTCCCAGTTCGATGTCAGCTCAGGCTTCTAGCTGCAAGGTTCATTTCTATTGTTCTCAGTTAAAAATCTCTATTGTGTTTCTCTTTTCAAGACCTCATTATGATATGGAGGTTACCACAGAATCTCAATAGTATAAAGAACCTCAAAATCCATCTATGCTGCCCCCAAATATGAACAAGAACTCTCTCAACGAAAATGGCACAGTTAACCATCCAGGCTTTGTTTGGGGACCTTCAGCAAGGCAGAACCCACTGTCTCCCAGACTTAGGAAGGTATAGAACAACAAAATCCCAGAAGAAGGAAACATGGAGCTTATAAGAGAGTAAGGCAAGCCAACTTTATTGAGGAGAGAGAGATACTCACAGAATAAAGGAGAGATCAGAAAGGATGATAGAAACCCTAGCCCTCAGGTAGAACTGGACCTCTGGAGCCCCAGGGGAATGAGGAATTCTTTCCCAAACTAATAAAAGTCTGGTAGGTTTTTATGGGGAAAGGGAGTGTGGAGCTTAGACTTAGCAACTGGTGTAAATTCACACTATTAGGGGGAGGGAAGACTCCTCAGAAATTTGAGATTAGTTGATATTCCAACTCCTCATCACTGTAGAAAAGGGGTTACTGCTGATCCAACTCTGTCAAGGCACTCAGCTTCCCTATTAGGGATTTTTGTGCTTCCCCAGGGCATCTTCCTTTAGAGGGTCTGAGAGGCTACTCTATCCCTTACGCCCACTCACTACGTTCCAAGAAATTCCCTTCCATCCAGGTTCGGTTCTCATTGTTCTTTTTTGTTCAGTCATATCCAACTCTTCGTGACCGCATTTGGGGTTTTCTTGGCAAAGATACTGGAGTGGATTGCCATTTCCTTCTCTAGATCATTTTACAGATGAGGAAACTGAGGCAAACAGGGTGAAGTGACTTCCCCAGGGTCACCCAGCTAGTACGTGTCTGAGGCTGGATTTGAAACTTGGGTCTTCCTGCCTCCAGGCCCAGCATTGTATCCACTGCACCACCTAGACCTAGCTGCCCTAATTGTCGTTGTTTCAAGTCTCAATCTGCCTCTCTTCAACCTTTATCCATTGCTCTGAGTTTTACCCTCTGGGGCCAAATAGAACAAGTCTGACCCCCCTTCTCCTTAGCAGTCCTTCACATACTTGAAGACAGCTTATCCTGCCACTCTCTAAGTGTTTTACTCAGAAAGAGTCACCTCCCCTATTTAGGTCTGTTTCCACATTTGCTCCATTAGGCAATGTGGTACCATAGAAAGAGCATTGGCTAGAGAGGCAAAAGATTTGGGTTCTAGTCTCAGATTTGTCACTTTGAGATCCTGGCGAGTTCTGTACTGACTCCCCGTTCCCCAAGTTAAAATATTTCTTGTTTCTGCATCAATAGGAACTTATTTCCCTAGAAAAATGTTTGTACTTTCATCGCAAGCTGTATGGGGACTAATAAGCAAAGTGATGGTCACAGAAAAAAGGGTCAAACCATCATCAGCCATCCAGTTTCCACCTTGAGTGATTGGCCAACTCGTGTTCCAGTGGGATTTGGCCATGATATGGTGTGGAGTTGGGTTATATCACTCATCTTACTGCAAAACAACATTGGTTGGGGCAACATTGCTGCCTAGAGAATGCCTGTACTTGTCTCTTCCTCTTGGGAACTGGTAGTAAGATTGCTCATACCTCCTGCTACTTGGAAATAGCCCAAGTAGATCATGGGATCCTACTTCAGAAGGTCCAGCTATAACTCTATGGGAAGTTGTGTTACTCCAGGGATGCACCTTTTTTTTCCTTTTTCCTTCTAGTCCAACATTCTTTCACTCAGCCTCTTAAGATTGATTCCTCTCTGCTTCCTCAGAATCCTTTTTTCTTTCTTTTCTTCTTGGGTTATTTGTTTCATTCTATCTTCATGTTCTTTGATAATCTAGAAAATAGTAGGTTCTTTTAACTGAAATAAAAAATAGTAGGTTTAATTTCAAAATCCATAGACTGACTACAATTGTCCTTCTTTCTCAAAGAGGACCAAAGTGACATCACTCTACTAGAGCCAAGGTGCAGTGTATCCAACTGTGACTAATTAGACCAATACGAGTTCAAAAGGCCCCACCACAGGTTGGCACAAATAGTTCATGTGAACGTTTGGGGTGGATTCTCTGAATTTGTGCAGCTCGAGTTGCTTTTGAGCTACTTCAATGCTGCTTTGCTCATAGAGCACAAACTCTTCTCTGATGCGGGCACACCATGCTGAGCAGTCCTATGCCAGTGTCTCCTGTCACAAATCAGTTCCAAAGTTCTTAAGAGACACCTTGAGGGTGCCCTTGTATTGCTTTTTCTGACCACCATATGAGTGCTTGCCCTGTGTGAGTTCTCCATAAAACAGTCTTTTTGGCATGCATATGTTTGGCATTTGAACAATGTGGCCGGCCCATCGGGGTTACATTCTCTGCAGTAGTTTAAATGCTTGGCAGTTTAGTTTGAGAAAGGACCTCGGTGTTTTGTATCTTATCCTGCCAAGCGATCTTCAGAATCAGAGGACAATTCAAATGGAAGTGATTCAGTTTCCTGGCATGGTGCTGGTGTGCTGTCCAAGTTTCACAGGCATACAACAATGAGGTCAACACAGTGGTTTTGTAGACCTTCAGTTGGTGGTTAGTTACTCTAATACCTCTTCTCTCCCACACTTTCCTTCAGAGCCTCCCAAACACTAAGCTAGCTCTGGCAATGCACAAATCAACCTCATTATCAATGTGTACATCTCTGGAAAACATACTGCCAAGGTAAGTTAACTTATCCACATTATTCATATCTTTTCCATTTGCTATAACTGATGGTTCCACATAGGGATGCTGTGGTGCTGGCTGATAGAGCACCTATGTTTTAGGCCAAAATTAGCACAAGCAGCAGAGAATCAATCCATACTTTGTTGCATCTCAACTTCAGAGGCTGCATTGAGTGCATCGTCTGCAAACAAAAAATTACGCACCAACACTCTCTCCATTTTAGTTTTGACTTGTAGCTTTTACAAGTTGAAGAATTTACCATCAGTGCGGTAGCTGATCTTGACACCATGTTCGTCTTCATTGAAGGTATTTGATAATGTGACTAAAAACATCATTCTAAAAACATGGGAGCAATACTGTCTATAATGTTCTACTAAATTCTTGATTGCCTATATGTGGATTATCAACTTTGGGAATTATTAGTTATCAATTTTAATCCTGAGTCTGAACTCCCTCTGACCCTCATTGAGTTCATCAACTTAAGCAAGTATAAAGCTAGGATAGCTGAAGCAGGAGGGTGACCTGAGGCAGAGACAAGAGGTAACATGTGCTTGATAGGTCAAACCATCCCCACCATCTCAACTGCCATCTCCCCTCAGACCTCAGTGGAGACAGCTCAGGATCCTGAAATCAAGAGTTTTTGGAATAGCAGTGCCCCTCACCCCCTGACCACCAGCCTTGCTTCCCACTCAGTGACATGGGCAATCATTGTGGAAAAAGAAAGCCACCTTTCCACCACCACCTCCAACTGTTGGCCAACTGCCACTGAGAAGAAGGTAGGCCCAAGGACCTTGGAAATGGCAGCACCCTTCTCCCAAACCTCCTCAGGTGCCATCATACTTGGAAGTAACTCTTGTGGAGATGTACCCTGGCAACCGCTTCCATAGATACTTCAGCCACAGCTATTGAAGATCCAGAAAAGAAAGTACTTGGGCCTGTTAAGTGGTTCAACAAAAGAGATGAATATGATTTTTATCAGTGGAAATATTAAAGAAGATGCATTACTGTGGGTTTTGTCAGAATACCATGAGACCTTCCCATCTGATTTGCAGTTGAAACATTCTATATATCTCGTCTCATTAGAATGTGAGCCTGGTTTTGACCATAGTGCTTTGCACATAAATATATATTTTTAAAAATTTCACCTTGGAAAAATGTTCATTTTTTTCATTCATTCGTTCCTAAGAAGCTATTATGCGCTCAGGAAAATAAAGTGAACATTAATTAGTTCCATAGAAGGTAGATAGTGATGTTTCTTGACTTGAGACTCAGATATGCCCATGGAGAACTGAAACTTGTGTTCTTAACCTCTATATATTCTCAGATCTTGGCTCTTGGTCAACTCATGTGGAAATCATCAACAAATTTCTTCTAATTGGCAATCAGGCTTATGACATCATCAACATCATTCCAAATAGACCAGTAAAACAGTTTTCCCAAGAGTAGCTTCATAAAGATTCGGCTTTGAGCATTCTGTATAGAATAAGGTAGAACTTGGCAACCTCTCCAGAGTGGCATGCCAAGTTGGTTACCTCAATTCATATGATATACTCAGGTGCATATACAGGAGAGGTAAAGGTGAGAGTGGAAAGGTGGGAACGGTAGGGGTCAGTGATCACATTGATTCTCTTGACAAGAGAAGTAGCAATGAACCATGACCCCTGTAAACATCAGGGCAGCCAAGGACAATTCTTGCAATTGGTGGGTTGGGGCCACAGCAGTAGTAAGTTGCCCAGTCTACTGAAAATCAGCATACTAGACATTTTTTGCACACATGTAAAGGTTAATAATCCCTGGAACAGACCTGATTTAGAGAAGTGAATCCATTGCAAGCAAAATGGGAGGGAAGAATAATTTACTGACACACCTAAGGATGATTTCAGAAGATGCTACTTAGTTCTGCTTGATTCAATAAACACTTATTAAGCACAAGCAATGGACAAATCTCTGTGCTGAATGCAAGGATTACAGAGATGACGTAAGATGTAGTCCTTTCCCTCAAAGATCTTACAGTCTTAACAGGAAGACACACAAGTACACAAAGTTCAGATTTGAGGTATTATATGAATATACAAGGTGTCTCAAAAGTCTTAGTAAAGTTTTCAGCTATTAGGAGATTTAATTTAAGCTACAAGTTTAAAACTGCACTAAGGTTTTTAGGACACCCTGTATGTATAGGAGAGTGGCTCGGTATATTGTATCTCTCTAATGTACTTCTCCTCCTCTCTTTTCTATTATTACTTGAAAAAACATTTGGAAAAAATTGTGGTCGTTATTGCTACAAAAAAGGACAACAGGAAAAAATCAGTATCTACTGACCCATATGTCTACCTTCCCACCTTTACAAAATCTTTATATGAGTAATCTATACATGTTTAAGATCATCTTTGATGAAAGTATGAGTAAGAAACAGGATACTCTTTTCAAAGAATATTCTAGAACAGATCACATCTTTACAATCATATAACTGACTAAAAGGTTGCATGGAATCCAAAATCCTTTTTGATGACTAAAAAAGGCCTTCAATTTGTTAGAACAAAATGCTGACTTAAAGTCGTTCTTTCAACAAGGTACATCCTATACATATATTAAAGCTATACAAGATTCCTTGAAAAGTTCAACAAATTCTCTGATTATTAATTTCAAGGGCAGCTCCTTTGAAGAACTAGAAAGTGTTTGGGTGTGTCACATGGAATGTATTTACATATTTTCAAAATTTTTCTTTTCTTCCTCTTTTTCACTTTTTTCTTTAAAAAATATTTTTCTTTGAAAGATAATCAGAATCAGATGGTGGAACAGTGGATAGAGCTCTTGACTCAGAATCAGGAAAACTTGAATTCAAACCCTGCCCCAAATACTTCCTAGCTAAGTGATCATGTGTAAGTCAGTTAAGTGTAAAGTGAAAAATGTAAGTGTAAAATGAAGATAATAATGGAATTTACCCTCCTGGGTTATAGAGAAGCTCAAATGAGATCATATTTATTTGTAATGAACTTAGCACAGTGCCTGACATGAAGTAGGTACTTAATAAATGCTTGTTTCCTTCCTTTGTTACATAGGATAGCTCTCTGGGAGGGAGGAGGGGAATGAATACTAGGAGAAATTTCTTTGATGTAAAAATGAAAAATATTGACGGAATTTTTTAAAAATTCCAAATGAGGGATAAAACAAGGAAATGTGTTCTTCAAAGGTACTTAATACCATCATGGAGGATGTTCAGCATAAGAATATGATTGTAAAGGAAGACAGAGTTCCTATAAACGGTGAGGTCTTTTGGATGTCCCTCTTTGTAAATGATATACTAATTACATAAAGGTTAAACATGTAGAACTTCTTAAATGAAATCCAAAACTTTTACTATCCAGAGAAAACCAAACAGATGAGAACACCTAACAGCCAAACTATAATAGGCAATTAGATGGAGAGACTATAGAGCTAATGCATGTGTTTTGTGTATATGTATGTGTGTATAGGTGTGTGTATCTTGAACAGATACTTCCAGTGAATGACTAATAGTCTGGCTCCAGCACTGGATAGCAGGAATACAACAGGTTCAATTGCATTTGGGAAAATGTGCAATGCTCCTGATGACTACAAGCAACTCCCTGAAGGAAAAGTTCTTCTTTGTGGGGGAGGCAAGCAGAGTTAAGTGAGTTGCCAAGAGTTACACAGCTAGTGTCTGAGGCTAGATTTGAACTCAGGTCCTCTTGCAGGTGCTCTATCCACTGTGCCATCTAGCTGCCCCTGAAAAAAAAGCTCATTATCTTAATAGGGAGCTAGGTGGTATAGTGGAGAGAATGCTGGTCCTGGAATCAGGAAGACTCATCTTCCTGAGTTCAGATATGGCCTCACTTACTATCTGTGTGACCCTGGGCAAGTCACTTAACCCTGTTCACCTCAGTTCCTCATCTGTAAAATGAGCTGGAGAAGGAAATGGCAAACTCCTCCAGTACCTTTGCCAAGAAAACCCCAAACGGGGTCATGCAGAGTTGGACAGGACTGAAATGACTGGACAACAACAAGGAGGCATAAACATGGGTATCCTAAACAAAGTTAGCCAAGTAAATACAAATTCTCTTCATGGTTGTCTTCTCTCTATCCCCCAACACTAAAGTCGGACTTTCCTAAGAGACTCGGGCTCTGTGACTCTCTTCCCTGTTATCCTTCCAAAGACAAACAAAAAGGGCCATTTCTCTACAGGGTACCAAACTCCTTTGGAATTCTACATTCTAGAGTACACTCATTGCTTTTTATCCCATTTTGGCAAATTGTTTGCTCAGTCTTATGTTGACCCCTCCTCCCAAAAAAGTCTTTTTTATTCTTCCCACCTTCCACATTCGTATGGAGGATTGTTGGCCACATTGAGTCTTTCCCCCATGTCTTCTTCAGGCCAGCACTGTGCAGCCCATCAGCTAGCCCATGATTAACCTCAAACAGCAGCTTCTCATCACTGTCACTCATCATCTACTACCCCCCACTGGTTGCAATCCATCCCCCCTTATTCCTTTTCCCTCCCTCCCTCCCTCCTGAATGCAGACAGTGAAATAAAAATAAGTCCTCTATAAAAGCTCCCTTTGTGATTGTTCACAAAACCTGCCATTTTGGTGGAAAACAAACAAACAGGAAAGAGGGGAAAAAAGATCCATTCATTTAAAAAGCCAGATGGGTTGGCATGTGTGGAGCCAAAGGGGAGAAAAAGACTCTTGACCTTTAGTTTTCTCTCTCCTGTGATGGTGAGGCTGTTTGAAGCCAAGAAATAATCAGGTAAGTCAGAAAGTCCAGAGAGGCTGAACAACTGGAGAGGGGGAAAAAGGCAGGATTGTGGGAGGCTATCATAGTGATTGGTTCCACCTGAGTCAGGCTTTAAACCCAATCTACCCAAGGGTTTCTGGTATTATGTGAATGATGGGCCATTTAAACACATATTACCTCGTAAATGATCTAGATGGTCCTGTGGACAAAGAATGCTATTCCTCTTCAGCAGGGGGCTGGCCTTCTGTTCAACAGAGGGTCTATGTCTTGTAGGGAAGGTCCCTTGCAGCGCTGATGGTCTTTGCTGCTGTGAAGACTGAACACCAGATACAGTCACAATCGCCTATTATCAGCTATATACAAGAATACAAACGGCATCCACAATCTGAAACCTTCCTGAAGTTTCTACACCCAGCCCCCTTCTCTCATTTCCTGTTCCTTCTAAAAGAAACTTTAAAAGACAGCACAGTGTACACCATTGTGTATCTCTATGACACAATCCTAAACCTGCAGATAATCCCAAGAAAGACAACGTACTCGTTGTCTGGCGTACTTTGAAAGGGGGGATGGGAAGAACATAACCATGAAAATAACTTCTGGGCTTGTTTTGACCGGGTACCAAGGGTCAGAAGACCATTCAGTGCAGATGTAAGAACACCAAAGATGCAATTCGGTGATTTTCACTGGGCATCACTAGAATTGGTGAAACTTTGTAACCCAGATGCACAGCTCTTGTCCACATCTAAGAATGTGATTATAAAAAACTACATATTTGTCTGACCTTATAATTTGTTGTATCACATCCTGGTCCCTGAATTATAACAGATGACATTTTTTCCTTAGAGCTGGGTAGAGGACTTCGGAGCAAAAGTTGACAGTTAGAAGACAATTCTTGTTATCCATGAGTTTGGACATGTAAATACTATTTTTTGTAAATGTAGTATTATGACATGTAAAAATTATTATATGTGTGTGTGTGTGTGTGTGTGCCAGAGTGGAAACTCACTGGACATGGAGTCAGGAAGAACTCAAATTGGATTTTGCCTCAGACTCATGTAACCCTGGGCAAATCACTTAACCTCTGTTGGACTCAGTTTCCTTACCTGTAAATGGGGATAATAATAGCTCCTACCTCATAGGATTGTTGCGAGGATGAAATGATATAAAAAAGTAAAGTGCTTTGCCAACTTTGAAGCACTATTGTGCCAGTAAGGCAAAATGGGCTTAGTTTAACAGGTGCCCTTGAGGAGTTTGGCTTTTGTTTATGGCGAAAGTACTTTCACCTGTTAAATGTTAAGCCCCAGGCCCAAAGTCCCATCAGGTGTGAAACCCCTGTGGGCGTAGATTAAAGACTTAAAAGGGGCCAATTCGGGAACCAATGGGTCTCTGGACTCTGGTCTCTAGTCGTTGAGGCGGGACTTAAGCACGCCAGAGGCTTGGCTGCGAGGAGAGGCGAGAAAACTATAGCTGGAAAAAATCCGAAGCAGAGCCGACCCCTGTGTGGACCCAGGAGTTCGAGCGGTGAATATGATTTAGGCCATCTTATTTGTCTGTGGCCTCCTGGCTACTCTTGTGAGGCGGGCCTACTGGGCCTGGAGGCTTGTGTTCACAATACTGGAATGGGGAGGTTGGTTCACTAATTTGTTGCTCTGGGCCCTGAATAAATTTTTTGATGCCTTCTGCTTGGAGAATTCTGTATACCCATCGATTTCGATCCATTCG
>CM053622.1:479428713-479449159 GCA_028646595.1 Phalanger gymnotis | reverse complement strand
CAATACGTAGTTACCAGAGTTTAACAAAGTCTCAGCATCCAGGTTACAGGCTGGAGGGCCCTTAGCTACAGCTGCCCAGAGTCTCCACCTCAACACCATCTCGAGTGAGAGCCCTAAACAACTTACCAACAGACAGACCCAATATAATTCATAGTTACCAACATCTAGGTTCAGCCTGGGAGCTCAGAACAAGGGCTGGCCCAGAGTCATGCTCGCCACCACTGCTGTGGGTAAGAGCTCCAAAGAAGAGAAGGCCAACCCCTGGTTTTATATCTTTTTTCACCGTCAGGGGTGAGTCACACATGCAACTCACCCACATGACCTAAAATCATCACAAAGAGGCGACTTAAACCCACGTGGTCTAAGAGCCTCTGAAATCCCAAACACATCACTCAAACTCGTTTGTAAACTAGGCCTTCCCCTGAGTTAGCCCCACCTTGGGCCCCACCTTAGTTACCAATCCACACCCACGTAGGTTTTACACCTAATAGGGGTTAGAGCCTGTGGCTTAGCACCTAGTAAGGCTCAATGAAATACACTGAATTACTCAAAGTGAACAAAAACCAAACTCTTCAAGGGCATTTGTTGAACTAAGTTCTAAGAGCCCATTTTGCTTACCAACACAGTGAGTCAGAGCTGGATAGAAAAACTTAAGGAATATAACCTAAGCCAAATGTCTAGAAAAATAGATTTAACTCATTCAAGAGATTTTTTTTGAACCTGAGTACTAGGTAGAATAAAACAGCTAACTTGGAAATATTGTTAAACTGTCTGGAAGCAGGCTTAGCCTCTATAACAACAATGCTGCTTGCAGCTACTGTAGCTGTATAAGGCCAATAACACCAGCACACAGGAGGGCTCCTAGCACAGGTTCTTTGATCTGCTTTTCTAAGGAAAGCAATTTTAAGGGGTTAACAATCTTACTCTAATTAAACATACATATATCTTTCACTTAGTTCAGGCGGAAAAGTCGGCACTCAGAATTTCAGAGCAAATACAAATAGAAATTACAGAGAAAATATAAATAGAGCAAATAACACAAATCAACAGACAGGCTTCTAGCTGTCTAACCAAAGATATACATATATTTCTATATCTATATCTCTATATCTATAGATATAGATATAGATATACACATAGATATACACATAGATAGTTACCCGAGAGGGAAGCACCAACATCCGGGTTTTTCAAAGCCAGGGGGCTCCTTCATGGCTATCCAGAGTCTCCACACCAACACTTTTCCAAGAGTAAGCCCGAAACTAAGTGCTAACCTCAGGGTATATACATACATACATACATACACACACACATATATGTGTATATATATACATATACATGTATACATATGTATACATACACATATATGTGTGTATATACATATATACATATACATATATACATATACATATATATATGTATATATATATATATATTTCTTCAGGGTCAGAGCACTTCACACCTCTTTAGGGTTTCCCACCTCTCATGACCTAATTAGAAAATTAGAAAAAGGGTATGGGCCTTTCTACAAACAAAGGCAAGACTCAATCAAAGACATTCAATTGGAAGCACTCCAAAATAAAAGGCAACAAAAAGTCCTATTTTGCTTGCCCTTACAGCCTCTGTCTTGTGCCAGTGATAGATAATATCCTGAAAGAAACTTATTTTCTTTCTATTTTTTTTTTTATATCTTTTTTAAAAAGTTAATTTTTTTTGTCTGCCTCTAGGATTCCTCCCTACCCCAAGCTGTGGGGTTAGCTCCCGTGGATCTTCCTACCACCAGCTCTAGGCCTCCTCTCCATTGAACCCCGACCTTTCTTCCCATCTCTACACACACACACAGAGCTGTGGGCACTCTCCCCAAGCATTCCTCTGCACCCCCAGCTCTGGGTCCCTCCTTTCCATCCCTCTTTTCTCTCCAAGAACCTATTTTCTTAAAGTCCTCGACTTGACCTCATGACGCTATGTTCTCCTAGCTGCCCAACTGCTCTTCCTCAGCCTCCTTAGGGTACATAGCATCATTTTATGGATAAGAAATCTGGGATCCAAATTGTTTATAGGACATGCCTAGAGTCACATGGCCAGTAAATATCTGAGACATGATTTAAACCACAGTTTCCTGACTCCGGGTCCAGAATACCATGATGCCTCTTCATAATTCAGCTTCACAGTACTTGTGTTCCGATGGAAAAAGGAGGAATATATGAAAGGCCCAACTCTTTACCATTATGTACGGGCTGAATTTCAGTGTTACTCACAAGGCCCTGTACCAAAGAAAAGAAAGACCATGTTTCTCTGTTTGTAGGCAGACACAGATGCAGGGAGTGCCAGCTCCCCCCAGCCGCTGGCTGTTGTTCTCTTGGGCTAACTCTCCATCTGTCTGGGAGTCACCCTGGGAAGAAAGGCATTCATCATTATTGATCAGGAAGGCCTTTGTGAAGGAGGGGGTGGTGTCAGAACAGAACAATGGGCGTGGCCAAAGCCTCTCCCAATCTCTTTGTTCAGGCCTGATAGGGGTGCCTTAGGCACTTTGTGAATGTGCTAAAAACCAAGCCTGAGACAGTAGCTTGCTCTGTACAGCCTCAGAAACAAGACTGGGGAATGTACAGCTATCTTCATGGATCAGTTTCCGTCAGTGATCCTGAAGGAGGGAGGGAGAGAAAGAAAGAAGGGGGAAGGAGAGAGTAAGGAGGGAAGGAATAAAAAAGAGTGAAGATAGACCGAAGGAGAAAGAAAAAGTGAGAGAGAAAAAGAAGAGGAAAAAAAAACAAAAAGAAGAAAGTCCATGAAACAGAAAGGAGAAAGGAGGAAAGGAAAGAGAAGAGAAAGAAAAAAGAAAGCTCAAAGGGAAATAGGAGAAAATGATTAAACAAAAAAAAAAGCTGCTTTTAGATTGAAAATGTAAATATATTTTCATCAAAAAATCCCCCTCTCGAACTGGCAGTATATTCATTTGTGAATGTTGCATTATGAATGCTATTTTTAAGATAATCTGTTATCATTTCTCCTAGTTGTTAATTCTTTTGGTAATATTATTTAATTTTATGTGGGGCCAGAGCAAACAACAAATTTTGCACTCTGTTCTGTGAACTTCCTAATTTCCTCCTGGGTAGTAAATCAGGTGCTTAAGAATTACCCATTTACTCTTCTTGGTTACTTGGTGATGACTTAGTGCACTGTATGTAGGTGACTAGATTTTCGTCTAGTGGGCCCCAGTACTGCTAGGTCAAACAGCACCTTAGATCTGAAAGAGTTAATGTACCTTCAAAGTAAGTGCCTGAATTATTATCTGAAAGCTACTAGAGCACTAGAGAGGATCTATGCTTAATAAATCAATCATTCAACAAACATTTTATTAAGCACTACTAGCTACATCCAAAATTCTACCTCAAAAAAGTAAAAATTTTGTATAAATCAATCAGCAAGCATTAATTAAGATCTTACAATGTTCAGAGTACTATGTTTGGTGCTGGGATATAAAAATAGAAATGAAGACAGTCTCTGCCTCCTATGGGCTTGCACTACATCAAAGGAAACAACTGGTAAACATTTAAGTCTAGCATATTGGCTAGCCGCCACTCAGGTACAGGCCACAGGGGCTGAAGACCTATCTTCCTTCCTTCCTTCCTTCCTTCCTTCCTTCCTTCCTTCCTTCCTTCCTTCCTTCCTTCCTTCCTTCCTTCCTTCCTTCCTTCCTTCCTTCCTTCCTCCCTCCCTCTCTTCTTCCTTCCTTCCATCCATCCCTTCCCTTCCCTTCTTTTCTTTCTTCCTTCTTTCCTTCCCTTTGTCTATGTCTTTCTTTTCTTTTGCCCAGCCTCATGTTAAGGAACTTGACCTCTCAACAGAGAAAATAAGCCCCTGATAGCCTCACTTTGTTAACTGTTAGATGGACTACAAGTGTCTCATTTTGGTTTTGGCTTAGACGTAAGCCCACAAACAAATCAGGTCATCTCTGGCCTATGACATTGGCTCAGATGGTAGGCTAGGTGGCACAATGGAAAAAGCATTGGTATCGACCTTGAAACAAGCAAGGTTTGAGTCTTTGCTCTAGTATTTTCAGGTCCTTTTGCCTTGATAACATTTGTTCTCTCAATTAGAAAAACAGTTAATACTTTTAACACCTAAAGCATACAGTTGTAAAGAAAGATGTTTCCAGCAGACTGTAAGACTTGAAGGCAGAGGCTATAGTTCATTGTTCCGCAGTGCTTAGCACAGTGACTGGCACATAGTAGGTGCTTAATAAACACTTGTTGAAATAAATTGAATTTGTAAGACTTAGAGCTATAGACGTGTTACGTATCATTATTTAAGCCTTTGTCCTTCACTGTAGAATGAAAGCTTTGTTAATGGAGTTTCGGGTATCAGTGAGTTGTGTTGGAAAATTCCTAAGGGAATAGGGGAGAGACTTTCCCCGCATTCCTGAAACCATACTGTATTGGCAGATGATTCCATTACACTGTATTTTACAATGTCTTTCACATACTTTTGCTGATTTTCTAATACGCAAAGAAACATCGAGTGATAGACTTTGCTCTTCTCAGCAATACAAGGTGCAAAGACAACTCCAAAGGACTCCTGATGGAGAGAGCTATCTACATCCAGAGAAAGAGCTATGGAGTCTGAATGCAGATGGAGGCACACTGTATGCTCTTCTTTTTTTTCCCTTTGTTTTGTTTTATTTTATTTTTTTGGTTTTGTTTCTTCCTTCTCATGATTCATTCCATCAGTCATAATTCTTCTTAACAACTTGACTAGTGTGTAAATAAGTTCAATGCGAAGTTATATGTAGAAGATATATCAGATTCCATGCTGTCTTGGAGAGGGAGAGGGGAGAGGAAGAAAATCTGGAACTCAAAATTATGTGGAACTGAGTGTTGTGAACTAAAAATTTAAAAAAAAACTTAATTATTAAAAAAAAAGAAAAAGTACCACTTAAAAGGTCAAGGTTAGAATTCAACATCTGCTACCTACTGTGCTGGAGAAGGAAATGGCAAATCACTCCAACGTCTCCATTAAGAAAACCTCAGATGGGGTCACAAAGAGTCAGCCATGCCTGAGAAATGACTAAACAGCAAAAACCTACTCCCTGGGTGAGCTTGGGTAAATGAATATCTTTAGCTTTGTTGAGCCTTAGTTTCCTCGTCTGTAAAATGTGGGCACTGTATTAGATGACCTCTAAGGTCTCTTCCAGCTCCCAACTCTGTGATCCTCTGTGAGCAGGAATTATTTCCCTCATTTTTCACATGAGGGAATCTAAACTCAGAGCAGTCAAGTGATTTGCCCTAATGCAGGTCCTGGCTATGGGAATCTTGGCTCCTACACATGGAATCTCTGAGAGTCATGTTGTGAGTGGGGCTATGGGTGGAGCAGCCTCCTACCTAGGACCAGTTCTACAAAGGGCTAGGTTAGAACTCTCCACCTTAGTAGACCTGTCACTATTGGAACAGAGTGGTCAATAGAAATTAGCATGGACAATATCAGAGAAGAATTAAACATTGTGTAACAGGCAGCATGCTGTAGCGGAAAGATTTGGTATCAGAGGGCCTAGGTTTGAATCGTGGCTGTTGTATTTACCACCTGTCTGACCTGGGGCATTCATTCTGACCAACATGAATTCATTAAGTGCCTATTAAATACTAGAGGAAGTGTGCTGAGTGTTGACAATACAAATCCAAAAGTGAGATAGTCTTTGTTCTCTGGGTCCATATATTCATTTAACTTCCCTGGGCCTGTTCCCTCAACTATAAAATGATAATATTGGACTAGATCATCTCTAAATTCTCTTTTAACTTCAAACCCTTTTTTTTTTTTGAGGTAGTCAGGGTTAAGTGACTTGCCTAGGGTCTCATAGCTAACAGCTTTAAATCTTAAAATTTTTTATTGATAACTTTTTATATTACCATCATTTCCAAATGTATTCCTTCTCCTCTCCCTTACACAATAAGCCATTCTTTATGAGAAAAATAAATAAGTGTATATATAGAATAATTATATATACACATATGTTTGTATATGTGTATAAACATACATACATATACATACACACATCCACATATGTGTATATACACACGTACACATATATACATATACTTGTATACATATATGTGTATATATGTATGTGTATGTCTATGTATGTGTATCTGTGTGTATGTGTACATATATGTATACATACACATACCTACATATATATATGTATATATATATATAGATATAGATATACCTATTTGTGTCTAATGGTAGCTATCTCAGGGGGAAGGGAAAATAAATTTACATGATAATTTTGTTGTGTATTTGAAGGGACTAGCAAGTTGTGCACAGTAGATTTACAGTTTCATGTGCAACAATCTTTTTTAAAGTGCACTATGCTATGGAAATGCTTGTTTTATTCCACAAATTAAAAGTTAAGTTCAATAATGATTCAAAAAAAAATAAAAGGAAGAATCAAAAAAAGAGGAAACTAAAAGTAGTTTAGCATAAGTAGCCCCATCAGTCAAGTACATGTAAGTTTCCACACCCAGAGCCACCCAACTCTGCAAAGAAGGGAGGGAGGCCAAGCTTTAAATCAAGGATTTTAAACAATCCTGGTCATTTAGAACAAAAAGCAATAAAATGGATTAGTCCAAGATTGCAGTCCATGGAATGTCTTAGCCTCAAGAAGACCAAACCCAAATGAGTCATTCTTTTGTCCGTTAAGCAGGCAGTGTAAGATATTATGACCCCTTTTCCATGTGTCTGACAGCTGTCTTGGGATTACTTCCACTATGATTGTACATTTGTGGATTTGTGACAAGATACTAAAAGAAGACACTAAAGGAACCGGACAATTGGTGTTTGAAGGAAGAGGAATGGGAACAAATAAAAATAATTTTGAAAACAACCCCAAAGCACATTTTCCCCCCTGTATCCACCCTCTTCCAGAAGCTGCACCAGTGGCAAATTTGAGTTACCAAGCACAATTCTAAATTCACATGTGATCATCTAATCTGGCTCTCTTGTCAGAAAATAATGAAGTAAGTGAGGAAAAACTGGGATTGATTTGATTTGAATCAACTGCAGATGAGTTAAGCAATTTCATTTTAGGCATATGTAGATTTATATATCTACTACATTTTCCCTCTAATTTCTAAGATTTGCTTCTAAGATTTTTTTTTTCTGCCAAAAGCAAATGATGCATTTTACTCCAAGGTGTCATCTTGAATGAATTTAAGGAAAAAAAAAATTAAATACCCGGCACATTTCTAGGTTTGTCTCCAGAGGTCTTGGGTTAGAATCCTGTTTCTGGTATTTACCAATTGTATATTTTTAAGTAAGTTGTCTAAATATCACTGGCCTCAGTTTCCTTATCTGTAATTTGAGGGAGTTGGACTAGATAACATCTAAGATCTCTTCCATCTCTAATTCTATGATCCAAAGAGAGAGCCAGATAAATAATACTTAATTCTGGTGTTTCATTACCTCTCTGGGTAACTTTAATATTAAATATGTAACCCTTGGCCCAGAGGTGCCCATTGGGTAATAGGTTTAAAGCTAGAAGGAACCTCAAAGGTCATTTTATGCAAAATCTTCATTTACAGATGAGAGAACTGAGACCCAGAGAGGTTAGATAGTTTGCTTTAGATCACATAGACCGTAAGATTCAGAATTAAAATTCAGGAGACCACCCCAAATTCAGTAGTCTTTCCAGTCTGTCACATCTTTACACAGTCCCTTTTGGCCCAAAGGTTTGCAGTTTTCTTGATTTGAGACTCATCTCAGAAACCCAGAATGCGTTCTACTCTCATAACCATAGTAGATTTTTTTCATCAAAAGGGACAATTGCACCCTCTTCAACAAGTGAATTAAAATGACCCTTAATTCCCACAAAGTCCCACATTTTTCATTTTTACGGTAGTGTACCCTTTGAGGTACCAACCTCTCATAGCCTCCCCACTGCATCCTGGGCCATCTCCAGTCATCCTGATCATTATCTGGCCCCTGGCTTTAAATGGCTCTGGAGGAGAAAGTAAGTCTGGTGACTTTACATGGCTCTGCCTCGCTTAAATCCAATTCACTTGCACAGCATGACATCATCTCCCTGACGTCACAGTCCTCTTCCAGAATGAAGGACAGATGGCCTCCTCTTGTAGCCATTAGAGGGCCCTCTACTCTCATAAGTACACTTAATTAGTAGAGATGAACTTAAAGGATTGTTATCCTGGTCTTCCTGGGGCTGTAACTCTCCCCTGATGGAGCTCATGAGTCACAACCACTTTTCATGAAATCTGGGATACTCTTTAATTGCAGTTTTTCCCAATTCAAGTATCAGTGTCTCGTGTGAGGAATGACAAACCTTCCATCCCTGACACTCTCATTGAAGGTTTAATATTCTCTTATCAAATCACAGTGAAGTCTTGAGCAGAGAGCCTACACTCTCAGGTGACCAAACACTCTAACATTCTGGTTGATCAAACCAAGAACAAGCGAATGTTACTTAAGGGAACAATCCCCTCTGGTCTGGGGACTGAGAAGGGCTCTCAATGGATTCCTTATTTATTCTTCTTAAGCACTTCCATGGGGGAAACTAAATCACCCAAGATTGTTAGCTACCTTCTCCAGTTACTCCAGTTACTAGGCCCATTTCAGGATGGGTTAACTAGCAGGAAACCACCACTTGAGACTGTACTATCCTCTACTCCAAGAATGGTGTGTGAGATTTTAGATTTGGCTCAGAAGAGATGTATAAATCCCAAGACACAAATGAGGGGTGCTGCTGATGGCTCGGCACTTTTTTTAAATGAAAGACTGACAAATAATAGAGGAAGGGAGAATTCCTCATTGGGATCTTTTGTTTGGTATAGCATTGGAGCTGGATATAAGGAGACCATAAGTCCCTGGCCAAGAAGAAGGAAATGAGAGTGTTCTCTCTGCTTGAGAAAGAGTGTTTTGCCTGAGGGGTGATCTGACTTGGACATTATCACCATCAGAGAGCCATGGAAGTGGATGGTGAGGAAGAGTGGCAGAAAGGAATGGTGAGAGTACCCTATGGAGAAGTACAGAGAAGTTAAAGGATACAACTCTTTTCAGAATATCAGAAGAATAATGTCATCTGCTGGAAACTAAAGACAAATGCAAATGTAAAGGTTTGGAGCATCAAAACATTTCCTGAGAAGACATTTTGAGACCCTTAATGGGAGATGTGCTCTGAGGAGTTTCTCTGGAGAATAGCAATTAGGAGTGTGTAAATAGGTGAGCTTATACAGATCGCTTCAAGAAGAAATGTTCAATGGAAAGCATTATCAAGCTCTCTTGGAATCTAACAGAGATTCTATTTGTTTTGATTGAGGCATTAAAAAAAAACCCAAAGAAACCTGTTCATTCTTTGAACCTTGCGAGCCACGTGCTTTCAAGGGGAATTGACAGTATACTAAGTGATGTCAGATAAGAAATTCTCAAATTGTCTGGCTGGAAGCAATGAGCCTGAGAGAGGTGAAAAATCCCCCCTCCCCTACCCCACCCACCACACACCCAGTCCCTTTTGTACTATTAAGACAGAGGTTATAACAAATAGAAGGCATCAATTACCTTTTGTAATAATAACAGATAACACCTATTTTCTGTCTGCCTTATAGAAATGCTGAAAGTATGAAATGAAATAACCTTCATGAAGGGTCTATCAGGTAATATGTCAATATAGACTATTATCATCCTTACTGCATGTAAAAATGTCATAGAGAATAGAAGACCTGCCTTAACAACAAGAAAACTTGATTTCAAGTCTGCTTCAGACACATATTGACTGTATGATCATGGGCCAATAACTCAGCCTCTCAGTGCCCCCAGGTGACTCTTTAAGAACATAAGTAATGGAAAGTGGTCTGTTTGCTTTGATGGAGAGAATTTCAGGACAGGAGTTTACGACACTGATGAAGTCATAAGTCTGAAACAAAAATTGCCGCATTACTAATTATGCCACAGTTTTGTAACATCTCCAAGTTCTTTTTTAAAGTAATTTTTATTACATTAGTTACTGTTGTTATTTTCTTCTCTTAAAAATGTGTTGTATCACTGTCATAAAACATTTAAGCAAAATGGAAAGAATCGGCAGCTTATTTGGCGGTATATTCAGAACAATGAACTCATCGCTGGTATTTTTATATTTCATTTCAACTTGGCCAATTGCCACAGACAAAAGAAATTGTTGTTGCTCAGAGCTGTGTTTTCCTCTTAAGCACCACCCAAGCAAATGATAGATAGGGGCATCTGGTTCCCATTTCAAACTGTGAATAAAACTGTATCATGGTTTACATAGCTTAAACTAATTAATGCTTCAGTTGGTGTGCAGTCAACATTTTAGAGAGTTTTTTTGTTGTTGTTGTTTTATTTTTGTTAAGCTCTTGGTAAAAGCTGTGGCCCTTGGGAATGATCTTTCTGGGAAATCAAGGAGAGGAGAACCTAATGGTTCCAGGAGAATCCAACAATTGTAAAAAAAATCCTTTCTTTGTTCTTTTTTTAACTTTAATGAATCTGGATACCATGGATTACAGCTATTTCTTTCATAGGCACAGCTTTCTGAAGGAAAAAAAAAGTCTCTTAAAAAAACTTTTTATCTGTAAAGTTTCTAATTACCATTGTCCAACAGTTTGACTGAGCTACTTTGGATGAAAGTTTAGTTTATGGAGAAAAGAACGTTGAGCACAGACTACCTGTCCTTTTGCTCCCTAAACCCACTGAGTATAGTTTAAGTTTGCCAGACTAAAGATATGTGAGAGGCAATGTGGTACAGTGGGAAGTATACTGGATTAAGAATAAGTAGATCTCCATTTATATCCTGTCTCTGATGCTTACTAGCTATATGACTTAGGGCAAATTTAGCCTCATTGAGCCTCAGTCTCCTCATCTGTAAAGTGGGTACAATAGTCCTTGCATTATTCCATAATACTGATGTGATAAGGAAAGAAATTTATAAATCTTAAACTACTTTTGAAAGGTCATTCATTTTTATTAGTATCTTTTTTTGGGGAACCTATTATCTCATGAGTATGGGAAACTCCCAGTGTAGAATGTCCCTCTACCAAAGTGGAAAAGCAAATTGTTCTGCAGCTTCTCAGGATCATGAAATCTATATGCGTCAGAGGTGGGATTTGAACCTAAGTCTTCCTAGGTTCCTAGATGACCTCTGAGGCTAGCCCTCTACTGCTCCTTATGTGTTTAGACATTGAATCACATTTAATTTACAACCTCTCAAGATGAGTTTGTCGAACTGAAGTTAGGATTTTCTTTGGTGTATGTACTAGTATTAGGGCTTACTAAACTCTTGATTTCATTCTTGACCTGGTTCCCTATGTTTCTTCATCTGCGAAATGAAGGAGTTGGACTGATGGCCTCTGGACTGCTCATTTAAAAGCTATTTTCCTTAGAGGACCTAGTCAGGGGTGGGAAACCTGCAGCTTTGAGGCCATATGTGGCCCTCTAGGTCCTCAAGTGCAGCCTAAATTGATTCAGTCAAAGGGCTGCACTTAAGGACCTAGAAAGCCACATGTGGCCTCGAGGCTGCAGGTTCTCCACCCCATACCTAACTCAAAAACCATTTCTCTTACTTTCCTTCCCCTAATTGCCTCCATATTCAGTGACTTTATCCTTACCCTCTTCTGTACCTTTATAGCACTTTGCCTCTATGATATTCACTTGGCATTTCACACATACTATTTCTTTTTTTAACCTTTAAAGATTAATATAATTTTGTTTTATTTTTTTCTCCAATTACATGTAAAACAATTTTAACATTCCTTTTTTTTTTTTTTTTCAAATTTTGAGTTCCAATTCTCTCCCTCCCTCCTTTCCCTCCTCCTCCCATTGAGAAGGCAAACAATTTGACATAGGTTATGCATGTGTACTCATGCAAAACATTTCCATGTAAGTCATACTGTGAAAGAAAACACAGAAAACAAAAACAACAAGAAAAATAAAGAAACTAAAGAAAAATATGCTTCAATCTGCATTCAAACTCCATAGTTCTTTCTCTGGATGTGGATAGCATGTTTCATCATGAGTGTTTTGGGATTGCTGAGAAGAGCTAAGTCTATCATAGTTAGTCATTCCACAATATGACTATTACTGTGTGTAGTGTTCTGATTCTGCTCACCTCACTATGCATCAGTTGGTGTAAGTCTTTCCAGGCTTTTCCGAAATCTGCCTGCTCATTATTTCTTATAGAACAATTGTATTCCATTACATTCATGTGCCGCAATTTTTGACAAGCAATCATTGAGCACCTACTTTGAGAAAACACTGTGATAGGTGCAAAGAGAAGATTGAAACAGTGCCTGTCCTCAAAGAAATTATGATGTTCTACTGGCAAAACGAGTTTAATACCTGTTTTGTATGAGAGGCCTTCAAATGCTTAAACACAAATGTCAATCTTAGAATAGTAGAGATAAAGACATAAAAGGGATTAAGAAGGAGGAGGAGGAAGCTCTAGGTGAGGCAGCCCCTAATAACCCAAGCAGAGGTTGAAACAGAATGCTTCTCTCATTAGAATTATCCTGACCATGCTCTTATCCTGTGTTATCTTTAGGTCTTAATGTAGATGTTGGGTCTATGGATTATAAATTGTAGTATACATTTACATAGGGCAGTTAGATCATGTAGCGGATAGAGTGCCGGGTCTAAAGTCAGGAAGATTCATCTTCCTGGGTTCAAATCCGGTCTCATACACTTACTAGCTATGTGACCCTGAGAAAGTCACTTAACCCTGTTTGCCTCATTTCCTCAACTGCAAAATGAGCTAGAGAAGGAAACAGCAAACCACTCAACTATCTCTACCAAGAAAACTCCAAATGGAGCTACTAAGACTTGGACACAACTGAAACAACTCAACAACAACATCAAAATATATTTATAGATTCTCCTTTTTTATGGGAAAAATTTATTTGCCTAGAGCAGGGGTAGGGAAACTGTAGGCATCGAGGCCACATACGGCCCTCTGGTTCCTCAAGGGTAGCCCTTTGACAGAATCTGAACTTCACAGAGCAAATCCTTTATTGAGATTTATTTTATTTGAGAACCAAGAGGGCCATACATGGCCTCAAAGCCGCAGGTTCCACACCCCTGGCCTAGAGGTATTATTATAGTGAATGTCTGGGCTTGTACAAAAGCCAAACAGTATTGTAGAGTCTTCTGACATCTCAGCCCATGTCAAATTATGGACAATGTCTTCCACTCTTTAATGTGAAAGAGAAAGACCTTAGTAGAGGGTCATGGATATCTTCATGTTTTGATATAATTTGACTATAGCTTAAAGCCATAAACTTGGCATATATCAAACAAGGTAATTTAAGACTCTCATAAGTCTGCACTGTAGAAGTGAGGAAAGGGGACTGTATTACTTTTAGGGTTCTAATCTAGTCTTATATCTTCAAACACTATGGAAAACTGGTATTGCTACAAAGTACAGGAGACTATTTCATTAATTTCCCTATTGGAATGCTCTTTATTAACAGAGAAAGAGGAGATAGGTGGAAATTTTAGAGTTCACTGGCTCTTACTCTGCACAGTTGCCTACACCATGAATGTGATGAAATACTTATGCTGTATAATATATGTGTGCCCATGTAAGACATGCATGTCCACCCAGGTTGTCTGAATTTGTAGATGTGGCAGCTGAGAGGCATGGACAGATGTGATATGAGATTAGACCTCTCTCTTAAGAGAGGAGGAGAGTCTAGGAAATACCTATATTACTACCAGCATACTATGGAGGGAGAGTGTTAATGGAAAATGGGGCAGGCAGGCCCCAGAAACACCAAAAGACTGAGAACCCTTTTCTCTAGTCTCTGAGATAAGTACTAGACTAGAATTGTAACAATCTGTTTCCTTAAATATTGGTTGTCTATGGGTAAGATTTTTAAGAGTTCAGAAAGAAAGTCACCTCCTTGATTGCTCTTAAGGGGTAAGACAGTCCCAAGTTTACATGCGCTGGCTTAACTCCTTCCCACCAAACATTAGTTACACAAAAGGCCATCACAAATAGTGAATAGCAGGTAAAACCAAGCATAACAGTAATTAGAAATTGGAGAAGTTTGACATATTAGAATATATCAGAATATATACAAGTGAATGAGTTCTTTAGATAAGAACAAGATGAAATCACAGTGTAAGCAAAAGAATGAGCCTGCTGTCATTTAAGAAGGTATTTTTCTAAAGTCTCTGGGGAGGTAAGGTAGAAATCAGTGACATGTTGAAGAGCTATATATCTGAAGTAATAAAGGTATTTTCATGTGTCTATCTCTTAGAAAATATCTGGAACCATGAGTGTTTGTATTCGAAGAAGTTTTGGCACCAACTCTACCTCTACCAACTCACACACAGGTCTATAGAATCACAGAGCATTCTCTCTACCTATCTAAAGTTACATTATCTTCCTCAAACACTACACATAGCATATGGCTGCCTTTCCATTAGCCAGCTTAGATAGGATACAGCTAAGTTATGTTCCAAATAGGTAAATACGAAGGATTCAGAGAAGTATTACTTATATGAACTGATGGACAACATAAACAGAACAAGGAACGACAATGAAAACAGAATTAAAAAAAAGAAACTGGGTGCTTTGTAAGTAATAATGACTAAGCTTGGCCTTGGAGAAGAATTGAGAAAATATGAGAGACAATGGATATGGAATATTTTTATACTGTTCGACATGGTTGATGTGGCACTTGGTTTTGCTGAATTGATTTTTTCTCTTTTTATTGTAAAGATTGGCTTGCTGCTTAGGGGAGAGGAAGGGATAAATTAGGAAATAAAGGTGATGTCAAAACAAAAGCTATCAATAAAAATAAGCTTTTAAAAGATTACTGGTACACTTCAAGATTTTTTAAGGGAAGGAGTTATTTTAACTAAAATACTATGGTATGTATGAACAAGTTAAAAACTTCTTCAATGGATCTGTGATTTCATCAGTGTGGGTGATCCATTCCTCCATTGGTGCAGAGGAAAACTCATCTACTCTTTTTCATCTTGTGTGACTCTTATCCCTGCTCACCCATAAATCCTCTACAGGCTCTCTACTCAATATGCTTGTAGCCTTCCTCTAGGTTTTCTTAATATTCCATGGGTGCCAGTGTGACAGGCAGGCTGGCCATCAATTATCGCTTGCACTTGCTACATGTCTGGCATGCCTCATTTTTTAGATGGTGTTAACATGTTGCAGCATATACATGCAAAATAGGTTATTTATAAGATGATAGGATATAAATTTAAAGGTGATTAGAGGCCCTTGATTCCAAAGGGGAAAGACTTGCATAGATGTATTGTTTGGCAGGTGCTTTTCACACAAATGTGAAATGGAGAACTCAGCTGTAAGGTCTCTGGAATGTCTGCTATGAAGCAGAGGATGTGCTCTTGGAACAGTAAACTTACATCTACGGAAACCATTAGACAGCTGTTCTTGACACAGGTATTCCTAAGGCTCTGCCTTCATAGTGAAAAAAAAACCCAGCTTAATAATTCCAAATGCATCCAAACCCCAGACTTATGTTCCTCCATGGCTATTTATTTACAATCATGAAAGGGAGATGGATGGTAGAAGTCCAGTGGGAGGCAGGGAGGAGGGGCGGGTGGAGAAGAGAAATTTTTAAAAAAGGAAAATCTGCTTCATACAACAAGAGTATTCTTCCCCTACTATCTCCAGGCCCTGTCTCCTAATTACCTCTTTCCATGCTCCCCTCCTGAACATGGAATTTCTGAGGCAATGCTGGAGTCCAGCGGCTGCCACATAATGGGGAACTCAGTCTAGCATGAAATCAGAATAGCTCTTTGTTTGGGGAGGATTGTAGAGTGGACAAAGAACAAGAAAGTGTTTGGGCAGGAAGGATCTGACACCACCCCCCAGAACTGGATTCCCAGTCCCTCACAGACCTTTTCTACTTCTGATGTCAATAGAACAGTGGTAAAAGAAGAGATTAAAGTGGCTAACCTTGGGACAGCTTAGAGCCTTGGAGTTCACAGTCAATGTCAAAGTTGGAGGGGGCCTTAGGGACCACATGGCTCAATCTACTCATGTTATAGATGAAGAAAGTGGGGGACAAGGAGAGGAATTCCTTTGCCTGAGGCCATTGTAATCTGCTGTTGAGCATGTGGATGCCTTCAAAGGTCCTTCCCAGCTCTAAATCTATGATTCTATGAGCCTATAATAAGTTCGTATGTATGTATGTATATATATGTATATATGTATATTCTTGCAGATTTCTATTTACATTTATATTACACTTACACACACATACATACATACATATAGTCTTCCTAATAAGACAAATTAAATTTTGCTGTTACAACTTATGATATTGTTGTTGTTCGTCCTTCCTTTTTGACAAAGACCAGTGACATCATGGGTAACAACTTGTGTGTGGGTTGGACACGTGAAATAAAAATCTTCTGAGAATTTCATACTTTTTATAACATTTGGGGAATATTTGTATAGCACCTTATCAGCTAGGGGGAAGGGAAGGGAAGAAGCATTTATTAAATGACTACTATGTGCCAGGCACTGTGCTAAGCACTTTATAAATATCTCATTTGATTTTCATAACAACTCTAGCAGGCTATTATTACCTCCGTTTTACAGATGAGGAAGCTGAGGCAAAAAGAGGCTAAGTGACCTGCCCAAGGTCACACAGCTAGGAAATGTTTGAGGTCAGATTTAAATTCAGGTCCTCCTGACAACAGGCCCAGCATTCTATCCACTGTGTCATCAAGCTTCCTGGGCATAGATATAGCTCCTTATTAGCAAGGAGGTATAATAACAACGTGGCCAGCAGCTACTGCTGAGGTGTTAGACCCAACAAGACCAGCAACAAGAGCTGCCAGCACAGGTTCTTTAATCTATTTTTCTAAGGATAACAACTTTAAGGGGTTAACAATCTCACTTTAATAAAAAATACATATATCATCACTTAGTTCAGGGGAAAAAGCCAGCACCCTGAACTTCAGAGTAAATACAAATAGAAATTACAAACAGAAAATATCAACAGATCAAATAACACAATTCAACAGACGGGCTTTGTCTGATCAAGATGTCACATACATAGTTACCAAAAAGAGAAGCACCAACATCTGGGTTTTCTTCAAAGCTGAGGGTCTCCAGCAGCTAACCAGAGTCTCCATACCAACACTCTTCCAGTGAGCGAGAGCCCCCCAAAAAATGTTAACCTCTTTGTATACCCCGTTCAGGGTCAAAGGGTGTCACAAACATGTGACTCAAACCCATGTAAACTAGGCCTTCCCTTGAGGTAAGCAGGTCATCAAAGACTCCCAATTTAATCAAAGAAACAAAGGCCAGACTCATCAAAGGCCCTTGATTACATAAGTGCTCCAAAATAGAAAACAGTAAAAAAAATGCCACTCTGCTTAACCTTACAGGAGGATGGTGTGAGATATATACACAGACATACACACATATATACATACATATCTATATACATATATCTATATATATATATATACACACACACAATTATTTGTTATTTATATATATGATATTATATATACATATATATGTTTATTTATTATTTTTTACCCAGATGAAAAAAGGAACTGAAGAATCATGGGAGGGAAAACATGGCTCAAGTCAAATGGAAATGCTGGAACTTTTGACTTCCGTGGAGAGGAGAAGGCCCCTAGGAGGTTCAGAACCATGTTGATTGCAAGTGAAGGGTACTTCTACCTTGAGAATGCTACTGAGAGTAATCATAAGCAGTTGGAGCCTTGTCTGGTTTACTAATCCACTTAAGGAGTGATCTCCCTGCAGGGAATTTTTACCATTTTCCTAATTCTTGATGCAACTGGAATTCAGTAAATGTATTCTGCTCTCTATTTCCTCCCCCTGCCCCAGCTTCATTACCATGCCTCCTGAATTGGCAGTTTACCCTTGGAAGTTCCCTACTCTCATTAAACTTTACTTAGTTGCTATATGTATAATGAGTTTTGTCTTCGGATTAGAATAAGCTGATTTTTATTGTATTCTGAATATGTTTGTCATCAAGGTGTGGATCATGTAAATTGGGAAGAATGAAAGTTAACTCATGTCAACAACTTTAGACTTAATCACGAACCTATATCAAAAGTTCTCTCTCTGCATTGAGAAAGGAGGAGGGAGAAGCGGCAGCCCTTCCCTGTCCTTCCCCTGGACCCAGGATGAACCTGGAGCCAGTGTCCAATGAGGAGAAGCTGAACCTCTCAAGGAAATACTACCAGGCTGGGTTTGCACTCCTGCCCTTTCTCTGACTGGTCAATGTTCCGTGGTTCTTTTCGAGAGGCCTTCCTGGCTCCAGCCTACAAGGAGCAGGGACAGATCAAGGGCTATATCTGGCGTTCAGCCCTGGGGCTAGTCTTTTGGCTCATGGCGCTGACCTCCTGGATCATCACCTTCCAGATCAACCGAGCCTGCTGGGGAGCCCTGGGTGACTCTCTCTCCTTCACCATCCCTCTGGGGTACCCTGATCATCCCTACCCTACTGCCAGCTCCCGGCTGGGTCCCCTTCTCACCCTGCCGTACCTCCAGTACTGGGCCAGTATGGCTTCCAAAGATGAAGAAGATCCAACATCCTTCATGTCCCTACAGCCTTTTGTTTGGCCAGCTTGGCTCCCCAGAACATCTGTCTCTAATTTCCCACTTCTCCCTCTAGCCTCCACTGAGGCTCCCAATAATAATAATAATAAAAAAGATATTTCATGAAAAAAAGTTCTCTCTCTGTTCACCTCTATCTCTGTCTCTCTCTGCCTATCTCTCTCTGGCTCTTTCTTTATCTCTGTCTCTGACTCTGTCTCTATCTCTCAAAACAAAGAGGGATCTCATTTATATATTTAACTTGGCTTCAATTTGGTTTAGAAAGTCCAGGTGATCTTATTGAAATATTAAACCTAAACAACAACTCAATCCAAGTCATTTAATAATCTCTAGATTGGAATAAAAGTTGAGTTCAGGCATTGATTTACTCCAGTGAGATTTGAAAATTGGCCTCCCTTGTGTTACTGTGCATAAGAGGCTCACATAATTGCAAAACAAATAGGTACATGTAATAGTGGAATTTTTTACATTTAAAAAAATAATACCTTAGGTGCATCTCTTTATCTTTATCTTCCCCTGGCAGCAGCTTTGATTAAGATCCTCAATATCTGTCTGTGCTTAAAGTTTTAAATATAAATGTAAGTTTTTAATGAATGTAATTTCCTAATGTCATTTATGATAAAATAATAATAGTAAATGATAGTTAGCATTTATATAGCCCCTCCTATGTGCCAGGTACTGTACTAAATGCTTTACAAATACTATCTCATTTAATTCTCACAACAACCCTGAGACTTAGATGCTATTATTCTTCTCATTTTAGAGTTGAGGAAAGCAAGGCAAACAGACTTCTCCAAGGTCCAACGGCTGGTATCTGAGTGATTTAATAAACACAACAGTATTTTACAAATACATATTTTCTTTCTTCTAATAAGTTAAAGAAAAGATGATACTTTAGCCAGGTTCTGTGAGGAGTGCTTTTATAAGGTAGAAAATTTCACCTACTACACTATTATAGGAAAGGAGGGGTACTCAGTACTCCCTCTTCTGGCCCCTACCCTTGGAATATGGGCATCATCAACTTTGACCTTTCTTTTCTCACCAGGTGGCACCTACTTTTTAGTAATCACTCTCAATTTCCTCTCTGCACACTGTAGGATGGAGGAGAGGTGTAGGCAACGGTAGAAAAGTACAACTCGACTGCACTCAGCATCACTTGGCACAACAGCATCTCTTGAGGGAGGAGATCTGGATTTATGACTGCCCTACTTTGGGAAGTTTATAAGATAGGAAGGAAATCAATGAAAATAAGATACCCTCTCATTTAGCTCCTATTCCCCCAACTAGTTTACTCTGGTAAAAATTCAAGAAGAATACTGCTATGCCAACAGAGAGCAAACTCAGGTCACTTCTGTCTAGCTTAAAAGGCATCTAGGCCCTTGGATGTCCTCCCTATTACCTTCTGAGACAAATATAAATCCTTTGTTTGACCTTTAAAGCACTTTGGCTGGGGGTGGGGGAAGCCAAGATGGCAGAGAGAAAAAAAAAAGAGAACATAAAACCCTTCAGAACTTGGCTCCTTCCTATCTTTCCACTCTTTACTCCCCCTTCTTCCATTCTATGAGCCAACAATTGACTTTGTTGCTGTTTCTCAAACATGACACTCCATCTCCCATCTCCCAACTCTGGGTTATTCTTGCAGGGGAGCTCGAAATGCTCGCCTTTCTCACCTACACCTCTCAGATTCCCTAGCTTCTTTCCTCAAGACTAAGCTCAAATGCTATCTTCTTCAGGAGGCTACCACCTGCCTCCACCCCACCAGGTCTGATAGTGTTTTTGCTTGGAGATTACCTCTCATTTACCTTGTATATGTTATACATACATACATACATACATATATATATA
>CM053622.1:479410766-479428213 GCA_028646595.1 Phalanger gymnotis | reverse complement strand
GAACTTTTTTTTCCACAGAAATCATGTGAGACATTATTTGCGAAACCTAAAGATTCATACATGGCAGAAAGTATTTCACTTATTGGTTACTTGTGGTGAATGCAGGAAAATAAATTGATTATAGAGAAAGTAGTGGGGGAAGGTTGATTAAACATTTCACTTATCAGGATGTGGGCCCCCACTAAGCGGCATATCTAAGAGTGAACTTCTTCTTTGTCCTCAGAGTAAATCCAGGAATTGTCTCTCCTGTGTCAACAACTTCAAAGGCCAGATGAAACTTCATTAAGGATAAAGTGCCTTCATAACAACCTGGAAAAACCTACACGATATAATGCTGAGTGAGCAGAGCAGAACCAGGAGAACATCATACACAACTACAGATATATGGATTCTGTGAGGACTAACCCTGATAGACTTTGCTCCTCTCAGCAACATGAGATGCAAAGACAACTCCAAAAGACTCACGATGTAGAATGCTATCTACATGCAGAGAAAGAACTATGGAGTCTGAATGCAGATTGAAGCACACTTTATGCTCGCCTTTTTTTTTCCTCTTTTATTCTCTCTTTTGTTTTTGTTTTTGGTTTTTTTTGGTTTTGTTTCTTCTTTCTCATGATTCATTCCATTGGTCCTAATTCTTCTTCACAACTGGTCTATTGTGTAAATAAGTTCAATTCGAAGTTATGCGTAGAAGATATATCAGATTCCATGCTGTCTTGGAGAGGGAGGGGGGAAATGGGGGAAGAAAATCTGGAACTCAAAATTATGTAGAACCAAATGTTGTAAACTAAAAGTAAAAAAAAATTAAATTAAAAAAAGGATAAAGTGCCTTAAGCCACAACTCTAACTTGAATAGTGGGACTTTTCTTATGTTAACACAGACATCCTGGGTTCCGCCCTCTTATCAAACGAGAAAACTCCTTTCTCACTCCATGAAGAACATAAATCTGAGTGATGCAGACATCCTGAGTTGAGATTGCAAGTATTTATAGCTTATTATTCCTTTACTAAATAAAATACAAAGAAAATGAGGATGAAAAGTGGGGGGCATTGAAAAGTGGGAATGGGAGATGCCAAGTAGGGGCGGAGCCCCACCTGGGGGTGGGTTTAGACATACCCAACCAATAGGGGAGCCAGGGGAGAGATTTGCGTTCTGGACAGAAAGATAAAAGATTTTGCCCTTTTGCCATGAAGGTGTGCCTCCTTATGGGTCACTTGGTCTCTTGCAGTCTCTTGCAACACAAGATAAATTTTTCCTGAATTTATTAATGACCATGTAGAGTTTTTGGTAAGATGATTGTTTCTAACACTTGACCTCTCTAAAGTCTGGTTTTCTCGTGTGTAAAATGCAGGTAATTGTTCTTGAGCTACCTACTCCACATGGTCTCTTCCTGCCTCTGGGTCCAGCCCCCTACCTAGCTTGTACGCATACTCATTCATGCTGGCTAGGAATTTAGAAAACTTTAAACCTAAAGGCAAGTTAATATTATGGGTAACAAATCTTTATGGAATTTAGGTGCTCAGCAGTGCACAGCATTGCTGAGGATACAAATGAATTAGAAAATGCACTCAAGGTACTTACAAGCCATTTGGGAAGAGAAAACTAATACACATAAAATAACCTAAATTTCATAGTATTGACTATATCTTAGAGAAATCACTGAGAACAAGACTATTTGGAGATCGCTCCTGAAGTAGGTATGTGTGTATACATTATTTGGACTATTGCATCAAACATGTTTCTGACAGCTCTTTCTACAAGAGTCATGGCCAATAGAGGTTATTCACAAGAGCAAGTTCTGAGCACAGCAAACTGTCTTTCAGCTGATACTTTTGAGCTCCCAAGCCTTGATCTGACTTCCCAACTTTGCTAACCCTCTTACCTTCTTGAGGGGTACTGAAACTTCTCTCTTATCCCTGTTTCTATTTCTGTCTACAGACTCCTCTGAATTTTACCCAGGCTTAACTTACTAACTCCTGCTTCTTTTTTCTCCTTTGGCATAGCGGTTTCCTTTCTCCAACCCTTTGGTTTAACCCTTGTACATGTACCTTGAATATCACTTTACTATCTGTGCCCAATTATCTCCCCATGTAATAAGCAGTGCTCCTAATTGCCAGTAGGCCCACTTTAAACTTTTGTCTGGATAACCCCAGGTAAGGAATATGGGGTCTAGGAACTCTCAGGCTGTAGGTGAAAGAATACACAGCTCCCATCTGCCTTTGCCCTGAGATAGTTTCAGCAGCTCTTGTTGAAGTTAAATATACCTTTAGGAGATCTGCTCTTAGTCCTTCTGTGCTCTGGTCTATCTTCTGTGTTATTCAGGTTTGCGCCAACCCCAGAGTCATTACCACAGAAACTTGGTGGGCCAGGTACTTTCTGTTTGTGCCAGGGGCTAATTTGTCAGTGCTCATTGTCAGAGTGGCAAGTAGAGTCAGAAAGACTTGACTTCAAACCTAGCCCCACATGCTTACTAGCATTGTGACCCTGGGCAAGTCACTTGACCTCTGTTTGTACATCTATAAAATGGAGATAATTGTAAAACATTGAGCACAGTGCCTGGTACATAATAAGTGCTGTAGAAATGTTAGCCTTATTAAGTAGAGGTCACAGAATCAAGGTGTGGCAAGTACACCTTGTGGAAGTCAGAGATGGAAAAAGTTCAGACCAGAAAAATTATAAGCAGAGTGGGATGAAGTGATGACCAAGCACAAACCAAAGGGAGTAAGATGATGCCTCTGGGGCTAATAAGGAGTTAACCAATATCATTAACAACACCTTTCTATTATCTTCCCCCTCTAACCCCAGCAGGATTTTGCCAATCAGTCCTTTACTTCCTCTTTCTCTTCCTCCAATTCTTTTTTTGAAGGATAAAAGCAAAAAAGCCAATTTTTGTCCCCTTGCCTTTGGGTAAGTTAGTCTCAGAATTCTTATATTCAGTTTCATTGCTATGTCGGTGTCATACTGGGTGTCCCAAAAGTCTTTGTGAAGTTTTAAGCTTACTAAAGCTTATTAAAACCGAATGAAGACTTTTGGGACACCCTGTATAAACTTGATGGTCCTTAACTCCAATTGTTTATTTAATACTTGGAGGGAGAGAAGATAAAATGCTTAGAGAGATAGTAGATCTTTTGTTTCCCTCAGTGCAATCTTGTGGTGGAAACTTGAGTCTTAAATACTGTGATTACCCACTTATGGGGTTTTTTTAAGTTTTTAGTGTCATAGGGGCCTGAGGTATACCCAGAGTGCCTTTAATAGCATCTCTCCACACAGAGAGCCTGCTTCCTGCTTTTGGTAGAGTCCTGATGATATGGAATAGAAGTGTATTGGACAGAATGGAACCTATACAGTTATATTCTGTAACTGGTTTCATTTAGCTAACCATATGGTGAAGAGGAAGTGCTTTGATTGGCTGCCTACTTGTTTTTAAATGGCTTCCATCTTTGCCTTAGCATCCTTGGGGAAACTGGGTAACTAGTGAAGGAAGAGTAGTCTATAGCCCTGTAAATTCAAAATGTCCAGAGGGTTCCTCAACGTCTTAATGGTCTTCTAGAGTCTGACTTTCACAAATAGAACTTGAGGAGAAAGGTGTGATCTTTGGGAGTGACCTTCAGGACCGCAGACCGGCAGGAGTTGATATTCAGGATCCTCCAGCAATGATGCTGCTTTTCCAGGTGAACTTGGTGAGACCAATTCTATGTAGTGACTAAGCTAAATTGAACCCATTCTATGAATAAGGTAGGCTCCCCTCATGACTGAGATCATTCAAGGGAGAATGTGCCCTGGAGGTATTGGGGGAAAATGTTTGTAGGTTTGTTCTGTATCTTTGAAGTAAAAACCTTTTGTGGAAAAAAATTGATGTTGAATGGTTAAAGGGAAATGGGGTACCATTCACTGACCCCCTAACAATGGGGGATAGTGTGGGCTTGACCCAATAGCAGTAGAGAAAACATCCCACAAAATGTCTCAGGATATCAGAAGGGGGTTGTGGCAGTCTGGGCAGAAGATAGATAGACCATAGTACAGTTATATCAGAATCATAGACCTAAAACGGGAAGGTGCCCTCAGAAACCCTGTAGTCCATCCCCAGCCTGAGGCACCTAGGTGGCACAGTGGTCAGAGCAAGGAAGAACTGGATTCAAATTCAGCCTTATACACTTGCTAGATGTGTAACATTAAGCAAGTCATTTAACCTCTGCCTCAGTTTCCTCAACTATAAAATGCGATACTAATAACACCTACTTCCCAAGGTAATTGCAGGATCAAATAAGATATTTGTTAAACTGTTATCATAGCACCTGAAACAAAAGTAGATGCTTAAAAATGTTCATTCCCTTCTCCTTTCCTCATTTTACAGATGAGGAAACCAGATCCAGCAAATTTAAATGTCTTGCCTAAGGTCACAAAGATGGTAAATCTCAGAGGCAGGATTTGAACCCAGATCCCCTGACTCTAGAAACAGGATTTTTTACCACATAGCCTCCTTCTAAAGACGGAAGAAGAATCTATTAGTGGTGTATTAATGGTGACTTGAATCTTAGAATTATTCTGGTTTTTTTTTAATGAACCAAGTGAGAAAGAAAAAAGAATGAGCTAAAAACCCACACTTAGTGTGCTAAAAGCAGCTACTTTTTGCTCGAGGACATTTCTTCAACCCAGCTGCCAAGGCAGCCAAGGCAAAAGGCAGGCTGGGAATAAATGGAGTAATTTGAGTATCTTACCTTTAGTAAAGCTAGCTCATTATTTGGAGCTAGAGGGCTTTGATCATAGACAAGATAACTGTAGCAAAGCTAAGACCATTCTTTGCCATTGGTTTAGAGATAAAGTGTTCTTGGAATCACTTACATCCTCTGCCTAGTGGCTAGATCTGAAAAAGGAAAGAAAAAAAAGACTGAATCTACAATTAAAAAGTCACTTTTATAAATCCATATAAACTGATGGCTCCTCCCACAATAGCCAGAACCAAATAATTTATTCCTAATTCCTGAGATCCTTCCTCCTTTAGGCACCAACACATGTCTATGGCCTCCATAGGAAGTAGCTAAAAGTGGAAGACAAAAATTCTCTCTACAGACTGAGTGTCCTTCATCAAGCCCCTATAGCTGAAAAAAGTCAAATGGAGAGCTCTTCCAATAGAGGATAGAGAGAAGATTTAAAATAAATTTGAGATTCATTTCTTTAATAACCAATTTTTCGTAAGCTTCAGTCTTCGTAAGCCAACAAGTCACTAGAAAGAGAAATGAGGTGACCAAAGATCTCAGATGAAACAAAAAAGTAGGAGATGTGAAGATAGTATTTGAAAGATGTAGCATATGACAGATTACAGATACTCCCTGAGGAGTTGGTTATCCCTAATGAAATCCCACTTGAGCCCATATCCGAATACTGAGTTCCTAAGATTTCCACATCCTGAAAGTATCCTCCCTGCACATTAGTGACTAGTAATATAATTCATTTAGTACTTTACCTGTAGTAAACATTAGTAACAGCAGCCTTGGTAAGAGCATTAGATAAATCCTTTGGCTTCTAAAATTCAGAAGGCAAGCAATATTTAATCCCGATGTCAATATTTCTAAAGGTATATTACCTCGAAATGGAATTCCCAGAAATCAAAGGGAAATGACACCTAGGGTGAGTATTGTTGCCAAAATAATGACATCATTGCCCCCAATTAGCAAGTTCAAGTTGGCTCTTGGGTTTCATTCCTAAAGAATAATAACAAACAGGAAATTCTTAACTCAGAACCTCCTGAAATGAAGGAAAACAAACAGAATAGAATTAGCCACTATAAAACTACTCTCCTCCCTTTAGGAATATAGTATCCTTTGCTGCTTTTCTTGCCAAAGTATGAACTCCTATTTTTTTTCTGAGTTTCCTTATGTTGCTGATCCCATGATAAAAGATTTCAGAACATTAGGCCTGTGGACAGATGTTTCATGTGACAACCAATATCAAGTTTGAAAGACACACACACTACAAATAATAGACTGTGCTTTATACAAAAGAGCCTGAGAGAATGTTTGCTTTTTTTTGGTCTCTGTAACAATTTTCCTCTGAAATATATGTTTAGTAAAACAGATGGAATTTAAATAAACAAACTGTTAAGCCAAACATTGTCCAGTGACTTTGCTGGAAACCCCTTTTCCTGTAAATATAAGGTCAACTTGAGAAAACAACATGTGCATGTGAGTGTATATGTGCAGTATTTTATGGTTCTACAATTTTTTTTTCCAAACCCAAGACTATCAATCCCCGAGAGCAAGTTTTTGAAGCCCAGACAAATGCTTCCATCAGAAAAATCCTGAATCACACATTTCTAAATAATAACTCACGGGGTTTTTTTGTACTATGTGGTATCAAAGGACTTCATACATTCTGTCTCATTTGTTGCCCACGATGACCCTTAAGATAGAAAGAATAGGAATTGGGGCAGCTAGGTGGTGTAGTGAGTAGAGCGCCAGCCCTGGAGTCAAGAGGACCTGAGTTCAAATCTTGCCTCAGACACTTGATACACTTACTAGCTGTGTGACCTTGGGCAAGTCATTTAACCCTAATTGCCCTGCCCTCCCCCCCTGCAAAAAAAAAGAAAGAGTAGGAATTATTATCTCTTATAGATGAGAAAGCTAAGGATCAAGAGTGTGGTGTCCCTTTGCCACCCCCACACACATATACCCAGTAGAATAAAAGTTCCTTGAGGGCAGGGAATGAGTTGTTTTTGTCCTTGTATTCCCCCCTCCCCCAAAATAGCTGAGTGCCTCCACGAACATAGAAGTTTTAAAAAATGTTGAACTGAATTGATAACCAAGGTCACATAGATGAGTGAGTGGCAAAGTCTCAACTGAATCCAAGTCTTCTGGCTCTGAGTCTGGTATTCCTTCTACTGTCCAATATTACCTCTATTTTGCTATATATTGAAAAGATCTACCAATCAACTCCTTTTAACGAAACCCATTCATCAACCTGAATATTTCATTTTGATAATCTTCTCCAGACTACTTAACACCCACCAAGAACTTTACTAAGCACTGAAGCATAAGATAATTTGTCTGATACATTGTTTATGAAATATGGATTACATATAGGAACTTTATGCTAATTATTTTCAGCAGCAATAAAGTGTTTATACAATGACTTCCCAGTAGCATGCATTTTTGTTCTATGAATCCAGCATGCATCCAATATTTTTAGCAAAGGATGGAAATTATAGAATGTACAGACCGCAGAAATCTGTCGTTTGGAATTTCCATTCAGCCAGGGCTTTGTTTTTTCTGAGAATGAAAAATAAGCTCTTGGGTGACGATTTTTGTGTGCATGTCACCGAATTTTTTCAATCTTCACATCACCAGAGGCTACAGATGTTTATAGCTCTGAGAAATGAAAGGCTCAAGGCCAAGCAATAATGGAGCTACATCTCCCTCTGTGAATTCATCCCCCTCCCCCCATTACGATCTGGGATAAATGGTAGAGCCGGCCAGTCAACCCATGGCCAGTAATTCATCCAAGCCAAAGTGAAGTATCCCATTTCTCCCAAGATGCTTGTGGTGAGCCATTCCTTAAGGGATCATAGCACACACCTGTGGCTGAATTAATCAAAGGTTTCTTTAAATCCTAAGGGCACAAAGACAGGGACTTTTTTTTCTCCACTTCCTATTCTACAGTGGGCAATCCCTTATCCAAATGACTTCTATGATATACTCCCACAGTCCATTTGGCTCTCATCAAATGAGTAAATGAACAGAACTTTGGAAATGGTTTCTAGATATTACTACTATAACTAAAAATAATAACCATAACAATATAAAAATGATAGCAGAATAGTGACATCACAGAAGCATTTCTTTCTGAACTCTATTGGAAAAAAATTTAAGAATAAGATTAATAATAAAAATAAGGATAATCTAATATTTCCATCTTGCTTTAAGATTTGCAAAGTATCATATATACATTACCTAATTTGAGCCTCAAGGTAGATAATTCAGGTAGTACTATCACCATTTTATAGATGTATAGCAGGCTGACCTTGGAGACAAGACCTAAGTTTCACATTAAGCCAAACTGCTGGAAGGTACCAGCTTTGTGACAAGTCATTTATCCTTTCAGCGCCCTAGGCATTCTTGGACTATAAATAATGATAGCTAACATCTATATAGCATTTACTATGTGCCAGGTACTGTCCTAAGCACTTTATGAGTATCTCATTTGATCCTCACAACAACCCTGGGAGGTAGGTGCTATTGTTATCCCCATTTTACAGAGGAGGAAACTGAGACAAAGATTAAACGACTTGCCCAGGGCACCCAGCTATGAAGCTTCTGAGGCTAAATTTGAACCCCGGTCTTCCTGACTCTAAGCTGCATTCTCTATGCACTGCACCACCTAACTACCTAGAAATGTGTTGCTGACACGCATGAACAGATAGGCTTTCCACACTGGAACCAAAGAATTTTTTATAAGGAAACAAAAGCTCAAAGTAACACGTCCATGATCACACCTAATAAGTCCCAGAGGCAAGATTCTAATCCATGCCTTCCCCAATTCCAAGTCTAGGGATTATGAACAACCTCATAAATCATCTAATTCATCTAATCCTACTTTCTCATTTTACTGATTAGAAACTTAAACCGATAGAGGTAATATTTCCACACTGATAAAGTATTATTTGGAAATTTCATAAAATATGAAAATTTTATCTTTTCAAAGCAAAATTGCTTCCACCATCCACCTGATACCCAAAGCAATACCTGCTGCCACCTTCTAAAGCCATTAGCTGCAGAGTAAGAATTCATTTGAGTTGGTAGAGGGAGTATTCTTTTTTTAATAAATTTATTTTTTACTTTTAGTTTACAACATTCAGTTCCACAAGTTTTTGGGGTTCCAAATTTTCTCCCCATTCCTCTCTCCCCCCCTCCCCCTCAAGACAGCATGTAATCTGATATAGGCTCTACATACACCTTCACATTGAACTTATTTACATAATAGTCCAGTTGTAAAAAATAATTTTAACCAATGGAATGAATCAGGAGAAAGAAGAAACGAAAGCAAAAAAGAAGGAAAAAAAGAGAGAGGGCAAATAGTTTGCCTCAATCTGCATTCAGACTCCATAATTCTTTCTCTGGATGTGCATAGCTTTTTCCATCATGAGTCTTTTGGAGCTGTCTTTGAACCTTGCATTGATGGGAGGAGCCAAGTCTGTCAAAGTTAGTGAGGGAGCATTCTTATACCATTGAAGTCACAGTTCTCATCCAAAACAAACAAAAAGATGACCACAGAGCTAAGCAAGGAAAAAACTTAGTGGCTGATTGATTTTCACATGTCACCTTTTACATTGCAGATATTACAGTTAATCCATCCTGGTAGCAATAGTCTCTACAGGCATGTCTCAGATGAGTGCATTTGCAGATATTATGGTTTTTTTTACAAATTGAAGGTTTGTGGCAACCCTGCGTAGAGCAAGCCTATCAGTGCCGTTATTCCAACAGCTTGTGCTCACATTGTGACTCTGTGTCACATTTAGTAATTCCTACAATACTTCAAACTTTTTCATTTTTATTATATCTGTTGTGCTGATCCTTTTTCACCTTATTTATGTGACTTTGGATAACCTCCTAGGACATTTCACCATTTTGCTCATCCTACTCTAAATGTATTCCCATTTGCAATGTTATTTTTAAAAAGACATCTATAACATATATCATATTACTTATCTCAGGGATGGGATAGAGGAGTATAGGAGTCTGGGAGAGAGGGATAGAATTTGGGACTCAATTTTTTTAATGTTAAAAAAGTTTTAATACGTAATTGGGGAAAAATTATATATACATATATACATGCATATATATATATACATATATATATATATATATATATATATATATATATTTTAAAGTAGCACCTGGAATCGAACACTTCAGTTTAGATCAAGTCTGGACTATATGGTGGGACTTTGTTGTTGATCCATCATTTCAGTTGTATCACATTCTTTATGACCCCATTCGGGGTTTTCTTGGCAAAGATACTGGAGTGGTTTGCCATTTCCTTCTCTGGCTCATTTTTACAGATGAGGAAACAGAAGCAAACAGGGTTAAGTGACTTGCCCAGGGTCACATAGCTAGTAAATGTCTGAGGCTAGATTTAAAATCAAAAAGTTGAGTCTTCCTGACTCCAGACCCAGCACTCTATCCATTGGACCACTCAGGTATCCTACTCTAAATGTGTTCCCATTTGTCAATACTATTTTTTAAAAGTTGCACCTGGAGCTGAACACCTAGTCCAGATATTTGGACTACATAGTGGGAATGCTATCTTCTTTATTCTAGACATATTCAAACTCATGCTTTCTAATGTTGTATTTGCATTTTTGACATTTTGTCAGTTCATATATCACTCTCCTGGTTCATATTCAGTCCTCTCAAAGTCCTAGCCTCTTTTCTTATGAATCACTGTCAAATCAGGTCTCCTTCATTCAATAATTGTGTAGCTGACTTTTTAAAAACCAATTTGTATGATTTTAGATTTATCCCCATTAAATAATATTACTGCTTTTGGTCTATCACTCTAGTCTCATGAGACCCTTTAAATCTTGATTTTGTTATACAAGGTATTAACCATTCCTCCCAACTTTGTGTCTTCTGCAAATTTGATAAGCTTGTCTTTCATATTTTCATACAAGGCACTGATAAAAATGTTAAACATGACAGAGCCAATTATGCAACCATATAATTTACTACTCTAACCTCCCTCCAAAGTGATATATGATTCATTCATCAAAATTTTTTTGCAGTTCAGCCAGTTTGAATCCACCTTTACCCATATCCCATTAAATTTCAATTTAATTTGCATTAATGTAGGCCACATAAACCAAGAATATAGGAGAAACAAAGAAGCAAGAAGGTATAAATATATAATGGATTTTCTTTGTTCTATAGAATCACTATAAATACATTTTAACCTATTTTCACTAAAAAAATCCCTTTGCCAGGCAAGCACCTATTATCAGAAAATGAATATTTTCACTTCCACTGAAATGCAAAGCATTAACTGACCTCACAAAAAAAAGGTTTGAGTAGAACCATGATTTTATTTCATTGAGGAATTTCAACAGATTTGAGATAGAGCAGAAACACATTCACTTCTATTGCTCAGGATGTATAAACATGGAGAATAAATGTTAAGTGGAGTACCCCTCTTCCCAGCCTCAATTAATACAACTAACAAGAGCTTCTATGCCCTGTTAGCTTTATCAGCTGAAAATCCATCTTTGATTGAGTTATAGAGTCAATCAATCGATAGTATAAACAAGGTCCAGGCAACAAAATGTGCTCATCCTTTGGATGAAATCAGATGATAAAATGTATTTGGATTGGTAGACACACCACTGACCCTATATCTACTTCTATGACTATATATCTATAGACGCACATTTTATATACATATGTTTGTGCGTGTGTGTGTGTGTGTGTGTGTGTGTGTGTGTGTGTGTGTGTGTGTGTGGATCAGAGAAGGAGATTGCAGATGGAGAATTCCATCAATTGCTTTGAGAATACTTTGAAGAGGGAGGTTTCTGTACCTGTCTCTTCTGGAGTAGGGAGGGAGATGGAGTGAGCCCACAAGCCCAGAAGGAGGACCATCTTCTTTTGACTAGAAGCCAACTTTGTGATCAAAGTCAGGCTCACAACTGATGACAGATGCAGTGTTCACAAAACATCGGTGACTGATAGAACTATCTGCTTTGGGAGAGAGGAAAAACAAGGTTACATAAAGAAAAAAACAGCTTTGGTGATCAGGACCTTTTTAGGGCAGAGAAAAGTGCAGCTTTGTAGCTCTATAAAGCTCCTAACCATAATAGTCTGGCAGGGAAAAACACCTACTTTTGTGGAACTTCATGAGCACTCTAGGAAGGAAGAAAAGGACTTCCATCCAACCATCAGCTGTAAGTTACTCGTTGACACATGCACTCTCTAAACTTGATCTCTCTCCAAGATTCTTTTTCTACTTGTGGGAAAATGTGTTGCAAACTTTGGAGGGGATACACATACACTTACACATACACATACACATACACATATACATACGTGTATACATATACATATACTTATACATATACATATATATACTTATACACATACATACACATACACACACATACCAACTATTCTCACTATACCACATTAGTCAATAGTCTCTTTTTAAAAGCCAATTTACTTACGGGCTAATTGATATAGGGGAGAGTACCAGGCTGGGGTTCATGAAAAACAATGCTATAGACTCCAGCCTCTCATTAACACAAATCTTTTTCCTTAGGGAGAAGAGGTCAGCCAGACTCTGGGGACCCAGCCTGCCAGTGTGAGTGAGAGTTGTGAAAGTGAGTCTAGAGGAGTTGCTCTAAAAGAAAAGATAAAAATTATAAAAGTAGACTTAAATCAAAATTATGATAAAAATTCTCATGATTACCTTGGGTACGGAAGAGAAATGTAGGTTAGACGATAGTACAACCAGGGAAATTCAGAATTATTTAAATGACTGATCCAAAATATTAGTGATTAATAAATTTATGTTACTGTAAGAGGACTACGCTATTACCATATTTTTAAAATTATGTTTATTATACATAAAATAGTATTACACATAATAGTAATAGTACAGCATAATTATACATATAATCGTAACCAACTATTATATGTATAAGTCAAACATGCAAAGATACAAATGTAAATCCCTTAGATGATTACACACGAAATAATCAACCTCTATTATCTATAGTTTATTGTTTTTCAAATACATTAACTTTTACAAGACAGAAGCTCAATCTTATTATTTCTTTTCATTTCCATTTCGAAACTTTTTTTTCTAACGTGTGTTTTTCTGGATGTTGTTGCTATTATTTCAAGTGACCCAAAAAAGGGTGGCATAGAGATTTATGGTGCACTAAAGTAGATTGTAACATATTTCCAACAATGATCTATTGCAAGGAGTGAAACCAGGGATATCAGTAGGAAAATGTGATTGGTGATCTCAGGGTTATTCTGGTTAGGCTTTTGATTAATGACTAGGATTAAGTCATTAGTAGCTAGCTTATCATATCTAAGGGTAATATAAATCTGAAAGAGATAGTTAACATAGTTAATGACAGTACTGGGATCGAAAGCAGTCTCAACTGGTGGAATGAATTTGATAAGAGAAAACGTAATAAGGATAAATTTAAAGTTCTATACTTGGGCTCAAAAAATGAGCTGTACAAACACAGGATGGAGGAAGAATAACTAGACAACAGCTCGTGTGAGAAATATCTGGGCCTTTAGCGGATTACAAGCTCAATATGAGTCATCAATTCGATATTAAATAATCACCATTTATTAATGGTGTTTTATTAATTTATTAATTGACTTGTTGATTTATTAATTATGTAATTATTAATGTATTATTTACCATCATCTATGTGTCAGGCATAATGCTATGTTCTTGTGATAGAAAGACAAAAACAAAACAGGCCGTGTCATTGAGAAACACATTCCAGAAACACATGCAAAATAAATACAGGGAAATTCAGGGAAAAGCAGCTTGAGGAATCAGAAGAGGCATCATGCAGCATTGTATCATGTAGCAACTGAGATGAGTTTTGAAGGAAACTAGGAATTCTAAAAGGTCGAGATAAGTAAAGAATATTTCTAGATACAGAAAGCAGCCCATGTAAAGTCAGAGATGAAAGAAAACTTCATTTGACCTTTGTCTAACTCTCCATGACCCCATTGGGGTTTTTCTTGGCAAAGATACTGGAATGGTTTGCCATTTCCTTCTCCAGCTCATTTACAGATGAGGAAACTGAGGCAAGCAGAGTTAAGTAACTTGCCCAGGGTCACACAGCTAGTAAGTGTCGGAGGCCAGATTTGAACTCTACAGTATAGTCATGATGATAAAACTTAAAAGCTTTTTTTTAAAGTGCCTTTAAAAATGCACTCTTCTGATAGAATTTATTGTTGCTTTTCTCCCCAAATTAGATGATAAGTTCCATAAGAGCAGCTTCAGGGTCTTCTCTGTAACTCCCACTAGGCCTACCATTCAACAAATACATGCTGATGGATTAATTGATAAGACTCAGAAGTTAACCATAAGTAAAATGAAAGCAAACATTAGCCTGGAGTGTTTATTAGTCCTCAGGAAGAAAACACGGGCAGGTGCAGACAGCATTTGGCTGCTATTAAAAGTGCTCCCAACCATGTAGAAATCTTACTCAGATGGTGGCTATGCATTGAAAGTTTCAGATAAGGGCCCCTGACTCTCCTCAGGAGGAGTCAACCTAGTGGCTCATTTGTAATGAGACTGAATAGAGAAGAAGGCAAAAACTTCAGGGATCTGTTATATCCATGCTTGGTAGCTAGAGCCAGTCCACATCAGCAAGTGGCTAAAAAAAGACAGTGTGATGAAAAAGTAATTAGAAAACAATAGATTGAGTCAGAGTCAGAAAGGATTCCAGAAGTTATATAGTCCAACTCATACCACAACAGAAGTCCCTTATGCAAAATTCCAGTGAAGATCTACCTTCAAGATTGAGCTCCCCCACTAACTAGCTATGTAAAGTCAAAAGAATTCAAATCAACAAGCATTTCTTTATTAATGTGTGACAGACACTGTGCTAAATGATGGGGGTGCAAATACCAGCAGAAAGGAAAACAGTCCTTACCCTCAAGGAGCTTTTATTCTCATAGGGAAGACAACGCATAAAAGGAATAAGAAAATCAGGAGAGCAGGACAGGAGGAAGGTGCTTGGCCAGAGAGACAAGGGTGCAGCCTGGAGAGGAAAGGAGATATGGTTTACCCGGGCATCCTCTTTAAAATGGAGGAATTAGTCAATGAGAGAGAGAAACCACAGGGGTGGAGGGTACTTCCAATGTGAGAAGTCCAGAGGTGAAGTGAATTTACAGGATAGAAATGTTTCTGAGATACGGTGGGAAAAGTCCAGAGAGTCAAGAGTGTACACTGAAAGGAATGAAATCCTGGCTAACCTGGGTGTGGTCCTTAAAGTGGAGGTTCTGGGAGTAACAAGTCCATCAGAGGGTGATTTTGGACACGTTAAAAAGTAGAAAGAGCTAGCTTGGGATGTGGGGACTGCCCATCCCTGATAGCAAGTTACCTCTTCCTCCTTAAATTCAATTTCCTCATGTAGAAAATGAAAGTGTTGATCAAAATGACACCCTGGATTCCTTCCAATTCTAAGGTCCTATGAAGCTTTATGATTTTGTTTGTACTTCCTCCCCACTTGCAACTCTTAGAGTCCCAGGTTTCTTTCAGGATGTAGCTTAAGTGAAACCATTCCTGACAGCCCCAGTCATCATCATCATCATCATCACCCACAGAACCATGGCCAGGAATTTTTCACTGGGGGCTAAAACAATTGAACAAAAGAAGATAGTCCAAGGTGGAGTGAAGAGGCACAAGAGACAATCTATCTGTGGATACGATTCCCCCAGAGTCTGACACTGACTCTATGGAGGTTGTAACAGAAGACAGAACACAGAAAAGAGACAGTACAGTAACCCCGAGGTGACCGGAGAGTGATCGTGCTACGGCAGTGTGGACTGATGAAGGATGAAGAGGCAAAGCAGGTGAGCAGACAGCTTAAAGGAAACACGCTCCTTCAATGCCAATTGTTGTTGTTCAGGCTTGTTTGACTCTACACGACCCCGTGGAATTTTGTCCATGGTAAAGATACTGGCATAGCTCGCCATTTCCTTCTTCCATTTTACAGATGAGCAACTGAGGCAAATTAACGCCAAATGACTTGCCCAGCTAGTAAGTGTGTGAGGCCAGATTTGAATTTAGATATTCCTGGCTCTAAGATCAGTCCCCTATCCGTGGCACCACCTAGCTGCCCCTTAGATGTCAATACTCTGGGTAAAAACCCTATTTATCCCATGCTAATTATAGAGTTGTTTCTCTAGTTCAGGGGTGAGGAACCTATGGCCTCAAGGCTACATGTGGCCCTCTAGGTCCTCAAGTGTGGCCCTTTGACTAAATCCAAACTTCACAGAACAAATCCCCTTAATAAAATGATTTGTTCTGTAAAGCTTAGACTCAGTCAAAGGGCTGCACCCAAGGATCTAGAAGGACACATGTGGCCTTAAGGCTGTAGGTTCCCCACCCTGGTCTAGTTCATTTTGCTCAGTAAGAAGGTTCTCAGGGCAAACAGTCCATCCAGGAATAAAGGTTGTGAAACTGGCTAGATTTTTCTTGCTTTGTGTATCTTGGAAATTGAGGTATGGACATGTTGTGAGGAAAATACTAACATAATGCAATGAAGACTTTAAGACTTGGGTTCAAATCCTGATTCTGACACTTACTACCTGTGTAACTGGACAAGTCAGTACTCTTGGGCCTCAGTCTCCTCATCTGTAAAATAAGAAGGTTGGGCTAAAATGGCCCCTGAGTTCTCTTCAGAATCTAGATCTGACCATGCTACTCCCCTCTCCCCATCAATGACATGGAATAAAATCAAACTTCCTTATTGAGCACTCGAGGCCTTCTACAATCTGGCTCCAGCCTCCTTTTCTAGCCCTCTGTTAACTCACACTATTCCTCTGTAGGTGCATACTGAACTACTTGCCACCCCAATCTTCCCATAAACTCTCCAAATCTTCATGCATTTATGCAGGTCAACCCCCATGTCTAACATCTATCTCCCTACATCTTCACTATTTGAAATTCTCTTCCTTCAATGCCCAGCTAGATGCTAACTTCACCACAAAGCCTCCCCTGATTTCCCCAAATAAAAGGGATTACCCCTTCCTTCAATTTTCTTATACTACCTTCTTGCCTTAGAGTGCTTCTGCCTTTATTACCTCCTACTTTGTAGTCTATTCACTTGGCCTGTAGAAAGAGCAATATTTCTTAGGGCCCAGCTGTGTACCCTAGTCTAGCTTTTTCTAGAGCGCTATCCCCATATAAGCAAGTCTAGTTTTCCTTTAAAAAGTATTGAAACTTTCCTTGAGAGTTACACTTATCCCTTCTACACCAACATGGTTAGGGGTGCAGCACCCCACCCCACCCTACCCCTATCTGGAAATTCACATAAAATTTTTTAGCCCTTCTTTCATGCCAGAGAAGTCTGAATTTTTTTCTTTTTCTTTTATGGGGTGATTACATTACCTTATTGTAAAATTTAGGTTGATATTATACAATACTATAGATACATTTTATGCATTTCTGAGTTTCTACACTTTTTCTGTGTCATCTGCTGACCTTTGCATGTCACCTGCAGCTTCTGTAAAACTCCCCATTTAATTTCTTATGCTGACCCATAATATATCAAAACCTCAATGAGGAAAGTCCCCATGTGGAAGGGGTAACTATATTTGGCTAAAGAGAGTTGGCCTTGATGGATCTTCCTTGTGTCCTAAGTACAAAAGTCAGCAAATTAGGAGCAAGTTCCTCCCTGGACTTCTGACTAGCGGCTCAC
>CM053622.1:479394934-479410266 GCA_028646595.1 Phalanger gymnotis | reverse complement strand
AAAAAAAAAAAAACCACAAAAAAAATAAAATGAACAGAAGCAAAATCAAAATGCTAGGAGTAATTCCAAGGAATGGCAAGTCACGTTTGTGTCAAACTTTACATTATATTTGTTGGAGGATGGAACTAGCAGTATCTTTTTAGGATCACCATGTTGTGCCAGACTTGTTCTCTGTGAGTTACATAAGGGAAGGGGTGCAGATGTGATCCATCTGGATGTTTCAGAAGAATTGACATACAGATCATGGAATTAAAATTTATCATGGGATCCTACCATTTGCAAAATTCTTGAGAGGAGGATGCATGTACAGCATGCCTGTTTTAAGTATAATTTAAGTCGAGAAACTTAGAGAGAATAAGGACGATGCTATTCACCAAGGTAATGAATAAACAATGAATCTCAAAGTGGTTGCATTATTCAAATTCATACTGCATATTTCTACTGGGCTGGAACCAATTACTATATTTTGCATAATTATAACTTCAAATAGTCTGAATTCAAATACATGTGAACCCTTCAGAAGACTTACAGTGTGCATTAATTGAGACCCAGCTGTATTCTCTATGGTCTTTAATACAACACCAACAGTCATGTTTAGAATTGTCTGAGAAGAGATAATTTAAAGATGAACAGCTGATACATATTCCTGTCAGACTGTCAAGTAATCAAAAACTTTGGTCAGACATTTGGATATTAGGTGGCATGTTATATGTACAAACATCCAAACAATTTATCCACATTTTTGTTTTCATTCACGTATTTGCTATCAAGAAAAACCAGCTCTTCTTCCTTCAATTCAATTGAATTTATTTCAACAAATACGTATTAAGCACCTACTACAGTGCTTTATCTACAAAGATAAAAAAGGAAACAGTCTTTACCCTCTGAGAGCCTACGTTCCATTAGGAAGTTATAACACGTACACGATCAAACATAGACAATGTAATACAAAGTGATTTTAAGGAAGGAATGGTAATAAATGGGAATAGACCCTTTGTGTACAGAGCTTCACCTGAGTTGTGCTGGAGAAAGCCAGGTATTTTGAAAGGTAGAGGTGAGGAAAGGTGCATTCCAGATATGAAGGACCACTCATGCAAAGACAGAACATGGAATGATGCACTGGCAGAAAGTTAGTGGGCTAGCTTTATCAGAACAAAATTTGTGAATCACAGTAAGAGTAAATAAGACTGGAAATAAAGTGTCAGAGTCAGACTGTGGAAGACTGAAGAGTTTGTATTTTATCCTAGAGACCCTGGGGAACTGTTGGATATTTTTTAGCAACAAGGTTGACATAGTAAGATCTACATTGTAGAAATCTCCCCTTGGCAGCTATATGAAAGATGGGTTGGAATAAGAAGAGTCTGGAGGCAAAGAGGCCGGTTAGGAAGCTATTAAAATAGTCCAGACGAGAAGCTTAGAGTGCCTGAACTCAGAGTGAAGGGTACAATTGTGAGGGACATCATGGAAGTCTTTGACAGATCAGAGATAGGACTTTTCCTATACAAAAGGGTAAGTGGGAAATCATCTATGGAACTGTCATGCCATCTTAATCATGGAAACTACCACATGATTAATCCAATCTGGGCTCAGATTGGAGGCCTGCAGCATTGCACTCCTCTCTCCAGACACTGTAAAGAATATCCAGCCCATTTGGAAACATAATTCTTGTGCATGGGTTTCCTTTTCTGCCCCGATTGCCAACATAGGATTACCACATATTCATCTGAAGAGACGTTTACTGCCAAGTGAAGCAATTCAATTTCCTAAGAGAAATTGATCAAGTCTCTTCATTTTCAAATCCCTTGAACTCAGGGAGCACTCAATCTAATTGCTGAAGTGAGTGGTTCTAATTTAAGATAAGATGGAAAATAAATGTAAATGTCTTCAATATGCATGCCAATAGCATGCTACACTTTGAGCTTCAAGAGTTTAAAGTCTTTTGTGTATGTTATCTCATAATTCAGAAAACAGCCAGTCCAGTGAGTAGCCTTAAAATCTTCATAATCAGATCCATCTTGAATCCAAAGCAAGTAAGTTACAGGGACAAGAAAGGAAGAGATTCGCCTAGCAAAGAGCTCAAACTAGGAATAGAACATTGGTCTTTGTGTCCACCAGATCAGGATGCCTTAGAAAAGAGATACATACACCCCTTCCCCACATATTCATCATAGTCTTCAACATCAGAAATATCATCAACCATTTATTTTGAAAAATTGTACACAGAAAGTAGAATAAAGTATAACTCTTCAAGCTGCTTCCCTGAATACTTATTGCATTTATCTGTATTTGTTTTTAAAATTGTATTTGGTTATATTTAATTTAGCTTCATTTCTAAATGTATACCTTTCACCTCTCCCTGGGCAGCTAGGTGGTGCAGTGCGTAGAGTGCTGGGCCTGAAGTCAAGAAGATTCATCTGCTTGAGTTCAAATCTGACCTCAGACACTTACTAGCTGGGTGACCCTGGGCAAGTCACTTCACCCTGTTTGCCTCAGTTTCCTCATCTGTAAAATGAGCTGGAGAAGGAAATGGCAAACTACTTCAGTATCTTTGCCACGAAACCTCAAAGGGGGTCACAGAAAGTCAGCATGATTGAAATGACTGAACTTCACCTACTCTATCAGAGGAAGTTAGGTGGCATAGTGTATAGAATGCTGGTCTTGGGGTCAGGAAATCCCAGGATAGAATTCTGTTTCACACTCTTCCTAACTGTGTGACTTTGGGTAAATCATTTGACCTCTCTCAGCCTCAGTTTCCTCATGATAAAATGGGGATAATAATAGCACCTATCCCTCACGGGGTTGTCGGGAGGATCAAATGACATAATGTATGTAAAGTGTTTTGGAAATATTGCAGTGCTATATAAACATTAGCTATTATTACCCAATGATCAGTCCCTCATAACAAGCTTTTTTTTGCGGGGGTGGGGGGGAGCAGTTCCCCTAGATCAACCAACACATCCACAGAAAATGACACTATATGTGATGTTTGCACATCCATAGCTCCCCACCTTTACAAAGACCAGAGGTTCATTTTCCCATGTCTTCTGTATGAAGCTAGCCTGCCATTTATTTTTACTGTTAGTACATTGCGGTCTTGGAGTGTTGTCTGATTGTTTCTGCTTGTAAATTCTGAGAGATCCAATGTAAGCCCTTTGAAAAGAATGCAAGCTTTGTGTGGACTGAAAGGTGCTGGTAATGCTATCTAACAGTTTCCTAAGTGCATGGCCTCTTTCCCCAACGCTTCAGGACAGTTAATTTTGTGCTATATGTGTATATACGAGTGCTTAGTGTGCGCGCTTAGCATACTACTGTGAGCAAGGTGTGCCCTTGTGTTATCCATTGTGTTGGTTAAAATGAACTGCGCTGAACTAACTGAATTGAATTGAATTGGCCAAGGCTGCGAGGTAGGCAGCAAAGAAGGAAGAGCACCTTCTAGAGAGATGATCGATTATTTGCGAGAGGCGGATCCCAGCCCAAAGTTTGTAGCCCGCCCTCCTCTCCGGCTCCCTCCCTCCCGTCTTTCCTATTCCACGGGAGCCGGGAGAGGGCTGGAGGCTGCAGAGTGTGGGGTTCTCTGCCTGGTTTCTGCTGTCCTCGCTCCACCTCGGCTGGAGTCACCGACAGCGCCCCAGCCCCCCGGGCTCCGACTCCCCCTTCCCTGCCTGGGGAGGGGCTCCAGCTGCAGGACCTCCAGGGCCGACCAGTCTAGTCAGCTCGGTTGTACGACGCCGGCTCGGGAGGAGCAGAGACGCGCTGGTGCCGCGGCCCCCGTGGCCACTTGCAGAGCATCGCGATTTGGACGTGGAGAAGAAGAAAGAAGGGACTGTGTGGACTTTCCTGACCACCCTTCCCCGCCTCCTGGCCCGGTGCCTCAGCCTGTCCTCCACCGTGTCTCCAAGATGCGGCCATCCTGGTGCCCTGGACTGTCTTTCCTGCTGTCCTTGGTTGCAGGTGGTTTTGTTAACACGGCAGCCAGGTGAGTATGTGTGCCCAGAAATAGGCTTCAACGTCCTGAATTTGCTTTCTTTTTTCGGTTCTTTTGTTCTCCTCTCCTTCCCTACCATTTTTTTTTTTTGGTCTTTAGTGCGTCTTTGGAAGTGGCCAGACTGGGAGGGTCCCCGAGTGAATGTCCATTGTCATTTCTTCCCGGGGTCATGTGGTGTTTCTTTCTCCCTTCAGACTCATTCCAATCATTCTCCAGTTCCCTCATTTTCAAAAGGATGCTCTTCACATGAGGAATGTGACCATCTTGGCGGTATTCAGGGAGATGTGTCTACTGTCTCTAACTCGGAGTACCAGTGTGTGTTCAGTTTGTGCTGTTTCATTCTTTACTCAGCTAAGCTAGACATTGACTAGGGCATCTGGCTTGAGGGGAGGAACAGGAGAAACGGAGACACCACGTTGGTGGCCTTTAAGGAGTTTTGAACAAACAAGCAGACAGCTTGCTATCTATATCTTTGGTGCTCCTTTGATAACCCTGACCAAACACACACACACATACATACATACATACATACATACATACATACATACATACATACATACATAATTGCCGGAATTAATATGAAGCCCCGGCCCCAGGATTCAAAATTGGGTGGGTTGGTTTAATGACCACAGGTGTTTCTATCCCGAGAAGGGCTCTCGGGGGAGACCATAAATCTAGAAATAGTAAGGACCTCAGAAGCCATCTAGTTCACAGATAAAGATACTCAGATCTGGCAGAGTATCAAAGGCAACATTTGAACCCAAGTCCTCTGAATCCAGAATCAATACTCTTCTTCCTCTCTGCCACATAAGCTCCCGATGCACTATGAAGATCGCTAGACTTGAAATCAGAACTCTATCTTACAGAATTTGACATGGATTCTCCTTAAAGCACTGTCCTTAGATAAGTTTCCTAAAGGCACCCTGGAGGTTGCATACTTGGCATGTAGGCTATGAGGTTTTCTTTTCTTTTTTTTTTTTTCACTCGATTCCATTGTGGTAATCCAGAGATTCTTAAATTCAAGTACAAATTCGTGAATTCATGAGGTTATAGATAGAACATTGGTCTTGACAGTGGGAAAGTAGAAATGGGGGAACTTGGATCCAAATCTCAGCTACACAACACTGAATAGCCTTGTGACATTATAGAAGTCACTTAGCCATTTAATACCTTTTAAAAAAAATGAGGGATAATCTCAAAGGTCCTCTTCCATACATTTGTATGATCCATCTATTCATTTAACAATAAGTAGATGCTCTTTTAAGAAATGGGGAAACCAGCATTTATAAACACCTAACGTGTTTTACACACATTATTTCATTTGATCCTCACAACAACCCTAGGAAGTACGTACTTTTTTAATCCCCATTTTACAGTTGAAGAAACTAAGGCAACCAATGGTTAAATGATTGGTCCAGGGCCACACAGCTAGTAAATATCTAAGGCAGGATTTGACCTCAGGTGTTCCTGACTCTGAACTCAGCACCCTAGCCCCTGTACCACTTAGCTGCCTCATAAATAAAAGGCAAACTATGTTAGCATATTGACTACAGATTTCTTTGTTCTTCTGTGATAAAAAAAAAAAATATTGACATAGTTTTCATTTCATCTTCAAAGAGAAAAATTTTGTACATATATTACTCCAAGGTAAGACAGATGATAAATGCTATTTTTGAAGAGAATTAATAGTTATTTGGTACCAGGCAAACAGGGTTCCAGAGTTTCACTTTCAAAGGGCCACTAAATTAAGTTAAAAGCCTTAAAACCTCCAAATCAACTAGAGAATATTAAAATGGAGACTCCACATCAAATTCTGCAAGACACAGTTTTCAAAGATGTGAAGTGGGTTTATTTGCTTAGTATCAGGTTTACAGCTGGTATGTTTAGTATCAGCAAGTGGAAGTATCCCTGTTCCAACATGCTTAGAGCTGTCAGGCACTGGTCACCAGCTTTTCAGGAACTGCACAAGGGACCGGATTTTATCAACTCCAGACCTGAAGTTATGGAAACCACATTGACATAGAGGGCAAGGCCATCTTTGCAGAGTTGCTAGACGTTGATTATTTCTTGAGGTTTCACACGTTATATCACAAATTTCTTCTGCTACATTGAGATGATATTGAGTATGTTATTTCCATGAAACTTTTCTCTGTAAATTAGGTGACCTTTTGAGTTATAAGTTTGTTTAAAGCATTAAAAATATTATTTTGAGGTGTCCATAAGCTTCATCAGAATGCCAAAGGGGACCATAATACAAAAAAGGGGAAGGACCTTTTTATAAGATTATACATTAACCATTATAAGATTATGTATTATGTGCTAACTTGATCCAGAACAACAAAATATGACATTAGTACTTGACCCTTGTGCTATTGTCTGATGCCTGAGTATTGGAACCTTCAGATCACTTAAGACGTGAAATCCCTGAAGAAGAGCCACAACTAGGGAGAGGCAACTAGGGTTTTGCCTCAGGGTACTAACACCTGGATGGCACGTGCTTCCTCTTTCCCTTTCTGTGGCAATCCTATGACCCATCATTCTTGCACATCACAATCCTCTGTCTGTAGTCTGACTTCACAGCTACCCTACTTATCCTCACATGGTTCCAAGGTTATGTTTCCCTCACTTACCACTTTCCTGGGGCCTGCCTTCTCTAGCCTGATGTTTGCCCTTTCTCCTCCCCAGGACTGAGGAAAGGTGAAAAACTGGAAGAGGTTTTAGCCAAAACACAGGTGCATAAACTAGAAGGCTTAAGGGATAGGCTGTTCCTCCTCCTGCTCCTGGTGCCACTCTAACTACATAAGCCCAATGGACTTGAGCCACACTTTTCTGTGGAAGACATCCAGGTCAGCTATGATATTGTGATGTGAGAGAACTCACTGGCCAAGGAGAGATCACATAGATGAGCTCCTACTCTGCTCAAATGAATTTGCCCCAGGAGCAGAATTTCCTAGTTATCATTTTGCCCTGAAGTATCCAGCAGTCAAAAAGGATGTAGTCTTCTGAACTCAGGCATGTTATCAGTGTCTTACTAACTGTTCTCTTCCATAGATTCAGTGTTTTGAATAGGAATTCTTCATCTTTTTTATATCATGGTCCCCTATGGACACCAGAGTAAAATTTTTAATGTACTAAACATAATACATAGGATTACGAAGGAAACCAATTATATTGAAATACAGTTACCAAAATATTTTTTAAAGTTTATGGACCCCTGGTTAAGAACCTTTGATTAGGGGCAGCTAGGTGGCACAGTGAGTAGAGCACTGGCTCTGGAGTCAGGAGGATCTGAGTTCAAATCCAGCCTCAGAAACTTGACACACTTTACTAGCTTGTGACCTCAGGAAAATCACTTAACCACAATTGCCCTGCCTTCCCCCCTCCAAAAAAAAAACCCTCTGGTTAGAGTAATTGCCTTACTAACATATAACTTGTTCTAAACTTCTATTTCCTTTCGATTCAAATATCAAAGTGAGAACTAAGGGAAATCCAGAGCTCAGGTAGAGGTCCTGGCTTTATTTCACTGGGTCTCTTTACTGGTACTCTTGAGAACTAATCCTTGTCAGACTCCTGATGTAGCCAGATGTTTACCCAAGCCTGGCTTTGGTGGTGTAGCTTCAGAATCTAAGCATTATTAAAGTAGACTCTTTTGATGTGTTTTTGTAGCACATAATCCAACATTTATCCTTTTTCAAGATTAATCATTTGTAGGAATGTTCCTAAAACTCCAGAATTTAGTAGTCCTAGGAGGGAGTTAAGAAAGTTCAAGAGAGACCTACTTGTATCACGGAAAAGTCTGGCAATGGTTTTATTTCAAAATTTTTTCAAAATTTAATTTATTTCAAAATTGGTTAATTTCAGTGCAATGCCTGATATTGGAGGCCTATATTATATATAATCTCTATTAACATAAATCACATTTGTGAACATAAAATAACATAGAGAAGATTCAAACATTTAAAATACCTAGAATATTTCCTGGATTGTCATATCATATCAAAGGTTCCTTTATTTTTTCAGAGACATTCAATTCGGCTACTCATTTTATAGTTTGTATTCACTGTCCCCAATCTATGTTGATTTCCTAATTTTGGCCAAGTCTCTATTTTAAATTCAAACCTCTTTGTTGGGGAAAAATGTTCTAAGAGCATCTTGAAATCGCTAAGAATTTAATTCAACAAATGCTATGCCAGATGCTCTTTATGAAATTAATTAATACTAATGTTGCCTTCAGCAAGGTTATCATTTAACAAGGGGACGAGACATGTACACAAATAACCATGATCGAAGGAAGAATAGGTTAAGTCCAAAAGAGGTAGGTACCTAGACAAAGAACGGGGGGAGTGTGAGGAGGGAAGGATCATTTCAGATGGAGATAGGATGAGATTTGGGAAAGTTTCATAGATGAAGTAGCCCATGAGTCAGGCCTTGAAGGAAATGAGGAATTTCAGTTACTGAACCCTATTGCTTATACCTTCATGACCTCTCTGTCCTTTATCCTTTCCCTTGTACTCCCACTGACTCTATCTTAGTTTGCTGTTATTGAGTCATTTCAGTCGTGTCCAACTCTTTGTGAGGTTTCTTGGCAAAAACACTGGAGTGGTTTGCCATTTCCTTCTCCAGCTCATTTTACAGATGAGGAAACTGAGGCAAACAGGGTTAAGTGACTTGCCCAGGGTCACACAGCTAGGACGTGTCTGAGGCCAGATTTGAACGCAGGGAGATGAGTCTTCCTGACTCCAGGCCCAGAGCTCTATGTACTATGGCACCACCTAACTATCGTAATAGAGGCCCTCAAAATCACCCATATGGACTATTTATTGTACTAGCCTCCTAATAGTTTTCTACTTCAATCCATTCTTTTATATTTCTTTTATAGAGATCACTGTTCTGCTCTCCCTGTTGCCTCTGTCCAGAGTGGTTACTCCCCTTCACACTAGGCTACCACAATCTAATACTATCCTATCTTGCCAGATTTATTTCATATTATTCAATTTTATATACTAGATATTCCAGCCATAATGGACCCTTTTTTGTTTCCCAAACACTCAATCAGTAAACAAACTTTTTTTTTACTTTTTTTTGAGGGGGGAAGGCAAGGCAATTGGGGTTAAGTGACTTGTCTAAGGTCACACAGCTAGTAAGTTCGTCAAGGGTCTGAGGCTGGATTTGAACTCAGGTCCTCCTCTATTCACTGCGCCACCTAGCCACCCCTAACAAACATTTTTTTAAAGTACCTACCATGTGCTAGGCACTAGAGATACCAAGACAAGAACAGAAGAGTATTTACACACCAAGAATTTACATTCTGTGAAGGAAGCAACATGTACAGATATAAGTAAATTCAAAGTATATATAAGGTAAATACAAAATAAGTTGAGGGAGGAAAGATCTAGCTGGAGAGACAAAAAACAGGCTTCATGTAAGAGGTGACACTTTAACTGAATTTTGAAGGAAGCTAGGGATTCTAAGAGATAGAGACGAAAAGGGTGGGCATTCCAGGCAGTGGGGACAGCCTGGCCAAAAGTATAGAGACAGGAGATGGAACATCATGTGTAAAGTATAGCAAATAGGTCAGTCTGATTTAGACTGAATGACCTCAGAAGTCCCTTCCAACTCAAAATCTATGACCATAAATATATATGTGGTGTGTTGATATCTTTTTCCCTTCTAAACTGAATCTTACCTAAAATTTTTATCTCTCTCAAGAGTTCAAAATATTGCTCAACATAGTAAGTGACAAATTTATTGAATGAATGTAGTAAAGGATCAAAAGTCTGTCCCAATTCATACAAGATTCTTGAGGGCAAAAACGCCATTTTATTTCTTTAGGTCTCCTGCAACATCTATGATCATGCTCTGAAATGGTGGAAGACAACATGGGATAGCATACCACACTTCAGGTATCCAAAACCCAAATCTCCATCAATGGATAGTTTCTGTTTTAATTTTGGAAACTGCAGAGATGGTGTTTTGCCAGCATTAATTAGAAACCTTTTTTGATTGTTGTAGAAATTGATTGTTAAAGCAGCCTTCCAAAGAGCAGATTCGTCCAGTTTTCAAAGATAAAGTACCCTGTTGTTGTAGAAGTCATCAAACTTCCTGGCAGTCAGCTGGTTTTCATGGATTGTTGCAGAAGTCCAGCTTTGTTCAGCTTCATAAATGGAAATAAAGTATTTCTTTTAATGATTTAATTTGTTGCCATTCATTATTTTTAAATGGCTACACATGTGTACACATCACTCTCCTCCTCTACTTCCTCATAAAAGAAGTGTTTAAATGGTTTTTGGCAAGTAAACAAGACAATGTTGAAAGGTGATTAAATGGCTCGTTAATGTAATGAATCTCTTTTTTTAATGCCATCCATTTAGTCATGTAAACCAGGAATTAATTGGTAATTAGCATCGTTTTTTATCCACTAATTTTTTTAGCTTGTTCCCTGGAATTATTGGACCATATTCATGTTTAATGAAACAACTGCCCAAATATAGTAGAATTTTACATTTTACTTTAAATAGTATTTTCCCCACAATTACATATCAAGAAAATTTTTAGAATTGATTTTTACAGATTTTGAGTTCCAAATTTAACTTCTTCCCTCTCCCCTTTCTGAAAATGGTAGACAGTTTGATATAGTTTATACAAATGTTGTCATGTAAAACATTTCCATTAGAATTTTACATTTTAACCAGTGATTTCCAGAAACTAGTAGAATAGATCTGCATAAGCACAATTAATTTAAAAAATATTTTACTGATGGGCTCATATGATTCCCTAGTGATTTTTCATAAAATTTATGTTTTATGTTGATTCTCTTTTATAAAACATATTCTGTACCACAACTTCATGACATAAAATTTCTCTATTCTTTCTAATTCATTTCACAGTCAAAATATAAGTCTTATATATGATTTTAAATCCTTGAATAACCTTCATTTCTGATTTAGTGTGCAGCCTGACTTAGGTAAAATGTACACAACCTTGCTCTTTAAGGTTTTACCTTTGCCTTGAATGTGTACGTATAAAAAAACAATGAACTTTGATGTTTGAGGAAAAGGTTTTTCTTTTCAAGGTAGGTAATAGTCTTCTAAACGTAGGTGAATTTCATCTTCTAGTCGCTTTCTCTTGAAATTTTTCCCCGTGCACTACTTCTGGGATTCAATTTCCTCAACCATAAAACAAGGGAATTGGGATTGGAGGATTTCTAAGACCACTTTCTAGCTCCAAATCTGTCACCCCATGATGCTAAGTTCACAGTAATTGAATTCAACTGGTAGAGAAAGAAATGGATCCAGCCATCTGTTTAAGGGAGCCTACATACTCCCAACTAAGTTTGTAGCATAAATATGCAATTAAATGAATGTTGTGAGTTTTAAAAATCATATGAATCATAATTAGTTTCCTGTGGATCTTCACATCTGACGAATTTAAGGGTCTGTGGGGGACTTGAGTTTTCTTGTCAGTTTTTGCTCTGCTCCAACAAAGGCAGCGTGCCTGGAATAGACACTGGAAAGGACAATAGAAATGGATAATGGAAAGGGCACTGAGCTGGGAGTCTCTTTATCCTAGTTCTTCCAAATCCAAGCTTTGTAAGCATAGGGAAGTCAATTAATCAGTTTAAAATGAATGGATTGGTCACTAGATGATCTTTAGACAGCAAGGTGGTACAACGGATAGAGCACTGGGTCCTTGAGTCAGGAGGATCTGAGTTCAAATCCAGCCTCAGACATTTATTAACTGTGTAACGCTGGGTAAGTCACAGCCTCTGACTTCCTTATCTGTAAAATGGGGATGATAATAGCACTTGACTTCCGAAGTTTTCCTGAGGATAAAGTGATACGATATCTTTAAAGGACATTGTAAACTTTAAAGCACTATTATTATTTAAGGTCCCTTCTATTTCTAAATGCTATTATGCTACTCAGCCTATTCTCATGGAAATATATATGTATGTATATATGTGTTTATATATACACACACATACATAGGTAACAATCACGGTAAGCTATTGATTGAATGAGATAATTCATTAATATTTGAAAAAGAGTCTATATTATGGTCGTGTGTCTTATGTAACACTGCTACCCTGGCCCCCATTGTCTGAAGATCAGGTATTTCACATTTTATCCTTCCTTCAGGATTCTCTGGGAGTTTGAGATGTCAGGGCTCTCTGCAAACAACTCCAGCCCCCACAATGCTGTTCTTCCAATTGTAGGGATGGTCCCCTGCACCCCAGTTCCAATTAACCACTAAACAGTTGGATTAACTTTTACAAAAGAACATTTGTTTCAAAAGGCATAATCATAAATATAAAAACTTACTCCCCCAAACATGGAGCTTAATCTTCTTTCTCCCTTGTACCACCTCAGTTTCTAGAGAAGAAAAGAATTACGTTCATAGCTTAGCAGAGTTCCTAGAGCACATAGTCCCGGTTCCAAATCCACACACACACCCCTACCTTACACCCTGGCTTCTAGAGTTGGTTAGCTCCAGCATCTCACCTACAATCCTGACTCCAAGGTCACCATGGCTCTAATTCCTAAGTCTAGTGGGGATCACCACTTGGCACTTGAAACTGAGAAACTGAGGATAAATGAAATAGAACAAAGACAGAAACACCCCCAGGCCAAGAAAACCTTGGAACCAAGGAGTAAGAGGGAGAGCAGAAGGTGGAAGTCCTAACCTTTCTCACTGGCTCAGATCATGGTGCCTGTGCTGTAAGTGAATAATGGTCATCACCATCTGGAAGCAGCGGAAAAGACTGCACAGGAAGGAAAAAAACTGCCTTAGTCTGACTAGTCTTAAAGATGCAGGCCTATTGTGGCTAAGTAGTCAATTAAAGGGGACTCCACCCAGGCCTCCGTGTTAGGGGATCTGGGTCTGCTCAGGTTAAGCTCCCATAATTAGTATCTCCTTTGTCTATTCTCCTGTGCGTCTGGGTTCTCTATTTCTGAGAGACCAGTTGCCTCTTTTATAGCTATAGTCAATTGGTCTTGGGCCCTCATGATATCCAAAACTTAACATATCACTGTTTGTGTAATCCTCATAAAAGGTAGCGTACTTATTTTCAACTTAAAGTGTGCTAAACTGACCTTACCTCCCTCAGGTTTCTCTCCATTCTGATCTGTCTTCTATACAGCTGCCAAATGATTTTCCTAAACCATAGATCTGACCATATCTCACACACACAAACACTCACACACAGACACTCACACACACACACACACACACACACACACACACACACACACACATCCCAATCGATAAACTCCAGTGATTTTGTCTTACCTTTAGAACAAACGTAAAGACTTCTATGCTTCAATAATCTGGGGCTGGGGGGTCGAGGGAGGGGCTCCCACCCGGAATGAGGTCCTGAATGAAAGTGTTGGCTATGAGTAGTGAGAAGACTGAGAAATGTTGCAGAGATAGAAATGATGACAGTAGCTTCCTAAAATATAGATAAGTAAATGGTTAGACTGCTATTGTTTTAAATAAAACACTTAACCTTTCTCATGCTTTCTGTCACACGAGGCAAATGTAGCTAGTTCCATTTCTATCATTAACAGTTCATAAGACACAGAACAAGTCACTTCCTTGCTCTGAGCCTCAGTTTCCTCATCTGTAAAGGGAAGAGATAGACTAGTTGGTCTTTACAGATCCTTCTAGCTCTGTCATTCAGTGACTTGATGATTTCTGTATTTCACATTTTCCCATGATATACTCAGGTTAAGAATCCCATCCAAATAATCTTTTACCATTTTGCTTTTCAGGTTATGTTATTTATCACTTTTAAGCGGTAAGAAAATCTGTATTATGAAGTAGTCAAATATCTCTCTTCTAAAAGCATGGTAATAAAGTTAAGCACAGTCTTTGTGCCTCAGGTGAATGAAAAGTGCCATTTTTATTGGTGGTTGTGGTCAGCCAATTTTCAGTAGTATTTGACTCTTCATGACCCTATTTGGGGTTTTCTTGGTAGAGATGACATGATTTGCCATTTCCTTCTCTACCTCATTTAACAGATGAGGAAACTGAGGAAAACAGAGTTAAGTGACTTGCCCATGGTTATACAACTAGTAAGCGTCTGAGGCTGTATTTGAACTCAGGAAAAGGTGTCTTCCTGACTCCAGGCCTAGCATTCTATCCATTGTACCACTCAGCTTCCCCCAAAGAATGCATTAAATGAAACTGATAATTGTAAAGACAAGCTGGGATGAGGTAGGAGGCAGGGAGATGGAGAGAATTTTACAAAGTTCTTTATACACATTACCCTCACACAGATTTTGTTAGCTTAAAATTAATAAACAAGGGTAAAATTAAATAGCTGCCAATCCTTTAGAATTATATTTATTCAGTCAGATTACAGTGTCAGTAGATTGCAAGAGAATGAGCTGAATGCTAAGGGAGATGTGAAACACATTTCTTGCCATCATGGAAGGTCTGATTTAGGGAGGATGAGATAATCCCACAGATAACTATAATATAAGACAGACTATAATAAATACAATAAAAGAGCTATAAGCTAAGTTCATAAGGATTCAGAGGAGGGAGACAGCACATTTATTCAGAGGTTTGGAGAAAACTCCATAAAGATGATTCTTTGAAGAATGGGTAGGATTTCAGTAGGAAATGGGAAAACAGAAGGGCCCACCAGGCAAAGGGGAAAATAAGCAAAAGATGCAAGATCAAAAAACCACAGAATCTTTTTAGGAAACAAGAAGTCTGATTGGCTGTGGCAGTGACTGTTGATAAAGAAATCATGGTAGAAAAGTGGGAATAATAGGTTGGGGCTCTCATGTGGCAGGCTTTGAATACCAGGCTGCCAGTTTGTACTTAATTTAGTAAACCAGAGAGAGTCACTGGTGATTTTTGAACAGAAGAGAAGAGAAATTTAACTAGAACTATGTTTTAAGATTGCCCCATATACAAGTCTGTCCTGCAGGAAAATAGAAGGAAAGGGGATAAGAGAAGGGGGGTGATAGAAGGGAGGGCAGACTGGAGAAGGGGTAATCAGAATGCATGCTGTCTTGGGGGGGGCAAGGGAGAGATGGAGAGAAAATTTGGAACTCAAAATCTTGTGGAAGTGAATGTTGAAAACTACAAATAAAGTAATTTTATATATATATTTATATATATATTATACATTTTATATTTTATATATATATAATTTTATTTATTTATATTATTATTTTATTATTATATATGATTATATATAATATATTATTATAATATATAATATAATATTATTTTATATATTATATATATTATTTATTTATATTATGTTAATATATTATATATATTTATATATATTAAAAAATTACTTTATTTGTAGTTATATATGTGTGTGTAT
>CM053622.1:479379111-479394434 GCA_028646595.1 Phalanger gymnotis | reverse complement strand
ATATATATATATATATATAAAGATTACCCCAGCAGTGGTATGCATGAGAGATTGAAAGAGAAGACCAGGGGTCAAGAGACTAGATAGGAAGCCAATATAATGCTCTAGATAAGAAACAATAAGAACCCTGAATTCTAATTGTGGCAAAATTCAAAAGACATTCGAGTGGTAGAATGAACAATACTTGAAACTGATTAGATGTGGAAGAAAGGAAATATGAGGAAGTCCACGAAGAGATAAAGATTTCAAGCCTCGGTAACTAAGAGAATGGACTGCGATTAATAGAAGTAGAGAAGTCAGGAATGCACAAAACTTTTTAATGTTATTATTTAATTAGTTATGGACACCTACTAGAGGCAATGAGAGGTGGAGTGGCTGGAAAACCTAGCCCCACTAAAGAAGAACTGGGTTCAAGTCCTGTCTCTGACACATACGAGCTGTGTGAATCTGGGCAGGACACTTAACCTCTCACTATCCTCTTCCCCCAGTCAACTCTCTTAAGACCATAACGTGCAAATTACGTGCCAATCCTCATTGGTAGAAGGACTTTCCTCTTGGGTAGTTCCTTATACCAGTGAAATCACAGGTTGGATTCCTCATTCAAAAAAAATATCCGCCACCCTTCAGGTAAAGTGATTAGCGATCTTGTCTTCTTCTGTCCAGTAACGGCATTGTACAATAGAGCACTGGGATGCCATTAAGCGTAAGCATTCAATGTACTTATAGAGCATACCTACTTAATATATTTTGTATATTGCCTGGCACCTCCATCCACTACAGTCTTCCCTTGATGCCACAGCAATGAGATCAAGATCCCAAGTTCTTAAAGACTGTGTTAGCGGTGCAAGCCATGACAGATCCCAAAGAAGCATCGAGTATGAGACTATATATCCTTCATCCAAGAAACAGCCCAGCTACGTTCAAAGGGCTCATTCACAGACTGGCCAGGGAAGGATGAAGTTTTGGGCCATAGAAACTCTTAGAAACCAGGTTGTGGTTATTGTGTTTGTCTTTCGTTCTCAAAGAGGACCATGGCATCAGATTGATGATGACATGACTTGCAGTTGACTTTGATTTCAGCAAGAGAGGGCTGTGCAAGGTCATCAGCCTCACTTTCTCCTCCAGAGCCATCTGGGTCCAGTGGCCAGATATTCGCCAGGATGACTCTGGAAACCATTTACTATAATGTAGAGGGGTTGAGATCTACCTTGGCAGAGGGTGTACTCATATCAACAACAACAATAATAATAAACAACTAACATTTATATAGTGCCTACTGTGTGCAAGGTGCTGGGCTAAGGGCTACAAATATCATCTCATTTTATCCTCACAATAAGCTCAAAATTACAGATCCATTAAGTACTGATTGGCATAGCTCCCCATACATTTGTATGTGGCATGGCACCCTCTGCCAAGCCTCAGATGTCACCTCCTCTATGATATTTCTTTGATTTCTCCCAATCGCAAATGATAATTCCTTCTTCAAAACTTTCACGGTACTGTGCCCGGCTCTCGTTTACGCTTTTATCATGCTCTCTTTTGCATATTTGTATATACCCCTTCCCATTTAGTACCTTTGAGACAAAGAACATATCTTATTTAGTTTGTTTCTCTCCTATTGTCTCACCTGTTGTACACTTATAAATGTATCCCAAATGTCATTTTGTTGAGTAGTCAAACTGAATATTCAAGTTTGGGGGGAAAATTATCTTGGGGCCCCAATTCACCGCCCAAATTAATCAGATAATTACTCTCTCTCCCGTCACTTAGTGGGAATATAGACCTCATGGTCTCAGTCCCTGATTTATTCATTTTGATACATGGTACTTTATCCACAGCTCAAGAAGTCACAGATCACTAGCATTTGCAGACCAGCCTGGGATCTGCCACTATGGCCCTAAACTTGAATGTTGCTATGGATGGAAAAAGAACACCAAAGGACTCTGTGAAGGTAATTTGCAGACATATCCCTCCTTCATCATTGTGGAAGAAGCAATAATGGCTCTGAAATCAAATCATGGCAGGTTTGAGAGATACTCCAGTGATATAGTGAGCTACTCTTGATAATTGATTAGGTATAGAAGAAAAGGGATGTGAGGTCAGTCAAAGATGACACAAAGATTTTGAGCCTGGGCAGCCGATGGCTTCATGATATGGCGCAGTTGGTAAAGAAGGTTGGTCAGCAGGATTCCCAGATGAAAATTGAAAATTTTCATTGAGGCCTTCTAATCTAGCTAGCACAGTGGAAAGGACATTGAAGCCAACATTAGAAAAACTTATGTTTAAATCTTATTTCAGCTATTTACTAAATATGTGGCCCTGAGCAAGCTATTTATCCTCTCTTGGCCTCAGTTTCCTCATCTGTAAATAAGATTGGAATCAATAGCTTCTGAGTTTCCTTCTGCCTATGATTTGTGGATAATTTGTGAAATGTACAAAAATGTCAGGAAAAGTGCCTTATATGGTCTCTTTCTCTCTCAAATTTGGCAAAACACAATTAACCTAGAAAGGTGACTCTTCGGCATGCCTTTCCCAACTCCTCTTAATTCTAATGCCTTCCCTCTGTTCATTGTTTCTGATTTATCTTGTACATAGCTTGTTTGTATATATTTGTTTGGGCAGCTAGGTGGCAGAATAGATAGTGTGTTGGGTCTAAAGTCAGGGGGACCTGAGTTCAAACATGACTTGAAACACTTACTAGCTGTGTGACTCTAGGCAAGTCATTTAACCTTCTTTGCCTCACTTTTCTCAGCTATAAAATGAGCTGGAGAATTCAATGGCAAACAACTCCAGTATCTTTGCCAAGAAAACCCCAAACGGAGTCACAAAGAGTAAAAAAAAAAAGACTCACCAACAATATACTTGTTAATTTGTTATATTCTTAGTTAGCTTGTGAACTCTTTGAGGCCAAAGACTGTCTTTTGTCTCTTTTTGTATCTGAAACCCTTAGTACACAATGCTTAGCACAATAGGTACTTAATAAATGGTGACTGATTGATTTCTGTTCTTTTATCTTAATAAGTATGTTGAGTTTTACCTGAAAAATGAAGTATAAATTTTTAATCCTTGACCCAGACAGGTCAACATCTCCTAACTATGGACCTTCTCCAATATCAATGTCCTTATACCATGAATAATAACTTCTAAAATTATACAGACCGTAGAAGCTACTCTGATGAATCACCTAGGGCTATGTTTAAGCCCAGCTGAGCAAGCAAGGGTCCTTAACCTTTTTTGTTTCACGGGCCTCTTTGGCCATCACGTGAAACCCAGGAACTCCTCGGGATAGTGTTTCATTTAGAATAAAATAAAATGCATAATACATTAATTCATTAAATACATAAAATTAAATGCATTAAATGCATAAAAGTCATAAAATAAAATGCATAAGGTTACAAAGGAAACTAATTATATTGAATACAATTATCAAAATATTTTTTAAAATGAGTTTCCAGACCTCAGGTTAAGAACTGCTCTAAAGGGAAGCGGCACTTGGCTTTTTTGCAAAAGCTAGTTTGTAGCTGGAGGGTCACAGATGTACTGTGTTAAATATATTTTGAATTTGTTGCTAATAATCTAACACTATAAATACCCCCCAAAAAAGACTTGATGAATAAGGAAAATACAATCAAAATCTAGGTGAAGTTAGGGATGATCAATATTGGTATCTTCATCAGAAGGGATCCTGAACCTCCCAGCCCAACTACTTGGTTCTAATTTGTGGATGTATTTCATGGAATTCACCCTTCAAATCATCTTTTACTCAATTTTCATGTTTGCTCTTGATCATAAAATAACACGTTACCCAAACCACCAAATAATAGGGTGAATACCTGATTGCTAAATTACTTATTTCTAAGCATGCTTCTAGTCTTCGAGGCAATTCCTAAGGAAACTCAGTCAAAGCTAAGCCCTCAACTCTCCCTCTTGTCACCTCTCCTTCAGGCTTCTATTTGCCTCTAAGTGTATTTCTGTCCCTGTTTTCAAACTCTTTTTTTTATTAAATCTTATTGTTAGGAAAAAATAAGATATGGAAGAAAAAAAGCATTTATTATTACCTACTATGTGCCCGGCACCATGCTAAGCACTTTATAGATACTATTTCCTTTGATCCTCATAACAATCTTGGGAGGGAGGTGCTATCAATATGCAGTTGAGAAATCGTCATTGTTATTGTTCAGTTGTATCCAACGCTCCAGGATCCCATTTGAGGTTTTCTTGGCAGAGATACCAGAGTGGTTTGGCATTTCCTTCTCCAGCTCATTTTATAGGTGAGGAAACTGAGGCAAACAGGGTTAAGTGACTTGCCCAGGGTCACACAGTAGTGTCTGAGGTCAGATTTGAACTTGGGTCTTCCTTACTGCAGACTTGGCACTCTATCCACTGCACCACTTAGCCGCCTTGACCATTGAAGAAACCAAAGTTAAAGACTTGTGTAGGGTCACACAACTATTAAGTATCTGAGGCCATATTTGAACTCAAGTCATATTGACTCCGGTCTCAGTACTCAATCCACATCCAAGCCACCTAGCTGCCTTGCAATAATTCAGCTCATTGAACATTCAATCTAAAGTGCTGGCTCTCTCAAATGTATTTGGGGATAATTTGGTTGGGCAAAAGGAATGAAGTTCTAATTTTGGAATTTCACCCAGCAAGTGGAAAAGATGTGTTAGAAGCTTATCTAGATAAGAGATAGTCTTAGGAGGCCCTAAAAAATCACTCCGCTCAACCAAAGGTATGCTTTCCTCTCACACACGTATACCCAAACTGACCATTCTGTAAAGGTATAGCATTTTTCCTTTCCATTTCCCTGGTGTTTAAATCAATAGTGATGAGTTAGTATAAATTTTGACCTCAAACCTTTCACTGTCTTATGTATCATTCATCAGTCTCACATCCCTATTTTGTTTTCTTTCTTTGCTTCCCTTATGAGTGTGGGAAGAAGGGAAGAGGTTGGTAATAAAGAGAGGAAAGGAGAGGAAGGGAGGGAGGAAGAGAGAGAGAGGGAGGAAAAAAGAGAGAAGGAAGGGAAGGGAGAGAGACAGAGACAGAGAGACAGAGTCATTAAGACTTAAAAAATAATAAGTGTATGATTCATTCCATTGGTCATAATTCTTCTTTACATTGTGTAAATAAGTTCAGTGCAAAGTTATGTGTATAAGATATATCGGATTCCATGTCGCCTTGGGTGGTAGGGGTGGGGGGAAGAAAATCTGGAATTCAAAATTATGTGGAACTGAGTGTTGTAAACTAAAAATTTAAAAAATCTTAATTATTAAAAAAATCATACCACAAAAAATAATAATCAACGTCTTTCTACTACCACCAGCCCCCCTACACATACAGACACACACACACACATACACACATACATATTCTACTCTTATCAGAGATGAGAGGTTATTTCCTAGGCCTTTTCCCCCCAAAAAAACATGAGGTATCAGATTCTATTATTTTTCTCTCCAAAAGTTAAGCTGAAATAGGTAGTTCATTTATACTCATGGTCACTTGGCTGCCAGTGAAGTGAAAGAAAGAAATTGAAAATCAATTCAACCAACATTTCTTAAGTGACTACTAAGTACCAGGCAATAGTAGACAAAAACCAAAAAGAATATAGTCTCTGCCTTCAAGGAGTGAACATTCTTCTTGGGGGACACAACCTGTACCCAAGTAAGTAGATTCAATGAACAGATGATATAATATCACAAGTACTAATAAATGGAGGGATTAGGAAAGGCCTGGTGCACCAGGTGGCTCACGAGTTGTGCTTTGAACAAAGCCCGAGATTGTGCAGGTCGAGGGTGAGGATGGAGTGTATTATAGACATGGGGAACCACTTATGCAGAGGCAGGCAGGTGGGAGATGGGAGGTCCATATGGGCAACAGCAAGTGGGCCAGTTGAAGGTAGAAGACCAGATGTGGACTAGAGTGGTTAGAGATGTTTTGAATGGCACTGGAACCAGACCTTGAAGCAAAGACTAGGTGGAGGGGGCGTAACAGAGCATTGCAATTAGAAACAACAGCACGAACAAAGATTAGAAATGGTTGAGCAACAGTAGACATATTTTTTACTTAAGTGGAGCTAGAGATTTTTTTATTGGTGGAGTAGATAGAAGTAAGGAAAGACAGGTAGATTGGGTCCAAAATTAAAGAACACCTAATTTGAGTTTAGATTTTCATCCTCTAGGCAATGGGGTACCATTAGAAGTTTTCTCACAAGGAGTGGCCTAATAAAAGTGGTATTTATCCAGTCAAGTGACTATATTCTGCTATGATTTAAAAATTAATAAATAAAATATCTTGATGATCATGTGTGAGTTCTTTTAGTGGTATAAGAAATTATGAAAAGTATAAGGCAGCAGTGGGGAACCTGCGGCCTTGAGTCCGCATGTAGCCCTCTAGGTCCTTTTGACTGAGTCCAAATTTTACAGAACAAATTTTTTTATTAAGGGGATTTGTTCGTGAAGTTTCGATTCAGTCAAAGGGCTGCACTTGAGGACTGAGAGGACCACATGTGGCCTCCAGGCCACAGGTTTCCTACCCTTGGAAGCATTCAGGAAAATATAACCAAGGAAATTCGTGTAAGAATTGCTAAACAAGTTACTGGGCAACTAGGTGACACAGTGGATAGAGCGCTGGGCCTGGATTCAGGAAGACCTGAGTTCAGATGTGGCCTTAGACACTTCTAGCTGTGTGACCCTGGGCAAGTCACTTAATCCTGTTTGCCTCAGTTTCCTCATCTGTAAAATCTGGAGAAGGAAATGGCAAACCACTGAAACATCTTTGCCAAGACCTCAAAAAGGGTCATCAAGAGTTAGACAGCACACTACTAAAAACAACTAAGCAACAACCTAACAAGTTATTAAATACTAAAAGCAAGTATTTAATAAAAAAGACTTCATCTGCTACTAGATATTTCTAAGGATCTGTCCACCTCTAACATTCCATGATTCTGTAAGAAGACGTTGTAAGGAGGACAGTGGTCAATTGTTTGAACATTTATAAGGAAAAAATAAGGGAAAGTTGGACTGTTTTTTTTTAAGCAGAAAGGATTCAAGTTATGCCGTAGCAGCAGCATTCTTAAGCAAGGCTAAAATAATAAAGCAACATTCATTTGTGGGGAAGAGAATGAATCTAGTAAGTAAATGAACATTCTTCAGCTTCCTGACCCCCAGCAGGTAGATAATAGATAGCAGACCTCAAAGACAGCACAATAACCCCACTATTGGCCCCAAGTATGTTGGTGTGTGATAGAATATGGATATGTTTAAAAAGTCAGGATTCTTTTGCAGTGTCTTCTCCTATCGTCGGATCTTCTAAATGTCTTGAACATGTCTTTTTTCTTTTGCTCTATAGCCATTTGTGACCACGGGTGCAAGTACGGTGAATGTGTGGGGCCAAACAAATGCAAATGTTTTCCTGGATTTACAGGGAAAACTTGCAATCAAGGTTTGTATAATGTTCTGCAGCTGAGTTCCTTAAGGTCTTACAGAGTCTGGCTTCTCCACTGATACTTTTTTTCCTGCTAGATTATGTTGCCTTTTACAAATATGGATTCATTGGAATGGTTATCATTTCAATTAGAACTGCCGGTCATCCATTTTCATAGAATCATTGACTCAGAGATGGAAGGGATTTAGAGATAACTGAATCTAACTCCATCATTTTAGAGATAATAATAATATGCTTTATATAGCAGTTTAAAGTTTGCTAAGTACTTTTCAAATATCTCAATTTACCCCCACAACCCTGGAGGGTAGGTGATATTATTATCTCATTTTACAGATGAGGAAACTGAGGCAGATAGGTTAAGAGATTTACCCAGGGTCTTGCAGCTAGGAAGTAGCTGAGGCTATGTTTGAACTCCGATCTTCCTGACTCCAGTTCCAACACTCTATCCACTGCACCACCCGACTGCCTGGATGAGGACATTGAAGCCTAGAAAGGTTAGTAGTGATTCATCCCCAATCATACACATAGTGCAAAGGAAAATCGGAATTTGAACCCAAGTCTCCTTATGTCAAATCCAGAGCCCTTGCTATGCTGCAGTTCTGGCTTTCATGCTGAGTGAGACCATTCAATACAGTTGACCATGGTACTCTTTGTGGGAGATGGTATTTTCCACCCAGTTGCCATAGTCAAAGATCGTGGGTGCTGTACCACCACATTCCCGAAAGCCTTGTTAGAGTACCGTTTCTGATTAAAAAACACAGGGCACACAATTCAGCAAATGCCTAAAGGGTAGTTGGGCTCTGAGAACCAATACCAACTGGGACCCCACTTTGTTCAAGGATGAGAACAATGGAATTCCTATCACAGAGCCAGAAAGGACTTAGAGGCCAGGCACAACCCCCTCATTTTTACAGAGGGGACAGAGGGAGGTTAGTTGATTTGCCCAGGATCACACAGCTAGTAATTTTCTGAGGTAAGATTTGAACCTAGGGCTTTATGACTCCAAGTCCCAAGTTCTATCCACTATTCAATTAAGAGGCAGTGGTGAAGTTCTAGTTAAGAGATATGCACTCATTCCTTGCTGCTGTAACTGGCCTGGTCTTTCTTGCCCCTTAATCCAGAGTGCACTAGACTGGCCTCCTTTCATCTATCTCTCAAATGGTCCTGTAGCCTGTAGTTCCTGCAGTTCCTGCCAATAGCCTGGTCTCTCTTCGTTGAGATACTTTAGTCCTAAAGGGGATGCTAAGAAACATATCCCTCTTTTTGGGGGGGCACCTAGGCTGAGAGTATTGTTCTCATAAATAATAGCACAGATATATCCTTTACCAGTCCGTGGGTTTCATACCATGAAAACCTGTTTTTCTATGAAATTTTTCTCTCTGTACCAAGACTCCTTCCTTATCGAGGGATTTGAAATAAACGTTTCCTTTCTTGGTCTTTTTCAAGTTCTAGTAAAATATTAATGTTTGTGGGAGTTAGAAGCCTGAGAAGAGAAAGTGCCCCAATTTTCTCGAATTTCAGGGCAATCTATCTTTTCCTGAATAGTCTTTCTTACTTAAGTAACCCTGGCTCCAGTTCATAGATATACATTAACAGTGACAGCCCCCAGCATGCCAACTGATTTGTTTCCCACAAAACCCCATCCAAGAGTCCTAGTCAGCTCTACATTGGAGCTGTGTGATGTGATGTCTGTCTTCCAGTTTCCCATTATGTCCAGCCGTTGGTTTTTCACTCCCCCTATTTACGCACAGGATTGATGAGGGAGAATGGATAGGAGGGAAGGGGGGAGGTTTCCATTAAAGTGACACCTAGCCATCCAGAAGAATGGAAAATTACTCTAAAGAGAGCTCCATATTATATTATACTGGACCATATTATTGTTTATATTATCTTATGCTATATTATGTTATAGTCTTATTATTGTGTTATCTGTTATAATTAACCAACAAATATTTAATAAATGCCTCCTTATGTAGTAGGAGTTGGGATAAAGAGAAAAGTAAAAAACAGCTCTTTCCCTCAAGTACTTTCCATTCAAACGAGAGACAACTGATCTACTTAATTATAAACCAAGCAAATAAACAAATATGAAATTATTTGGGAGAAAGGCATTAGCAACTAGGAGGATCCAGAAGGGCCTCAAGGAAAGGATAATGCCTGAGCTGAGCTTTGAAGGAAAATAGGGATACTAAGAGGTAGAGATGAGGACATCCTATCCTTTTACCTTGTTTGGAGTATTTGCTTTTTGAATATTTTGAGTATTTGCTTTTTTTAAAAAAATAGACTCTCTACCCAAATTCTCCCCAAAATCTGCTTAGAAAGATAGCCTGATGTGCAACAATTGTATTTTTGTAGTTAATAGTAATAAAAAACTGTATATATTTATTTTGATAATATTATATTTTAGTTATTTTTCATAATATGTTTGATATATTATTTATATATTATATAATATATTATGTCATGTATAATACGGTATATAATTTAATAATGTGTTAATAATGTTATTCATAGTAATATATTTTATATTATTATACCAAATACTATATTATATATCACTATATATAGATACATATATATATACAACACATATAATTTTTCCCTGCTATTCAATTTCAAAGAATCAAAGCTCAACTATTAAGAAAAGGCTAAGGGGCAGCTAGGTGGCACAGTGAGTAGAGCACCAGCCCTGGAGTCAGGAGGACCTGAATTCAAATCCGGTCTCAGACGCTTGACACACGTACTAGCTATGTGACCTTGGGCAAGTCACTTAACCCCAACTGCCCTGCCAAAAACAAAAAAAAAGGAAAGAAAAGGCTAAGAAAGATCAATTGAAGTTCCAATAACCTGGATGACTTCAAGGTCCCTTCCAGTTCTGTATCTTTGATTCTTTGTATCCCCCAAAATATGTAAGTCACATTAACAAAATGCATTCTAGTCATGGGGTATAGCCCTGCAAAGGAGGAGATGGAGTGTCATTTGTGAGGAACAGCAAGAAAGCCAGTTTGGCTGGACTGTGGAGAAGCAGCTCATGTTCGTATCCTTTTCCCATGGATTCTCCTTAAGAGCTGGTCTGCTGAATGTTTTTATATGGAGGTTGCTTTGTTTTTCTCTCTCTCCCTGTTTTCTCTGGGGGAGTTTCTGGCTTCAGTGAGGTAGCATGGTCCTCCATTTCCAAAGATAAAGGTATCCTTTTTTTCCCTGAATGATTCCTGCAGATATGAATGAGTGTGGACTGAAACCTCGCCCCTGTAAGCACAGATGTATGAACACCCATGGCAGCTACAAGTGCTATTGTCTCAGTGGCTACATGCTGATGCCAGATGGCACCTGTTCGAGTAAGTAACAAAAAGAGCCCATCTGGGTCGTTTTCCCCCAAACAGAGGAGTATAAGAATGATTTTGATACCCCCTACTCAATTTGATCAGTATCTGCTCAGATCCTTGTGGTTTGGGTTTTGTTTTTCTTTTTTTTTTTCACCAAGTATCAATGATTACTTTGGTGTGTTAGGTAGGACAGAATTAAGGTTAAGTTGGTTAATGCTGTTAGAATGAGAATTATGTAGGTTGAAATTAATCAGCCCATTAAGTATTGATTATATTACTTTTACATGATTTATAAGACAGATTTGTACTACATAGATTTATAGTTTGTTATATGGGCTTGTATTAACCTGTATTAAAGATATAGATAAAACTTTGCCGTACTACACTCCACCTCATTGTAAGAACAATTTAGATTTGAAGATCTTTCCCACCCATTAATAGGCCGTGGAACCTCCTTATGTGGCGGGAAGCCTAAGTCACATGTGGTAGAAGAGCTTGCTGAGAGGAAAAGAAAAGTGTCTCACAGGAAATGCTGAGAGAGAGCAGTTAGAGCTAAGGGTGAGGGCAGGTGTGTGCTGTGCTGTGAATGAGTTTGTGGGAAGGCCCCAGCAGGGGAGTGGAAGATTATGAGAGGGCAAGGCTCCATGCTGGGATAATGTGTATTGAATTCTTTGCTGCTGTGATGGATTGGGCTTATTGGTTTTGGGATCTGGTTCTCTGGTGTCTGAATAAATGGTTTACTTCTTCTGCCTTCTATATGGAGAGTTTCTTATATTTTGCAATACAGAACCACGTAGGCATATTGACAGTTATCATCTATGTTGTGATTACTGCCTTGCTAATACACTCACCCCAATCCCCGTCTCATAAGTGTACCTGGCAAGCTTCTGTGTTCTAGAAAACCACAGTTTCCCCTTTAACTTTTACACCTGATGCTTGTGCAAAGTCCCAGAATCCTGTTGCCTGTTCACTGACTAAACACTCATAATTTCCACAAGTGGGCAAAGTCTGATGACTGAATTGTAGTGACTGATGGACACTTTCCTTAGCCAATCATACGGATTTCCCCTTTTTGGAATTGACCAAAAAATTGTACAATCATATTCTATTCTTAGTAATCTCTCAAAGTCTATAAATATTCCCTCAAAACTAAGCAGAGGGGTCCATGATCATGGAGACAAGTGAGTCTTGAATCCAATTTCTTAAGGACTATCAGTTTCCCTAATAAATTGAAACTGCCCTGAGTGCCTCAGTTTCCTTTTATTATGGATTGGAATTTTGGGGTCACAGGAGGCAGTTTGGTCTTTTACCCATGATTCTAGGGAGCTAGTTAACTTAAAAAAAGCACAGGATGCCAGGCCAAACAAGAAGCATGGAGACTGGAATGCTATCTTTGGTTAAAGGACCAAAAGGTTGTGGGAAAGCATGTTTTAATAGTCCTCAGAAGATTTTTTTTTAAACATGTACTTTTAGTGAGGTGACAAGTGCCATCCAGGGGCAGAGAATTTCCTATCCCCTACACATCTTACATCTCATCCCACTGAATATTGTAAGGAGTTGCCAGAAATGCTTTCAGATAAACATTCCTGAAAAGAAAAGCCTTTCTGTAACAAAGAAAAATGAGTATCCTGTGGGAGCTTAAGTGTCTGTATAGAAGAGAGAAGGCCTTTCAGGGATTACATTTCGTTAGGAAAAGAAGAGCTCCCACCTTGGGGTCACCAGCACCATTCTCCACCCCCCTAACAAAGTCATTCACATGCATTCTCTCCCTGTGCCCCTCTCCTCCTTTCAACCTCCCTCTCTCTCAAGTCCCTTTAACATGTACCATTTATGTGCCTTAGAAAAAGGTAGAGCCAGGGTGACCCTGGTGAGACCATCAACCCTCTGGCACGTTCAGTTTTTCATTTGCTGAGTGCTGTAACTCCTCGGACGAGCGAGGCAAGATGTTCTCCCTTGTCTTCCTCATACTCTTGATGGAGAGCGTAATGCAGCAACTCTGTGAATCAGCCTGAAGCCCTCAAAATCTGGGTTCACAGGTTCTTAGGTTCATAGATCTGGAATTAGAAGGAATCTCTGAAGCTGTCTTATCCGACTTCTCATTTTACACATGGGAGGTTGACTTGTGAAAGATCACATTGGTAGTAAAGCTTCAGAGGTGGATTTGAACCCACATCCTCTTCTTTAAGATTAAACAAACAACAATGAAAGTTCTCTGTTAAGAACTATGAATGTCAATTAATATTCCTGAAAAGCTACCCAATGCCAAAAAAATGGAGGAAATTATTTCAGTCTTGATAGCCAGAAATGTTGTACAGTTATTATTGTAGTTCGGTTTTTTAATATTCAAGATGACAAATTCTGTTAATCATTTCCTATCTATCCAATAAATAGTTGGTGTATACATATTTGTTTCTTGTCTCCCAGTTAAATTAACAGCTCCTTAAGGACAAGAAGTATCTTTTGCCTCTTTTTGTATCCCAGGCCTTAGCATGGTACCTGATTGTAAGGGAGCAGAATTTTCTGCCCTAATTATGCCAATTGTAGGGTGGCAAAACCTTCAAGCAAATACTGAGATACAAAAGAAAGAGGGGTCCTTGACAGTTTGGTCATTAGTAAGTTTTATTACGGCTGATTAGATTAATTGGGGGAGTTTACTCACAAGAGGCCAGTGGTTCTGGGCAGCAGCAGGACAAAGTAACGTCTTGTATCCCCAAGCCCTCCTTAGGCCAGGTGAGGTCATTTATAGAAGTAGAACAAAGAACCACGGATAGCCTGTGGTCATGTGTAAAATTTCCCATAAGGTAGTTGGAGCTCCTTTTTCTGTTTACATTTCCTCAAGGTAGCTTGCATCCTTTGTGGAGTTATAGGTCACACTCAGACTGCCACAGTATTCTGGTACATAACAGATGCTTAATAAGTGTTTATTGATTAATAAATGTTTGTCAAATTGAATTAGAATTGCATGATAATCAAGGAAAGATTTAGAAAAATATTATCTACAGAAATTTGAGAAGAGAGCTATTGAGCTCTTCAAACTAAATATTTATCCTTATTTACTTTTAGATTCTAGGACATGTGCCATGACAAACTGCCAATATGGCTGTGAAGACACAAAAGATGAGGTACGATGTCTGTGTCCATCAGCTGGGCTACAACTGGCACCTAATGGAAGAGCCTGTATAGGTATATGGATATAAGTTGTCTCGTTTGATTTCTTTTTCTCTTCTTCTGTTAACTCATTGGACAGCTAGGTGGCACAGCGTGCCAGGTCTGGAGTCAAAAAGTTTCATCTTCTTGAGTTCAAAGCTGGCCTCAGATACTGTGTGACCCTGGGCAAGTCATTTAACCTTGTTTGCCTCAGTTTCCTCATCTGTAAAATGAGCTGGAGAAGGAAATGACAAGCCAGCCCAGTATCTTTGCCAAGAAAACCACAAATGGGGTCCCAAAGAGTTGGACAAGACTGAAAAATGACTGAAACTGAATTATTCATTTGTTGGACAAGATAGCTTCTGAGGTCCCTTCTGGATCTAGATTTATTATCTTGTGTCTTGTAAATCATGCTTGTAAATGCTGAGTTACCTTATAGATACCAAAGAAGCTTGCTCTAAATAGATCTAGAGCCAGAAAGAACCTCTCAAACAGAGGAGCAAGGAAGTTGAGTGACATGCCCAAGGAATGCTTTTGTAAAGTAAAGAACTATTTTGTGGAGCAAATGAATTGTTATTATTGTTGAGTCATTTCAGTCACGTCTGATTCTTCATGACTCCATTTCGGATCTTAACAACAACAATAACAAAATGGGAATGAGAATATTTGACCAAGCTACTATACAAGGTCACAATAAAAATCAAATTATGCAATATATGTCAAAATATTTTTTAAACTTGAAAATACTATAAAATGTACAGAATTGATGAGTTTCAGCTTCCTCATCTGTAAAATGAGATGAAGAATACCTGACTGACTTACTTTACAAGGTCATAATAAAGCTCAAATTATACAATATATGTGAAAGTATTTATAAGCTTGACAATACTATAAAATGTACAAGATTTTTATTAATATTATTGCCTACTTCTCTAATAAAGACAGATAGCCCTCCTTTGAATGATCAAATGAGATATTTGTAAGGTATTTACCACAGTGCCTGGCACAATTGTGGTAGGCACTTAATAAATTCTTATTCCATCCCCTCTTTCTTTTTTTTAAATTTATTTATTTAATTTATTTAATATTTTTAGTTTTCAGCATTGATTTTCACAAGAGTTTGAATTACAAATTTTCTCCCCATTTCTACCCTCCCCCCTACTCCAAGATGGCATATATTCTGATTGCCCCATTCCCCAGTCAGCCCTCTCTTCTGTCACCCACTTTTTCCTTACTTTCTTGTAGGGCAAGATAAATTTCTATGCCCCATTGCCTGTATATCTTATTTCCCAGTTGCATGTAAAAACTTTTTTTGAACATCTGCTTTTAAAACTTTGAGTTCCAAATTCTCTCCCCTCTTCCCTCCTCACCCACCCTCCCTAAGAAAGCAAGCAATTC
>CM053622.1:479284750-479378611 GCA_028646595.1 Phalanger gymnotis | reverse complement strand
CTGGACCTCGACTCAGATATAAGCTGGCTCTGCACTCCTGCTCTAATCCGTGGCTTAATTCTTCCCACCAGGTGGGCCTGGGGCCAGAAGCAACTGCAGCTGTAGCTCTGTAAGCAGCCTCAGAGCTGCACCACCTCCGCTGTCCCTGGGGTGGTGGCCGAACCACGAACTCCTTTCACTTTGTCCCCACAGCTTTTCCCACTAACCTTCTCTGTTGTCTTTGGTATTTGTGGGTTGAGAAATCTGGTAACTGCCACAGCTCACTGATTCAGGGCACTAGGGCCTATTCTGCCTGGCTCCCAACCTGGTTGGTCCAGGCGTGGCTCACTGGGCTCTGCTCTGCTCCTTTGCCAGTTCAGTGGGATAGACCTTACCCAGCAACCATCCAGGCTGTCCTGGGCTGGATCCCTGCTACCCTCTGCTATTTCGTGGGTTCTGCAGTTCTAGAATTTGTTCAGAGCCATTTTTGTAGGTGTTTGGATGGGCCTGGGGGGGAGCTCACACAAGTCCCTGCTTTCCAGCCACCATCTTGGCTCCACTCCTCCATCCCCTCTTTCACAATGAAAGAATAGAAGAGTACAATTCTAATTTTAGAAACAAGTTTCTAATTATCCTTCCCTGCCACAGGATCCCTCCAACCATGTAAGCAAACATCCACCGGCTGAGTACCTGGAAGTATGGCTATTTCCAGGGCCTGGGATTTCATTAGTGGGGGAACTCTCTCTATGTATTAGATCATACAACAGTCTTAGAGAATTGATTCAGGCTTCGGAGATTTAGTGATTTGAATAGTGGACTGCAGTCCAGTGAAATTGTTTATGCCAACTCTATTGACTCTGTTTTTTTTTCTTTTCCCTCTGGAAACACTACTTTCTTGGTCTAGATGTTGATGAATGCTCCTCTGGTAAAGTCCTCTGCCCCTACAATCGGAGATGTGTGAACACATTTGGGAGTTACTACTGCAAATGCCACATGGGTTTTGAACTGAAATACATCAATGGGCGATACGATTGTGTAGGTAAGATGTATGGCTCCTTTTCCCCTCCAAATTCATGATCTTTCTTTCCTATCATTTCCTCAGTATCTACTTCAGAGTATTATACTCCAAGTTAAGGTTCATTCAACACCAGATAAAGATGAAATTTAACAGCTTTCTGGGAACTATGGCTCATTCACAGTTTCTAAAGGTAGATACCTAGCATTTGACCTGAAACAATGTCTTCAATATTTGAAGACCTGTGATAGCAGAATTCTCATGATCATAGAACTTTTGAATTGAAGGATATCCTAAACATCATTTAGTCAAGCCACTTCATTTACAAATGAGGAAATTAAGACCCAAGGACATGAAATGGTACAGTAGAAATAATATCAGATTTAGCTGCCGAAGAACTGGGTTTAAATTGTAGCTTTGTGACACACCTGCATGACACTGAACAAGTCATTTATTTCACTTCTCTGGATCTCAGATTGCTTATTTTCAAAATTAGGTGATTAGATTAGGAGACTTCAGAGATGCCTTTCAACTCTAAATTTATGATCTTATGCCTTGCCATGTTTGAATAAAAATGGTTCTATGATCACCATGTATAGCAACCAAAAAGCAAAGAAGGGAGATAACTAGACTTGTTTCATTTTGATGAAAAAATTCAAGTAATGCTTCTCTAACCAAGACTCAACAGACTACCTTTCATGATAGTTTGCCAAGTATTTCATTTTTTCAATGCCTTCCTTGGGCAAAGTGGTGACTAGAAGAAGACTCTAGTTTCTCCAGCCTCCCCTGCCTTCACCTCATCCATCTTTATTTTCCAAGTATCTACCCATGCCCAACATTCTGCACTATCAAAACATCCTCTAAGGAAAGGAGTTTATATTAATCATTAATACATTACCATTTGCTTACTTCTCTCAGAATAATTAATTATATAATGAAAATTTAATCTTCTGATAAATGAATTACAGTTATTAGTGAGCAGGTGTGGGAGTTATATTTTGGTGGAGAAAAAATGGACTTTCCCACTACCCTTACAACCTCATCAAGTTCTATAAGTTCTTTATCCTGTTATGTGGTTTAACAAACTGGCTGTGTTGTGTCAGCTATTTTATAACAAGAAAAACTTAAGCAGGGATGTGCATTTAAGAAAAAAATCAACTCGTTGAGAAAAGGTCTGTTTCAGGGTTCTTAACCTTAGACCTATAAACATTTTTTAAAAAATATTTTAGTAACTTTTTCATATGAGTTTCCTTTGTATTCCTATGTTCCTATTATTTTATGTATTTAAAAACATCATTCTAAGAAAGGGTCCATAGGCTTCACCAGACTGCCAGGGGTTCCATAATACCCAAAAGTTTAAGGACGCCTACTCTATGTGATGAGGACTGCCACAAGCTACACATTAAGAGACCCATACTAGTAAAAAGAGACTTAAAATCTACTTTAGCATGTATATAAACAAAAAGCTTTCTTTCCTTTTTTACTTTTGAGTAGCAATTCATCTTGCCTCAGTTTCTTCAACTGTAAAATATGGATGATAACAACATGTACATTGCAGGGTTGTTGTGAGGAGAAAATGAGATAATATTTATAAAGTGTTTAGCATAGTACCTGACACAAAGTAGATGCTATATAAGTGCTTTTTCCCTTCTTCCCTTAGCTTATACTATACATGGGATGGCATAAGAATTGGTCCCTGAATTTTGAAGAGTTTTTCCTCAAATATTTTAAGTATTTTACTTTATTATATTTATTTTATATATGTTTATATTATGTATGATGCGTCGCATATCACATTTTTATTTATATTTTTATTTAATATTATATATCAAATAGTTTATTATATTTATTTATATTATTTTAAATTTTAGAGGACAATTCAGAAGGTCTGTTTAGAGACCTCTTATCAGAAGTATGGACCAAATGGCCTCCTAAAATGCCTTCCAGCACAAAAATCTGATGATTCTATGTTAAATACTTTGAATAATGTGGTACAGCAGAGCCCCCACAATGGGAATTTTAATTGGGCATTTTCAGAAGGAAACTAAACTTTCTGCTTCAAAAACTGATTAACAAGATTGATATCTAAGTTCTCTTTGCGAGAAAACCTCAAGGGCTTAAGATTAAAAACAAAATGTAATTTTCTGTGTCTGTATCTGTGTGTGTGTATCTGTTTGTAAACACATGTAGATATAAAACCAGATGAGGTTGAGGGGTATTGGTCCATAGTAGAAGGGGACTTTTTAAACCATCCCTACCTAAGCTTCTAGATAAGTCAGGACCAGTATAGACCTACATTTTGGTAGTTCTCTGTTTCCTAGCATCTTCTGAGCAAATCTGAATTTTCATCTGTGCATTCTGTAGTATTAAACAATGGCCTAACCCTTTGTGAGTTTCAAGTCTCTTTATCCAGTAGCAGAAATGATATATATATTTGTTTGTTTGGGAAGAAGAAAGGGGAAAAATAAAATTCCCTTAACCTACTCCACTAGATTTAAAAAGCAAACAAACCTAAAAACTCCAGAGAATTATAAATTCCAGTTTTGTAATACCTTCAAAACTCAAAGGATGAAATTTCTTGTAATGGGGAATAGCCTTAGACACCGTAAGTTTACCTTTGAAACTCCCCAAAGATAGCACTCTGGTTCATAATTCATGGTAATTTTAGTCTCATGCAAAAAAGCTAATGTTCATAGTACTGGTTAGCCACTGAGTTACTTGGAAGCTATTGAGAACATGGGAGAATAGAGTTAGCACACTGTGTTTTCAATGAGTTTTCATGGAAATGTTGTCATTCTTGGTTTTTGTTTTGTTTTGTTTTTTGTAGACATAAATGAATGTACTGCAGATACCCACAAGTGCAGCATTCATGCTGACTGCCTCAATACCCAAGGTGCTTTTAAGTGCAAATGTAGACAGGGATATAAGGGCAATGGACTTCACTGCTCTGGTAAGTCAAATTTGATTACGTATTAACTGACAGCTAATAGAAATGCAAAAAGGGGCATTTTTTCTTCCTTCTGTTGTTCTCCCATTTCTCTCTACATATATTATACATGATGTTATAGAATCATAGACCTAAAAGTGTCATTTAATTCCTCTGTGCCTCCGTTTCCCTATCTGTAAAATGAGAAAGTTGGATAAAATGGCCAATAAGGTTCCTCCTAGCTTTAAATTCATGCTCTAGTGCTCCTTTTTATGTCTTTCAGGCTTCAATGTCTGAAAATGAGCTTAAAGGTCTGGTGGTGGTGGTGTTCAGTCATGCCTAACTTTGTGGCCCCATTTGGTGTTTTCTTGGCAAAGATTCTGGAGCAGTTTGCCATTTCCTTCTCCAGTTCATTTTACAGATGAGGAAACTGAAGTAAACAGAGTTAAGTGACTTGCCCAAGGTCACACAGCTAGTTAGTGTGTGAGGCCAGATTTGAGTTCAGGAAGACTCATCTTTCTGACTCCAGGCCTGACACTGTATCCACTGTGCCTTAAAGATTAGCTTAGCCCAGTCCCTTTATTTTGCAGATGACGAAAACAGACTTGCCCAAGGTTCTATAGCCAGTTATATGTAGAATCACAGAATTTGAGAGTTGATAGGGACCTCAGCAGCCCTTTAGTCCAACCCATACACAAAATGATCTCCACTCTAAATCAATCAGTCAATTAATAAACATTTATTGAGCACCTACTGTGTTCCAGGCCCTGGGCTAAGTGCCAGGGATACAATGAAGCAAAAGACAATCTCTGCCCTCAATGAGCTTACAATTAATCTAATGGGAAGACAGCATGCAAGCAAAGAATACAAAGCAAACTTTGTACAGGACAGTGAGGGGTGCAGTGGATAGAGTGCCAGGCCTGGAGTCAATAAGGATTATCTTCCTGAGTTCAAATCCAGCCTCAGTCACCTACAAGCTGTGTGACCCTCAGCAAGTCACTTAATCCTGTTTGCCTCCGTTTCCTCATATGTAAAATGAGCTGGAGAAGGAAATGGCAAACTGCTTCAGTATCTTTGCCAAGAAAACCCCAAATGGGGTCACCAAGATTCAGACATGACTAAAATGACCAAACAACACATTATATAGAGGATAAATGGGAAAGAATTAAGAGAGAGAGGGCATTAAAATTAAGAGGGGTTGGAGAAGGCTTCCTACTTCTCTGCTTGAAGATCTCCAAGGGGAGGGAGCCCATCACCTCTTGAGGTAGCCCATTCCACTTTGGCCACTCTACCATTAGGAAGTTTTCCTGACATGGAGTCTCAATTTGCCTTTTTGTAACTTTCACCTATTTTTCCTGGTTCTGCCCTATGAGACCAAAGACAACAATCCTAATCGCTCCTCCACATGACAGCCCTTCGTACCTGAAGACGGATGTCATATATCCTGAGACTTATTTTCTCCAAGCCAAACCTGCCCAGTTCCTTCACCCTATCTTCACGTGACATGAACTCAAGGCCGTTCACCTTCTTGATTGCCCTCCTCTGGATATTCCCCAGCTACATATAATGACAGAACTGAGACTAGAACCTGAATCTTGTAACTCCCAGAGAACTATACTTACTATGATACCACACTGTCTCCCCAGCCCTCCATCATTCGACCTAGCTTTGTGAATGGCTATTTCCATAGATAGTCCAAATTTGAGTACCCACAATAAGAGCTGTGTGGACATTTTAACATCTACTCAGCCATTTGATGAAGACATAGAGACCTTTGGCACTGGGAGTTTTAAAAATGCAAATATAAAAACTATATGTATATTAAAAAGAAGTGCTGGTAAAAGCATTCAGAAAGTGCTTTCATAAGTTTTGGAGATTTTCAAATAGAATTCTTTAACGTAGAGACTGTGTTGTTTGTGTCTTGGTATCCAAAGGGCCCAGCACAGTGCCTTGAGCTTAGCAGGTGCTTAATAAATGCTTATTTGATTGAATTGGTGAGAGGGAAAAAAAAGACACAATCCAAGTCTTTTTCTTTCCTTTCATTTGACTTCTTCAAAGCAAACTGCTTTATTGTTACCTAAACAGATCCATCATTCTCAGGTTCTTAACTTGGGTGTCAGGTAGCTTGTGTCATGTAGCTTAGAGCTTTGCTAGGACCACAAGACTGCAAAATGCAGAAAAGGAAGGAACCTTAGAAATCCTTCCATTCAACCCTCTGATTTTACCGTCAAGGGAACAATGACCCCCTAAAAGTTAAGTGACTTACCCAAGTTACTATTAAGTGGCAAAGCTAAAACTAGAAGTCAGACCTCCTGAGTCTAGTTTTATGTTCTTTCCCCCCTATCTCCAGCTCACCAATGCTAACATCTACCTTGCTTGGCTACCAATTCAAGAAAACTTATTTTTGTTGATTTCATAAAATAATAAACACATTCCTAGACAGAAAAAGAATAATTCTTTGGTTATGTGGCAAGTCAACAAAATTCTCGCTTAAATTCATTCTTCTACTATACTTAACTTTTCCATCTCACCTTCATACGTTTAATTATTATCCATTCTTTCCATGAAATATTTCTTCTCATAAACATCTAAGTGGTACAGGCTAAGCCTTTACCTAGCCCTTAGGCATTGAATAGGTGTGGCCTCAAACAAACTGAGAGATGGGAGAGACTTTAATTTAGAAAGGCCAAAGTCACCCACTGCATCCTGGGCCATCTCCAGTTGTCTTGATTGGACTTGGATGACTCCGGAAGAGAGATTGAGGCTGATGACTTTGCATAGCTGCCTCATCGATATCCAATTCACTCACAAGTCAAGACATCACCCTCATGATGTCATCGGTCCTCTTCAAGAAGGAAGGACAAACAACAAGGTGGTGTAGTGGTCAGAGCACAGAAACTAGGCTCAGAAGGCCTAGATTTGAATCCTGCTTCAGATGCAAAGTGCTTTGCAAACTTGAATTGCACCATGTAGATGCTAACTACTATTATTATCATACTACAGGAAAAAACCTATCCTTCAGGCCAGAGCCTTCAGGACTTACAAAAACGTTCCTTGTTTTCATTCCCTATGACAGGGCTATCCAAAATGCAGCCCACCGACCACAGGTGGCCCACAGTGCGATTTATGCTGCCCGCCTACATGCGTAGAAATTTACATAAACGCTCTCGTGAACGAAGCCGAGCTCTTGCTAAAACGGCAAATCAGAATATATTGTCTGTTGTTTCAATAAAATCCTAAGGTTGGACAGCCCTGCCCTATGAATTAAAGTGCTGTGATTCTTAAGAAGAGTAATCTCTTCCTAAGAAAGGTCATATCCTCACTTCAAAGAATGATTGGCAAAATTCCATACTTAGGTGCATAAAAGTCATCTAAATTAAAAAATACGAAAGAATTAGTTCCAGTTACTTTTCAGTTTTTTAAAATATTCTATGAACACAAGAATAGCTGATGGAATGATGCCACTTATTTATATAACCCTTTCTTTCCACAAAGTTTCAAGTGCTTTTTCCAAAGTTGGTCTTTAATCTTAAGATATAGGCATAATCCTGGGCCAGAAAGAAAATAGAGGCCTAGAGAATTTGCGACTTTCATGACCCCGTGCTCCCATGATGCCTTTAAATAATGACACATCAAAAGTTTACAGATTTAGAGCAAGAAGAGACCTCAGAGAGCTGGTGTACCCTCCTCACTTTGCAGATGAGGAAACTGAGTCCCACAGAGCTGAAGTGACTTTTCCAAAGTCAAGCAACTAGTAAGTAGCTGAGCTGAGATTTGAACCCAGTTTCCCCTTAGTTAGCATTCTTTTTTCGGATGTAGGTGTCTATTTAGACACTATCTTTAATTTGGTTCTGACTAGAGATGCATCTCGCCTCAAGAAAACAAAATTTTTTAAATCAATGTGATTTCCTGTAACAGAATGGTAAGTGCAAGTTTTCTTTCAATAATCAGCTACCCTAGTTCAATTTTTAAAATATACAATATATAAAAATTCCATTTAATTTATTTATAATTATAATTAATTTATATATAAATTTATGTAACATATACTATGTAATCATTTATATTATGTGTTACATATGAAATATATATAACTATTATAGATAGTTTGAAGGTTTACCATGTTGTCTACCTACTTTATCTTATTTTATACACACAATAATCCTGTGAGGTAGGTTAACACAAACATCATTTTCCTAGTTTTACCAAAAAAGAAACTGAGGCTCAGAAAAGCCAAGTGATTTGTCTAAGGGCCATATGACTAAACTTAAGAGCCGGTTGTAGATTCAGGTCCTTCAATTCCAAACCCAGTGTTCCTCCCACCACACCTTCCTATTCTTAAATAACTTGTATGTAAGTTTGTGTTGTGACATGTAAAAAGGTCCGAGAGACATCATTTCTGGTTAATTAATCATTTTATTAATTATACTAGCAAATAATCAAAGGATAGTCATTTGGCTGTTTCTCTTTAACCAAAGATCCCTCATGGAAACCACTCAACACTCGTATGCCTTTCGAAGAGTGGATGTTTCCAAAGGTGGAAATCAACTCTGATTAACAAATAATGGGAGAATGAATATTGAGAGCTGGGCTTATTGTAATGATGGTCTGGGGGACATGACTCTGACCACTCAGTCTTGGACAGAGAGATTCATCTATACCCATACCACCCCATCTAGGGTAATCTAGACAAAAGGGAGAATCCACTTCCAACCAGACCTGTCTGACTAAAACACAATGGGCCAGAATCCACCAATTCATCTAAACTAGAATTTCTTTACCTTTTGATCAGATCTAAGTTTTCCTGGTTTCTCCCAAGATTTCATCTCATGACCAGCCCTGCACTTCGAAAGCTGTCTGAAATAGCCTATAGGGGTTGATTTCTGAATGAGGAAACAAAAGGGGGGAACCCTTAGTTTATGTTATTAATATAAGAGAAATAATAATTTCTTTCAATGTCCAACTATTTTCAAGGATAGCCTGTTGCATATAGCAAAGCATTTAGAAACTATTTTTCCCCATCAGCTACAACATAAGTTTTGAAATATGATAAATTTAAAATATTCTATTGGGAAATTCTAATAATAACTCAATTAACGGTACTCCATTCAAACAACAGGTCCTAGACGGAATTATATTTTTGAGTCACCTATACACTACCATCCCTGCATTCATTGATTCTTCATTCAGTCAGCAACAATTCCTTAGGCACATACTAGGTGAAATCTCAGGCTTGCTGACCCTCCTCTAGATGACAAGAAGAGATTCATCTAAAACAACCCATGCATTTTAATAGTGGTCTTCTATAGTTAATGCTTTACCATCAAAGAAGTAAATATAATAGTGGGACTAGATATTTGGCGAGGCAGTTGGGGTTAAGTGACTTGCCCAAGGTCACACTACTATGAAGTGTCAAGTGTCTGAGGCCAGATTTGAACTCAGGTCCTCCTGACTCCAGGGCCTATGCCCTATCCACTGTACCACTTAGCTGCCCCGGGACTATATTTTTTTCAGAGGAAGATCATTTGACCTTCAAATTGTACCACATAAAGGCAGTTAAATGGTGTGTAGTTGACAAAGTGTTGCATCCAAAGTCAGGAAAACCTGAGTTTAAAAAAGAGGGTTGGCAAACTACAGTTTGGGTGGCCTAATACCTGTTTTTATATGGCCTGTGAGCTGAGAATATTTTTACATCTTTAAACACAGTATTTTTGCACCAAAAAATATATTAAAATTTAAATATAAATAAATGATATTGTATTTAAACATAATACTTTACACAAAACATATATATTATATAAATAAATATTGTATTAAATATATTTTACACAAAAACATATATATATCTATGTATAAATGAATAATGTATTTAAACATAATATTTTACGCAAAACCATATATATGTATAAATAAATGATATTATATTTAAAGACATAAAAACCATTCTTAGCTTGTAGACCACATGAAAAACAAGTGGCAGCTGGATTTCCTGTGGACTTATGCCAAACCCTGGTTTACATCTTGAGTCAGACTTTAACCCCAGACAAGTTACTAAAACTCCCTTTGCTCAGTTTCTTCACCTGTAAAATGGGTATATCAGCACCTACCTCCCAGGTAAGGGATCAAATGGGATAATATGAATCTAAAGTGCTTTGAAAATCTTAAAACACTATATAAATGCTAGCTATTATTATCATAATTATAGTTATTAGTATCATGAATAATAATAGCCAGACATTTATATATTGCCGACTACGTGTCAGACACTATGCTAAGCACTTTACAAATATTATCTCATTCGATCCTCATAACAACCCTAGAGGTCAGCACTATTATTATCCCTGTTTTGCAGTTGAAGAAACTGAGGTGAAGTGCAATGTCCAGGGTCACTGAGGCCAGATTTGAACTGAGGTCTTCCTGACTCCAGATCCAGTGCTCTCTGTACTGTTTCACCAATACCACCTCTTTCCCTCCTCCTCCTCGTGTTTCCCCTCCTCCTTCTCTTCCTCTCTCTCCTCCTCCCTCTTCTTCTCTCTCCTCCTCCCTCTTCTTCCTCTTTCTCTACCCTCCTCCTTCTCTTCCTCTCCTCCTCCTCCCTCTTCCTCCTCTTTCTCTACCGCCACCACCACCACATAGGTGTCTGCCAACTCTCCCTCTATATAATACTGGCCCTGGATGGCCCAAGGCCTCAAGACCTAAAGCTTCTGACAGTCTGTGTTTCATAAACCTTAGTCTTATTCAATAGGAGAAGGGAAGAGAATAAGCATTCGTGTAACACCTACCATGTACCATTGTGCTAAGCATTTTACATGTAGGAGCTTCATTTCAACCTCACAACAATCTTGGGAGGTAGGTACTATTATGATCCCCTTTATACAGTTGAAGAAACTGAGGCAGACAACACTTAAGTGATTTGCCCAGTTACACAGCTATTAGGCAGGTAGGTAGCACAGCAGATAGAACACCGGGCCTGGAGTCAGGAAGACTCATCTTCCTGAGTTCACATCCAGCTTCAGACACATCCTAGCTGTGTGACTCTAGGCAAGCCTCTTAACTCTGTTTGCCTCAGTTCCCTCATCTGTAAAATGAGCTGGAGAAGAAAATAGCAACCCCCCCCCCAGTATCTTTGCCAAGAAAACCCCCAATGGGGTCATGAAGAGTCAGGAACAACTGAAATGACTGAAAACAACAACACACAACTAGTAAGTGTCTGAGTCCAAATTTGCAGCCAGATCTTCCTAATTCCAAGCCCGCTGAGTCACCTAGTAGCCTCAGCTATTATTGCTGTTATTCAATAGTGCCAAAAGTGAAGCCAGGCAGGTAGGCAGGAGCCTACTGTCAGCCAGTCCAGTACTTAGCCTCTCGGTAGATCAACCTCCTCACCATAGCTTTCTCTTTCAAATACAAAGGGAGTGAGCTCCCTGACGCCAAAGGTCACAGTGTTTTTTAGGTTTTTTTTTCCTGTTCCATTTCAGCAGGAAGACTTCAAAGCCTAAACTAAAAGCAGATGTTTAGATTTGCCAAGCTAGGTCTGAAACCCTCCACTCCCTATTTATTAAATGCCTTGAGTTTCATGTTACTGATTATATAAAGGAAATTCATAGGGAATTGGGTTTTCCTGTTAATTTTTCTTACTCTGTTCCGAGAAGAGTCACTGAACCACATCAGCAGAATATAGAGGATCCTTTCTAATATAGTGTGCCAGGGAAAGGAGAACCTTCTATGTTGCTATGGCCTGGTCAATGAGGGCCCGATCTTGGAAGTATAAGCAAATGCGAGGCTTTGGTGAATCATCTTCTAGATGGTGTGATGAGGTGAAATGGAGGGGTGTGCACTTTCCACTCAGCGCCTGCACAGGGATCCTATGAATGTTTCCTATCCACTTAGTACCCAATAAAGAAAAGGCTTTTTGATTGGTTTCTGTGCCAGAACTGAGCGCACAGACAAAAACTATTAAGACGCCAAATCATTGTTTCTTTCCCTGTAGGCAAGCAAGAATTGCTATGGATCTGGGGTAGGTAGGGAGAGGCTGGAGGCAGCTGATGCTTTGAAGTGCAGAGCTGGGCCTCTCTATTTCCAATTACAATGCAATTCCAGAAATTGGCTTCCTGAACCCCAATATTTGTTTATTTTCCCAAGGCCGGGCTCTCATTGACCCAGTCCCCAATACAAATATAAGCAACTCCTTTCAGCCAAATCTTGATAAGCAAAATATCTGGTAAAGTCAGTTGTACATTTTATCCAAACAGAAGAAAAGTAGCATCTGTAATCATGGCTTACTGGTACTGGTACTGTTTGTTTTAGGCCCATAACAACAGGCTCATAAAATCTGAATTTGAGCAAGATGCCCCAGTGATGAATAACTGTGACAATCCACTAAAAAAGAAACCTTAGCTAGTTTTTGTATTTAATAGAGTCTGAACTGCATTTTTATGAGGATATTTTTCTTATTTAAACTGGCTCAAAACTTCATTCATTTGTTTTTTTTTTTTTTACTACTTTAATGGTAGCCAAATGAGTCAGGTGATGGGAGAAGGAAGGAGAAAAAGAAGGACTAAAACTTTGGGAAGAAAAAGATTATTTGAAAAAATTTTGAATGATATTATTGTCTGTCGTTCCTTTTAGGTAATTTCCTCCTATGGCGTGTGTGTGTGTGTGTGTGTGTGTGTGTGTGTGTGTGTGCACTATAAGAATATAGTCTACAGTGTGTGCATGTATATATACATGCACATGTGTATATATACATATGTGTATATATATACACAGTCTAGACTACATTCTTATAGTGTGATTGAATAAATGATAAGCTTACAGATTTAGCACTGGAGGGGACCCCAAAGATCTTCTATATCATAGAATCATAGAAATAGAGCAGAAAGGAACTTTAGGGGCCATCGAGTCCACCCACCTCATTTTTCTGATGAGGATGCTGAGGCTCAAAGAGCTTCATTGCTAGAGGCAGAATTTGAACTCAGGTCTTCTTGACTTCTTTAAAGTTGGAAGGGATGATGGATACCATCTAGTCTAGCTCCTTTTTACAGATCAAGAAACTGAGGACTAGAGAGGGAAAGTGACTTGCCTAAGGTCACACAGCTGGAGCTAGAAGCTAGGTCTTCTGACATTCCTGATATAGTAGTCTTTCCACATATTTGCTATACTTCCCACCCCCAAGTCTTTATTCAAACATATGCTGAGATCTTTTTTTGAATAAGTAGCCATATTGGATTTAGAAAATGTAGTTCTTGATTTTTTTTCCCATATTTGTGTTTGGAAGTACCACGGAATTTGGCATTGGCTTGCCAAATCCTTTCTGCTCTCTCTCTCTCTCTCTCTCTTTCTCTGTCTCTTTATCTGTGTCTGTGTGTATGTATGGCTATCTATCTATCTATCTATCTATCTATCTATCTATCTATCTATCTATCTGTCTGTCTCTCACTCTCTCTTCCTCTCTCCCCCTCTCCTCCTCTCTTCTTCATCTTCATCTTCTTCTTTTCTCTCTCCTCTCTTCTTCTTTTATTTCTTCTTCCTCTTCTTCTTCTTCTTCTTCTGCTTCTGCTCCTTGTTTCTCTCCTCCTCCTCCTCCTCCACTGTCTTCTTCTCTCTCAGCATAGCTGAATCGTTCCCAGGCCTTGCCTATGTCTTCTCCCCAAGGGGGTATGAACCAGCCACTCTCTTCTTCCTGTCTCCAGTCTATCTGGAGATTTAATCAGTCAACACCTGTTAGAAAAATTAGCATGCTTTTTTAGCCTCTGAACAATATAATGGTCCTTAAGTTCATTTGATCCACTGGACCTCAAAGATGTAACAACAAATTTAGAAAAAAGTCAAGTAGTAATAACAAGAATGTAAGACATTTTATTTTTTCTATCAATGCCCCTGACACAAACATACATGCACAAATTCTAACCGGACCACATAAGTACAATCCTAAATTCTAATTTTCTGAGACATTCCTCCTAGCCACATTAAAATTAAGAACAATGAACAAAGAACCCTCAATAAACGCAACAAATAATAAACTCTGTGTACTTTACTGTTACGATCAGTTAAAGAGAAACCAAAAGGGGGAAAGGCAATAGGAAAGTAGGGGACAGGCTTGTGTCTGCCAAACCCAGAGGAGCAAAGAAGGAGCGTATATATTAATACTAAGATAAGGATTTGTGAAATATATGGCTAGTAGTTTTTGATACTTATATAGTATGAAGTGATTTATTCTGTGACTGGTTGACTACCCTTCTAGAAAGAGATCATAAAAGTTTTACTTCAAAAAACAAAACAGGACTACATATGTGTGTGCATGTGTACATATGTATTATATATGTATATCTGTGTATATACATATATGTATATATGTACACACACACACATATATGGAGAGCAGGGTGTGTTCAAGGAGGACTAGCACCTCTGGTGTGAAGGCTGCCAAGCCCTTTTCAGGGATGCTTTCTACCTTTGGTGTCCACTTGTTCCACCCAACTCTCACCTGTGGCTCCAAGAAGCTATAGCATGCTCAGCTGCCACACACTGGTAAACCAGTTCAGCAGACAGACTGAACCAGGTTGAGGGTAATTAAGGGGTCTCATACCTATTGGTGAGTTAGGGGGTGTCTACCCCAAGCATGTAAAGACTTCCCCTGGTGGAATGAGAACAATTTGTTCCAACGGTCATGAAGGCAGTTGAAGCAGACACTGTGGAGCACTTAGAGCTTGGTTAGATATCGAAGATGCCAAGGTCATCCACTGCCTCTTGAGCCATCACCAATTGTCTTGATTCTGTCCTGACACTGAACTATGATGACTCTGGAGGAGAGAGTGAGGCTGACGACTTCATGCAACTCTGCCTCATTTAAATTCAATTTATGCACGAATCAAAAGACATCATCCATGCCATTTTATCACTATGCCTATCTCAAAGTCCTGTGGAGACAGGCAAGTGATGAAGCAACAGGTATGGATACACTGGGAGCTATAGTCACAATCCTGCACACAGGCAGCCCAGGCCATAGGGTCATTTCTAACTGGAAGCAGCAGTAGGATTTGGCAGTCCCCTGGGTGTCTGAGCAGCCTTTTAAGGATCACACTATTCACCTCCTGGTGTGAGGAAGGGGCTAGAAAAGGTGCCCTACAAATTGTCTGCTTACCCAACCCATGACTGATTACCGTGGCAGGCAGGGAATCTCACCCTGTGGTCAGAACCCAAAGAAACATATAAAACGTCTACAAAGACAATTCCGCTCACCATCGGCACATGGAATGTGTGCACGCTTATACACAACATAAAATCTAGTAGACCTGGAAGACGAACAGCTCTTGTTGCAAGAGAACTCATCAGATATTGCATCCAAATAGCAGCCCTGAGCGAAACAAGGCTGGCAAATGAAGGCCAGCTTACTGAAGTTGGAGCCGGATACACGTTTTTCTGGAGCGGTTGCAGCAAAGGGGAGTCCCAAGAAGCAGGCACAGGTTTTGCAATCAAAACTAATCTCATCAACAAGCTTGTGTGCCTGCCAAAAGGAGTGAATGACAGGCTCATGACAATGCAATTGGCACTTGCAGGAAAACGTCATGCTACCATCATCAGTGCCTATGCTCCCACCATGACGAACCCTGATGAGGCTAAAGAAAAATTTTATGAAGACCTGGAGACCTTTATCATCAATGTGCCAAAAGAAGACAAGCTTTTAATTCTGAATGACTTTAATGCTAGAGTAGACTCAGACTCCCAGTCTCGGTAGGGAGACCTCAGGAGGGATGGAGTTGGAAACAGTAACAACAATGGTCACTTACTATTGAAGACTTGTGCATCTCATGACTTTCTCATCACCAATACTGTCTTCTGTTTACCTAAATGCAATAAAACTTCATGGATGCACCCTTGCAGCAAACATTGGCATTTAATAGATTATGTGATTGTAAGAAGAAGAGACAGACATGATGTGAGAGTGACGAAGGCAATGTGTGGTGCAGAGTGCTGGACTGATCATAGACTTATCCTTTTCAAGCTACATATTCACATTCAGCAACAGCAGCACTCCCAAGGCAAAATGACTACCAGAAGAATTAATGTCAACAAATTAGAGCTCATCTCTGAACAGGAACAGTTTGTTGCTAACTTGCAGGGAACCTTGAGCCAACACACAGTTGGCAACAGTGGACCAGAAAAGGAGGGGGCAGCTTTCAGAGATCTGGAGTATAACACTGCATTTGCTCATCGGGGTCAGAACACTCACAAACACCAAGACTGGTTTGATGAAAATAATGGGGAAATTCAGAAGCTGCTAAATGAAAAATGGGAACTCTACAGGGTTTGCCAGCAGGATAGCTCCATCAGAAGTAAAGTACAAGCAAAGGTTAGAGAGATGCAGGATTCTTGGCTTAGTAAGAAGGCAGATGAAATTCAGTTTTATGCTGATAGTAACAATCCAAAGTGCTTTTATGATGCCCTGAAGGCTATTTATGGGCCAAAGACCTATGGTGCATCTCAACTACACAGTGCTAACAGAGCCACATTGATTAATGATAAGGATATGATCCTAGAGAGATGCACTGAATGCTTCCATAGTGTTCTCAACAGACCATCATCAATCAATGCTGAGGCCATCGACTGTTTACCTCAAGTTGAAGTCAATCCCTCCCTAGCTGAAGCTCCAACTGAATAAGAGGTTTTGGATGCCATTAGGTTCCTTTCATGTGGCAAAGCACCTGGTGCTGATTCTATTCCAGCTGATATTTACAAGGTGGGGAGTCCATTGCTCATACAAAAGCTGACTGAAATTTTCCAGGTGTTATGACAAGAGGAGATTATCCCCCTGGAATTCAAGGATGCCTTCATTGTCCATCTTGATAAAAGTAAAGGAAATAGATTGTCCTGTGACAATCACGAGGAGGGAGAAGATCTCTTTCTTAGTCACTGCTTAGGTTGATCCTTCACCTGGAAGATGGCCATCTACCTGAGAGTCAGCGTGGCTTCAGAAAGGGCTGAGGAACAGTCAATATGGTATCTGCTGCCAACAACTCCAGGAGAAATGCCAGGAGCAGAACAAAGATCTGTACACAGTGTTTGTAGATCTGAACAAGGCCTCTGATACTGTTAGTCATGAGGGCTTATGGAAAATTATGTCAAAATTTGGTTGCCCGGAGTTCATCAGCCTTCCCAGTCACCAGTGGAGTGAAACAAGGCCACGTGCTTGTTCATGGGCTTCTTAGCATGATGTTTTCAGCCATGTTGTCAAATACTTTCATCGAGGATGAACAAGGCATCAAGATCAGCTACCCCACTGATGGTAAATTCTTCAATTTGAAAAGGCTACAAGCCAAGACCAAAGTAGAGGGAGTGTTGGTGCGTGATTTTCTGTTTGCAGATGATTGTGCGCTCAGTGCAGCCTCTGAAGCTGAGATGCAGTGAAGTATGGATCAATTCTCTGCTGCTTGTGCTAATTTTGGCCTAACAATTAACACCAAGAAAACACAGTTGCTCCATCAGCCACCACCACACCATCCGCGTGTGGAACCACAGGTTACAGCAAATGGAGAAGTTTTGAATGCTGTGGATACATTCACCTACCTTGATAGTGTACTTTCCAGGGATGTACACGTAGATGACGAGATTGATGCATGCACCAGAGTTAGTTCAGTGTTTCGGAGGCTCCAAAGGAAAGTATGGGAGAGAAGAGGTATTAGACTGATTACTAAACTGAAGGTCTACAGAGCCCTTGTGCTGACTTCACTGTTGTATGCCTGTGAAACCTGGACAGTACCACGCCAATGCCATGCCAGGAAACTGAATCACTTCCACTTGGATTGTCTGAGGAAGATTCTGAAGATCACCTGGCAGGGTAAGGTACCAGACAATGAAGTCCTTACTCAAACTAAACTGCCAGGCATTCAAACTCTGCTTCAGGGAACACAACTCGGATGGGCTGCCCACGTTGCTTGAATGTAAAACATATGCTTGCCAAAAAGACTAACTCACACAGGGCAAGCATTCACATGGTAGTCAGAAGAAGCAATACAAGGACACTCTCAAGGTCTCTCTCAAGAACTTTGGAACTGATCGTGTGACATGGGAGACATTGGCACAAGACCTCTCAGCATGGTGTGCCCACATCAGAGAAGGCGCTGTAGCAGAACTGAAACAGCTCAAAGGAAATGCAGGACGAGCAACTCTGGAGTATCCACCCCAAATGTTCACATGGACTATTTGTGCCCAACCTGTGGTAGAGCCTTCTGAGCTCCTATTGGTCTGATCAGCCACAGTCGGACACATTGAATCTTAACCGAAGCATAGTGGTGTCATTTTGGTCCTCTCTGAGAACGACGGACAACAATCATATACATATGTGTGTGTATACATAGATATATATATATAGAGATATAGATAGATAGATAGATATAGGTTTAAAAAGGACCATACCCTTCATATATATACACATACACAACATAATGGCCATTGACATGTGATGTGTATATACATATACACATAAACACACTATTAGTCACATGGAACTGAGAGCCATTATATTGTGTGTGTGTGTATATTGGAGACAGAAAGACTCCTCTTTATGAATTCAAATCTGGCCTCAGACACTTACCAGCTGTATGACCCTAGGCAAGTAACTTAACTCTGCCTCAGTTTCTTCATCTGTAAAATGAGCTGGAAAAGGAAATGGCAAACCATTCCAGTATCTTTGCCAAGAAATTCCTAAAATGGGGTCACAAAGAGTTGAACACAACTGAAATGACACAACAGCAAAAATATGTATATACATGTCACATGGAACTGACAGCCATTATTGTGTTGTCTGTGTACACATGTTTATATATACTGTATATATAAACATTTCAGGAATTTGTTTATAAATATAAATAAATATAAATATAAATAATATAAATATAAATATAAATATAAATATAAATATAAAAAAGTTTGAGTATTCCTATCCAAATTTTGGAAGTACAGAAAGGCTTAAAATTGTCTCTTTTCCCCCAAAGGAAACTTAATTTTCTACTGGAAAGTAGGGAGGATCATTTCGTATAGAAAAAAAAAAAACGTCTGTTTTCATGGGAAAATATCCCCATCTTGTGGATTTAAAAGATACATTAAGTTGTCACATCATAGATATCCTTTCTTGGTACAGGACTTCATAATCCAGGTAAAATTGATTTAAGGACTAGATCTGGGGCACTGACAAGAACTTCCCAACCCTTGATCTAATGGAAAACAAACATTAAGAGAAACCTTACCTTTGTGTGAACCACAGTTTGTTTTTTTAAGGTTTTCAGAGGAGTTTGTATCTGAAGGTAAACTGAGAAAGATGAGACCATTTCAGTAGGTTGCTCCAGCACAGAGGTTGGCAAACTACAGCCCAAAGGCCAAATCCACCCCCCCACCCCTAATTTATTAGGGCCTGCAAGCAAAGAATTGTTTTTATATTTTTAAGTACAATAAAACTACTTTCAAATGTAAAAACTGTTCTTAGCTCAAAGGGGTAAAGAATCACGAGCCTTCCAACCCCTTCTGTAGTGGATATATAGAAAAACTTTATTCAAGTAGCAGCTGACAAGGGATTATATGAGTAAGACTTTCTTCATTGAGTGGAAGGTTTGATTTGATGACATCTACCTACCTTCTTTTCCCAGTCTGCAAATAAATGGACCTCTTAATCATTGTAATCATTACTACTCCAGTGTGAGCCACCAAATATGATAAATGTCTTTAAACAATTCTCACCAAAATTTCACATCATAGATTAATGGCCTTCCCCCTCCAAAGGTTGTTTCTGAAAAGTTTTCATTTTTAGTATATTATAAGCACTATTTTAAAATGCTTTTGATTTAAAAATTCTTGTTATTACTGGCTTTTCTAGTTATTCCTGAAAATTCTGTGAAGGAAATCTTCCGGACACCTGGAGCCATTAAAGACACCATCAAGAAATTGCTTGCTCATAAGAACAGTGTAAAAAAGAATGAAGAAATAAAGAATGTGATCCCAGAACCTGCTGTGACTCCAGCTACCAAGGTACTGTTGCAGCCATTCCATTCTGAAGATAGTATTCAGGTTGGTGAGACTTATGATGAAAAGGTGAAAGAACATGAAGATACCAAGAGACAAGACATGACAGAGGAAGAAAGAGCACAGATTGACCTCAGGAACCAAATTGATCCTGAGCAAAGCCTTAGAGGAGATGTGTTCAGTGAGTACCATTTTTATTTTTATTTTTTATGAGGTCTTAGTTCTTATGGTACACTTAAGAAAATACATACAAATGAGGAGGAAACCAGTCATCACAATTGCAATATAACATGACCTCAGGCTCATAAGCAATAAGATCCTTTCTAAAGTTGAGATATTTTAATCTCTTGGTAGTAATGAAAACAAAGTGGCTGCTAGGGAAAACCAAACCAAATATACGTCTACCGCTTCTTTTCACTTATTATTATAAGTAAAAATAATAACATTCCAGCTTAGAGGTCAACAGTTTATCCATTATTCTACCGCATACCACTAAATCAAGATGATTTGAGTTCAAATCAGACTTTTGACACCTATCGGCTGCTTGACCACGGACAATCACTTAGCTGATCAGCACTCCCAGACCACGGTCACTCGTCTGCAGTGGTAGAAGGAGAAATATTGGTAGATATTTATATATCACTTAGAGTTTTCAATATACTTCATTTCCCTTTGGCCTCCCAATAATCCTATGAGGTAGATTACTGTAGGTATATAGCTGTAATTTTAATAAGAAAACTGAAGTAGCAGTGATGCCGGAGTCAGAGAACCTGGATTCAAATCTTGACTCTTCTTTCCTACTTGGCAGCTAGGTAGCACAGAGGGTAGACCACTGGGCCTGGGGCATCAGGAAAACCTGAATTCAAATTGACCTCAGATACATTTTTAGCTGTGTGACCCTGAGCAAGTCATTCACCCTCTGTTTACCTCCTCATTTATAAAATGAAAATAATAACATCTATCTCCCAGGGTTGTTCTGAGGATTGAGTAAAATTATATTTAGAATTGATGAACTCTGAGTGTAAATATTAAAAGAAGGTATACTTCTGTTTCTCAAGATAGGTAGAATGAAAAGCCAAACTCATTCTGCAAAGTATAATAAATTTTGAGTATCTTTCTTTGTTGTAAGTATATTTTAATTTCTTGAAGATGGAGCCTAGATTTGAGTGCAAATTCAGCCTCAAACCCTATTGACTTTGAGTAAGTCACTTTACCAAAGTTTCCTCACCTGTTGTTCAGTCATTTTGTCATGTCTGACACCATTTTGGAGGTTTTCTTGGCAAAAATACTGGAGTGGTTTGCCATTTCCTTCTGCTGCTCATTTTAAAGATGAGGAAACAAGGTAAACAGGGTTGAGCGACTTGCCCAAGGTCACACGGCTAGAAAATGTCTGAAGCTGGACTTGAACTCGCAAAGATGAGTCTAATGGATTCCAAGCTCAGTTCGCTATCCACTGCTCCGCCTGGCTCCCATCCTCAGCTGTAAAATGAGGATAATAATAACATCTAGTGTAGTTGTGAATGTCGAATGAGATAATATATGTGAAGCGCTTAGCACAGTGCCTGGCTTGTAGTCAGCGCTTATTAGTCATTATTAAAAATGAGGACAATGAACCCAATGATTGCTAGGTGGTCCTTCTCAGCTCCAGATCCAGGATCCTATGATCCTTCCACCTCCAAAATTTCAGAACTACACAGGAAGTATTGGTACTAGTGTAATTATGGAAGGTACAGTGAGGTTTGGGTCATGGAAATTTGCAGTATACGCATGTGGCATGGATTACCCCTAAACCAGAAAACTGAGACCTGAAAGTGTTTGTTAGTATTATGAGGCCATTCCAAGTGGCTTAAATAAAGCTGTTTAAAAATGCAAATGTGGAGAATTTACTGAAATGTGTTAATTCTCATGTGCAAATATTTATAGAGGTAAGCCAGTAAGTTCTGGGCTCTTTGATTATAGCAGATACCAGGGCTTTGACCCACCCAGCCTCTAATTTGTTTTTCTTTAACTAATCATTTAGATTTACTGGGAAAGCTACATTAAGGAGTCAGGCTTTTAGCATGCCTGCTTTCATTAGATCCACTCTCAAAATGTTTTCATCTTCTTAAGCACTGACTCTGTTTTAGTTTAACCTTTCAGTGGTATCCTATGAAATTTCATTAACATAGTTTTGAGCCCTTAAAAAAAAGTACAGAATGTGCCAAGGGTTTTAAGTTACACACAAGGACACCAGCACAAATTGGAATCTTTCTGTTTAGGAAGTGAGAACTGTGAGTTTTATTTTATTGATATCTTTTCTATTTTATTCCTCAAGATACCTAATTTCTGGTTTATGATACTACTTCTTATTTAAAAGGGGAATTTTTTTTATTTAGTCTGATTTCAGGGAGCACAAAGCAATTACTCCATGAAATAGGGACTGCTCTTACCATGGGGATCATCCTTGTCTTGATCGTTGAGAAAAGGAGGGGAATAGCTTGGACTTCCCCTAGGCCAGCCCAGCAATCTGATCATCAGCCAAGGTTGGTGGGGAGAAAGGAGGAGCAATTTTATCCTCACTCTGCCTACTCAAGGTTGTCCTCTACAACTAAGTAGGCCACCAGATCAAAAACATTCAAGCCACCACCACTACCAAGCATACTTAGATACTCAAAAGGATCTGTGATCCCATCAATTTGGGGCTTCCTTGCAATGGTTCAGATCATGATTCATCCACGTCTGCCCATATTATTCAACTTTTATCCATGTTCTCCCAAAAGTTTGACACAGGGAGTCCATCCAACATGCTGGGGGCTACTGAGAATACAAAAGTTATATGTCACTGAGATCCTTTAAAATGAGTCATATCAATCTAGTACTGAGTGAAGTTTATTCACTTCTTTGACTTTCTAAGAAAAAAATGGGTTAACTTCTAGGTCAGGGAGGGATGTGGCTTAGTACAAATAAATCAATATCCTGGAAGGGGTGGTGGTAAAGGGTATAATAAGCATTTATTAAGAACCTACTATGTTTTTTTTTTCTTAACCCACTGTTTTTCCCCAATGTCATGGGGCTAAGTTACTCAACCTTGAGTTACAAAAAAGTTTGCATTTACAACCTATAGATTTGTGCATCTAGTTAATTTGTGTAAAATTTTTGTATGTTGTCTTAATGTTCTCACGTGACAGTAGAATAATCAAAATTTGTAAGTCATCCTAAGAGTTGAGAATTGTAATGCCCAACAGGTCATTGCATAAGGAAAAATAAAAGTGCTGCAAGTTTTTTAAAAAAAAAGCCTACTGCGTGCCAGGCACTGTGCTAAGTCTTTGACAAAAATTATCTCATTTGATCCTCACCATAACCCTGGGAGGTACAGGCTAATATTATCTCTATTTTATAGTTGAGTAAACTGAGGCAAACAGAAGTTAAGTAGCTTGCCCAGGGTTACACAGCTAGTGTCTAAGGCTATGCCATGTTGGTACACAAGCTTTCCTTATTCCAAGCCCAGTGCTCTATCCACTGCATCACCTGGCTTCCGTCTTATACTATGTGTGTTGTTCAGTTGTTTTCAGTCGTATCGGACTCTTCAGGACCCCGCTTGGGGTTTTCTTGGCAAAGATACTGGAGTTGTTCACCATTTCCTTCTCCAGCTCATTTTACAGATAAAGAAACTGAAGCAAACAAGGTTACGTGACATACTCAGGGTCACACAGCTACTAAATATCTGAGGCTACATTTGAACTCAGGAAGATGAGTCTTCCTGAGTCCAACCAAGCCTGATACTCTATCCAGCGTGTCACCTAGCTACCCCATAGTGTGTGTAATGAAGCATAAATTTCCCTCTCTCCCACCCTCAACAAAGACTCCAGAGGAAAGCTGTGTATAGATTTTTTTTTTGCCTGTGTACTTTTAGTTTGGGAAATGTTCATAGAATATCAGCATTGAAAACTGTAACACACTAGTTAGTGGTAGATTAATTCTCCCTCATGCCCTACTCACCAAGATCGCAGGAGCTTCTCCTTTTTTTTCCTGCTCACATGAGCTATCTGGCAGGAGCAGAGATATGGGAATCCGACCTAATTGCTAGAAAGTTACCAAAAGTGTTCTATCGGGGCAAGGAGATAGCATATTCACATTTATGCTTCTCTACCATTTTCTTCTTAATCCTAGCTTTTATTGTGAGTGTTATAGATGAGCCGTGCTCTTAGGAGCCCTGCACACTTTCGATGCTAAAGGCGAGTGGATCCAAGTTCTATGGCAGGCTAGGCACAGAGGAGAATGTTTTCAGTTTTTCTCCCAGTCTCCCACTGAGGAAGTAGAGACCCATAACTGCCTTAATTCCACTGGCCTTGGGGGCCACAAGAGCTAGTCAAGTATCTATTCAGATCCAGCAATGCCCGTGGAGAATGGTACAGTAAAAACAGCCATGCAAATTAACAGAGGGCTACAGATACAACATCTTGAAGAAATTAAGCTGAGTCTAAAAGAAATTAGGCTATGGGGAAATAAAAATTATGGGTAAAATGAAGGGGGAAATGCATGTAGCTTGGCTTTTAGGTTAATAGATGGCTCATCTCTGGGCCGTTGATGGAAGAAGTATTGGAAAAAGAATTTTTAGGTTAGTAGCTCATCTTGTTAATTTATTCTTGGACCTTAAATGGTCCTGACTTAGGGGAAAATGAAAATGAATTGCAATAATAAAGGGAAATAGCAAACCTTCCATTTTTTGTGCTCCCTTTTAAAGAAATGTCAGTGCCTGAGATGGAGCTGAACAGGATGATCTCAAAGATCTCTTCCAGCACTGAATCCTGTGATTGATGAGATGAACAAGTCATATTCTTCCAACTGGCTTTCTTAATAGAAGCCCACAGGACTAGCCAAAACGAGCTTTTTAAAAATGCCGTTCCATTTAGAGAAATAAATATCTTAAAGGAGAAAGATCCAGCTCTTAGAGAAGATAGTTTAAGCATAGATCTCATCTATGGTATGCTTTTTGGAATTGGAATATTTATTGAAGCAGTTAGTATGTCAGAGGTACAGATAACAGATGAACCAGACATACACTATAAAACACCATGACTTGAACGTACCTTTTGCTGGCATACTTGCTGAAATGACTGGTGGCTGCATTTTTGTTGTTGTTCGACTGTTTAAGTTGTGACCAACTTTGTGACTCCATTTGGAATTTTCTTAGCAAAGATACTGGAGTGGTTTACCATTTCTTTCTCCAGTTCATTTCGTGGTTAAGTGATTTGCCCAGGGTCACACAACCAGTGAGTATCTAAGGCCAGATCTGAACTTAAGAAAATGAGTCTTTCTGACTCTAGGCCTGGCACTCTATCCACTGTGCCACCTTGCTGCCATATATCACAGGTTAAGCTTCTATTAAAACAAACAACATCATTGGTTTCATAACAAAAATATTTTAAATGACTTTATTTCAAGCAATATTTCAATTTTTCAAGCACAAAACAATATTTGAAATTCCTAATTTTAGTATTTCAGGCAATATTTTATATAACAAAATATCAATATAATGAATTCAGATTGTATTTTGGAGTTTTCTATTTATAGAAATTGTTTTTCTCCTGTCTAACATTACTATCCATATTTCTAGTTTATTCATAGTACTTAAAAGTATGATCAAATGAGTTCAAATGAAAAATTACGGTCAAATGAGATAATACTTGCAAAGTACCTCATACAGTACCTGGCACCTAGTAGGTACCTAATAAAGGCTTGTTCCTTTTCCCCCTGCATTTTATTTCATTCAATGAGCAAGCATTGTAGGGATTTACTTTCATCTTCCTGCAATCAATTTCCTAACATTGAATGTCAATGAAATGTTTTTGAAGACTTGTAGATTTGGATAAGGGCAGAGCGGGTACAGTGGAAAAAGCACTAGGCTGGAGTCAGGAAGACTTGAGTTGAAATCAGGCCTCAGACACTAGCTATGTGCCTGGGCAAGTCTCTTTGCCCTGTTTGCCTCAGTTTCCTCATCTGTAAAATGAGCTGGAGAAGGAAATGGCAAACCACTCCAATGTCCAGTGTCTTTGCCAAGAAAACCCCAAATGGGGTCACAGAGTCAGACATGACTGAAAAGGACTGAACAGCAGCACGATTTATATAAAGTAATTCAGATGAAATACATGTATACTATATATGAGGAGAAAAATATTTTATTTTATAGTAACTAGCTTTAGTCTTCCTCCAATGACTTAAAATGGCATGGAAGTTGGCCTTGAGTTCTTGAACGATGTCAGCGGAGAGTAAGATCTGGGAGGTACTATCAAGCTGGAAATGTTTATAGATGGATCTCACCTTGAAAGTGTAAAAGGGACCTGGTCCATTTCTCATCTTTTTTTTCTTTTAAACAGTTGAGGAAATTGAGGCCCAGAAAAGTTATGTCTTGCCCAACCAAGATCACATTGCTCAAAAGCAGGAGATATGGGATTTAAACCCTGCTTCTGTGACTTTAAATCCAACATTCTTTATACTACCTTGCCTCTCTGTGAGTATATAATTATTAGTTCAAATCCAGCTATGTGACCCTGGGAGAGTCACTTAACCCTATTTGCCTCAGTTTCCTCATCCATAAAATGAGCTGGAAAAGGACATGGCAAACCATATCTTTGCCAAGAAAACCACAAAAGGGATCATGAAGAGTCAAACACGATTGAACAACAACGAAGAATTCTTCCTTTTACCTCCCCTTCTCCCCCCCCCACCCGAAACACTCAGAACACAATCAGTCTGCCCCAGGTTCTCTTCTTTTTTTTTTTAATTTAGCTCCCTCAATATTTTTTGAAGACATTTGCGTTCGGAAGGGACAGCTGTTTCTTCTTCCCCATTAAAATGTTAGCCTGATATCATCATACAGCCCCTTCTAACTGATTGAATAAACTTACTTTTCTAGATTTCTCTTGGTTCTTGTGTTTGTAATTTAAGGTACCTATTTATCTTTTGATCAGAAATTCTTTAAAGCCCATAGGTCCAGTTTTCCCCTCTAGGATTCAGCTTTACAAGATAAATTATTCTTGTTTCTATACTTTTTTTTTTGCTTTTGTAATATTGTTCTCCAAGATCTCCTTTCATTTATAGTAGAAGCTACAACATCATATGTGATCCTGACATGGTTCCACTTGAACTTCCTTTCTGTTTGTTTGTATATTTTGCCTTTGACATTAAAACACTGGATTTTGGCTATGGCATTCTTGGATCTTTAAGACTGTCTATGGCATCTCAGGATAGAGTTCCAGGGACATTGGAGCTCCTTGGACTGAAATGTCCCAGTCTGAACACCATCATTGCCACTAGCTGTTTCCTCCAAAGGCCTCCACCTTGGGAGTTTCTGTCCTCTCTGGATCTTTCCTTGGGGTACTTTACTCTTCCTGCTCCTAGGCACAAAATCTCACAGGCTACATGTCTCTGCGGAAGGAGATGGGAATAAGCATTTATTGAGTACCTACTATGTTTCCAAGCACTATGCCATGTACTTTAGAAATATTATCCCATTTGATCCTCATAATCCTGGGAGGTAGGCACCATTATTATCCCCATTTTATTATTGAGTAAACTGAGGCAGACAAAGGACAAGCAACTTGCCTAAGGTTACATTTCTAGTAAGTGTCTCAGGGTGGATTTGAACTCAGACCTTCCTGACTTCAGACCTAGCATCCTAATCCAGTGCACCATCTAACTGCCTTTCTGGTTGTGCTAGAAGGCTTGTTGCCTTCACTGATGCTGGCTTCACTGACAGCCAATTTACCTATTGCCCGTGGGCTTTTTGCTAATTTTTTTTTATTCTTGCTAACTTTTTGCACAGTTCTGGGCTAGAAGAAGTCACTTACTGTGGCTTCTCACTAAATGTCATGACCATTCTTTACTCTGTGGCAAATTTTAGGTTTGTGCTGGAGAAGGTGTGTGGGATCTGGACAGTGTTTCCCATTTACATATCCATCTAGACCAGAAGTCCCTTAACGTCCATCTCCAACTTCTAATAGATAACTCAGAGTAACGAAAGTGATTCAATTCAATTCAACAGACATTAAGTCTCTATCTACTCTGTGCAGGAGGCATTGTGAGAGGCAGCTATGATATAACCAAGTTAAACTACCTTCAGTTATTTAAGGTATAGTAAATTGACTTAAGGCGCTCATAATTATAATTCATCTGCAAGATGCCACCATCATGTAGTGTGGTGTAGAGAAAGAAGATAGGGGAAGGGATGGTAGGGTATGACACTGGAGAATGACAGGAAGAAATACTCTGTGTCCCAGAACTCTTCGTGCAGATGAAATCTTCACGAAGAGTTTTGGGACACAGTATATTAAAAATAAGCTGAAGCCAGAAATCAAATAGTTATTTCTTGGTAGAGTAAGTCCATGTTTTCTGTTCATTTGTTTCTCACGGTCCTTTCTCCACTGGAAGATGCTTTCACTATTTGAATCATTTAGGTCTAAGGCTTGAACTATTACGATCATTTTGAATGTGTCTTGGTTTGGAAAATTGCCTTGGGATTTTTTTGTTTTTGTTTTTGGGGGTTTTTTTGGCAGGGCAGTTGGGTTTAAGTGACTTGGCCAAGGTCACACAGCTAGTAAATGTGTCAAGTGTCTGAGGCTGGATTTGAACTCAGGTCTTCCTGACTGCAGGGCTGGTGCTCTACTCACTGCACCACCTAGCTGCCTCTGCCTTGGGATTTTTAAAGCATTGTAACTGCTACCTCACACCTTCCCAGAGTTTGGATATTGTCCTACATTTATTTTCTAGCTATTGTTTTCATATTTCCTGAGTTTGGGTTCATAATGATGACTTTTTTTTTTGTTTGGGGGGGAATTATTAACCAAAAGAAATGGAAATCTAAAAACAATTATTTGCTGAGTAAGCACGACTTTGCTATGAGAAACCTTCCTTACTACTAGCTTTAATATTTAAGTAGTAAAGTTTAATTATCATTTGAACAAAACTCAGAGGTGGCATTAGAATTCCAAGCCTGTGATCAGGAAGTCTCGAGCTTAAATCCAGCCTCAGACACTTATTAGATGTGTGATCCTGGGCAAGTCTCTTAACCTCTCTACTTGCCTCTGTAAATCTATTTGCTATCCGTAAAATAGACATGATAGCACCTACCTCCCAGGGTTGTTATGAGGATCAAATGAGGTAATAATGGTAAAGAGCTTATCACAGTGCATGGCACATAGTAAGCGCCATATAAATGTTCTGTTGTTGTTCAGCTGTGTCCAACTGTTCATGACCCCGTTTGGGGTTTTCTTGGCAAAGATATTGGAGTAGTTCTCCAGATGGAGTTCTTTCTCCAGCTCATTTTACCGATGAAAAAACTGACACAAATAGAGTTAAGTAACTTGCCCAGGGTCATTAGCTAGTAAGTATCTGAGGCCAGATTTGAAGTCATGAAAATTAGTCGTCCTGATTTCAGGCCTGGCACTTCTATCCACTGAACCACCTAGTTACCTCTTATAAATATTAGCTATTAATATTCATTAAAGTGGAACCTCTTGACTTTAAATGCATCCACTAATACCTTAGCTAAGTATCAGGATTCCTAAAATTCGCTATTTGAATAAAAAGCATTTGGCAACCACATTATAGTTATACATAATTTCATAGTCATAGCCATTTAAATTAAACTACTTTGACAGTTATTAAAATGCCATCTTCAGAGGAACCTCATATTATTACCATGTGAAGTTATATATTTAACTTATAATTTGCAATGGTTTCATTTAAACTTATATTTTGCTCAAGAGGATAAAATGTTGTGGTAGTATGGACAGAAATGGAATTCTATGAAACATAAGCATTGATGATCCATATGGGAAATACCTGCATATCTTCCTCAGGTTATTTATAATGACCTGTATTTTTGTTAGTCTCTAAGGTTAATGAAGCGGTTCCATTTGATCTATTCCTGGTCCAGAGAAAAGTTGTGACCTCAAAATTAGAACACAAAGGTAAGGAATCTTTCCTTGCCAAATCTGTTTTCTCATGTGGTATGGTTTTGTGTCTTGTTTTGTTTTTTTTAAATAGTTGGTGAAATCATTGTTAATGACTCACAGTGGCATTGTGCCAATTCAACTCCCTTCTAGTTTTAAACCCAGAGGACACATCATTACTACAGCTATCTATTTTAACTATTGCATACTTATTTGATGAACACTAATGGTTATAATATATGAAGACTCTCTGTCCCATTACTCCTTACCCCAGCAGGGGAGGAAGGAAACAGGTTGGCTTGAATGAATATCTTTGGAAAAAGAGAGAGAACTACCTCCTTCAGATTGCATGCAAACTCCCTCCAGTGGCATTTCAAATTGATAACCTGGGCTGGAAACCCACTGTTGGCACAATGAGGTCACTGTCTCCCACTACCCAAGACCCTGTTTTAAGTATTCCCTCTCCTGACCAAAATACACATAAAGCAACTTCTCCTGCTACATTTGCCCCTCTGCTCAGCAGTGTAGACATTTGAACATCATGTCCTTCTCTACAAGGCTCTACTCCATTGTCCCTGGTGTTTAATCTCTGGCTGCTCTCAGACTTTCACATTTCTGTCCTACATTCTCAAAGCTTATGCTACTTTTCATTCCTTTCTGCTGCTATCTTTGTCGGCACTGGCTTTCCCCGTCTCCTCTGCTTTAGAATAACTTTGTCCTACCATCTAACAAGCTGTCTTTCTGCCTCCTCCAGGTCATTCCTCAAAACATGTTCTGAGAAGCCCTTCCTGAAGGAACAGAGGTCTCCTGAAGACCAGTGGTAGACTCACCACAGCTCCCTTTGGTCTCCCTGCTTCTACCTATCTTTCCTTTAAGTGTGTTATTTTTCATTTCTCTTCGTTAACATTTCCCTCTGTTCCCTGATTAGTCAGAAATGTATCAAAACTTAATGAGACAAAAACATTGTTCTAAGAATCAGAAACTTACAGCCTCTGGTCCCAGCTAACCTATAGATTAGCTCTGTGGTCTTGCTGAATCATGCAGGTGCTTCCATGGCCAGGTCCATAGAAAATACATCCTACAAATACAAATCAATTTTTATTTTTCTAGACTTTTCCTCTTTTCTTCTGTATTTCATTACTTACATGGCCTAACTGAAGTAATTTTTTCATTTAAAATTTCTATAATGCTTTGAGGTTTGCAAAGCACTTTCCGTTGGTTAACTCATTTAATCCTCATAATGACACTGTGAGATAGTTGCTATTATCACCCCATTTAACAGGAAAGGAAACTGAAGCTAATAGAGATTAAGTGACTTGCACAGGGTCATATAGCTGATGAGTGTGTAAGGCAGGATTCAAACTCAGGTCTTCCTAACTGACTCATTCTAATGCATCATTATTATGATATTTATTATTACTATTATAATTACAAATATCTCTTTAGACAACTAACTACCTTCTAGTTACTTCAGCTGAATGGAATAGAATAGATATGATTCCTAGTAAGTATCAATTAATTTTGGCAATAATCAAAATCTATAAGTAAATCACCTAACTTTGTCAACCTCTTTCTTTTTTATAAAAGGGGAATAATAATGATTATATTATTTACTTTATGTGTTGTGGAAAAAGCACATTATAGATGTGAACTGTTAGGATTTGTCCATTTGTCCAAAATGTCTTGGGCAGACATCAGTGCTTGAAAAAAAAATCAAGCTATTTAACAATGCTTATTTTTATTGCGATAACAGAGAATTAAGAAATAGCAAGATTTAATAAGAAATTTAAGGTCAGAAGATACCCAAACCTTTATTAAATTGTGTGCGTGTAAAATTTCTAATTTTGACCTCATTAAACATGTTTTCGACAAAAAAAAATAAAAATAAGCGAGGTCTGATAAAGGAAATCCAAAGTTTAGTAAAGATTCAGACCCATTCCTGATGGAGCTTACCATTTGGTAGCTTTACTGCCACAGCCATAGCCTCTAACCCTGCCTTGATGTCCCAAAATGGGTCTCTTTTGTCTCAACGGGATGAAGGAAGAGGAAGCATCTTTATACATCCACCACCACTAAAGGAAAAAAACAACTCCAAATATATGCCTTATTGATGGTTGATCAGTAGAGCATATAGGCTTGGGTCCAGAGAACATTTTAAGTATAGGCATTTACATCTCAGAAATCAGGAAACACTATAAATAAGGACTTAGTGCAATGTTTTTATTAATTTCTAGACTTAAGAAGTAATGGATAAAATGTTAATAATGAATCACAGTGGCTTTGTGCCAACTTAACTATCTCTTCCAGTTTTAAACCCAGAGAACGCATCATTACCACAGTGATCTATTTTAACTATTGCATAATATTCATTATTTGATAAATACCAATGATTATAAAATATCAGGACTAGTTTCTATCTGTCCCAGTTCTCCCTACTCTTGCAGGGAAGGAAGGAAAGAAGTTTGTTTAAATGTGTATGTGGGTAAAGGATGAAAACTACTACAAATTGCATGCAAATTCCCTCTGTTGTCATTTCAATAATGCAGATTAATAATGAAGAATAACTTTAAAGTGTGCCATGCACACATTTTCCCCAAGAGGTAGAGTTGTTAAACATTGACTAGTGCACCATCTTCATGTACAAAAGATGATCTATTTGAAAAATTCAGACTTTAAAGGTTGAGAAGAGGGAATTTCCTGGCATCTTTTAATCAATAACTTTAAAAACCTAATTAAAAATAAAACTTTCACCGTTGGAAAAGGGGAAAAGGGAACATTGGAAGGGAAGGAGAACAGGAGAAATGAGCAAAGGACCTGAACCAGACATTTTTGAGCCTTCAATTCAGAGCACTCCACATTGGTGATGCTATATCCCTTCTTGTTAACATTTCCCTGCCCTAGCTAATTTAAGATTTAATAATTATTCTGAAATATGCCTATCTTCAGCTTCCTTCTTTAGCCCTCCTCCCTCAAGCAAAAAGAATTAAAATCCAGATTCAGATGCAAAGGCTAGCCTTGGTTATATCAGATTCTACAGCAATCTCCCATCACTGTGAACTTTTTATTGTCAACAGGAATAGACAGGTTGGTAGTATAGTGAATAGAATGATAGAATGGAAAGACCCAAGATCAAATCTGGGCTTAGATACTTGCTAGCTTCGTGACCCTGGGCAAGTTATGTAATGTCAGTATGCCTCAGTTTCCTCATCTGAAAAGGGGGGTAATAAAAGACTCTACCTCTCAGCGCTATTGTAAGAATAAAATGAGATAATATTTATAAAGTGTCATGCCAACCTTAAGACTCTATATAAATGCTAGTTAGGTGGAGGAGGAGTATTACAACCGGGCTTTTCAGCCTAGTGTCCTTGAACTTGGGATTTTTTTCTTAATGTATTGGTAACTATATTTAAATATAATTGGTTTCTTTTGATAATCCTATATATCTTATTTTATTCAAAAACATTATTCTGAGAAGCGGTACATAAACTTCTCCAGACTGCCAAAGGGATCTGTGACAAAAAAAAATAAGAACCCCTGGTCTACAGGAAAGTAATATAAAATACCACCTCAAGTGCCAACCTTCCCTGAATGGTTAAACAAATTATATTTCCATACAGTGCCTAAATAGGATGACTTGATTCTATAATTAAGAAAACATAAAATTTAGTTATAAAGTCACCATGTTTGAACAAAAAAAAGGAATATTACCCTTTTATATGCTAAATTGGTCATAATACTAATATGACCTTTCTAATTGGAATACTATGCAATAAAGAGGAGGGTACAATATCATATTTGGCTATTACATTAACTCTGAGTGAAAGATTAGACCCAAGGGACATTGGTCATCAAAAAATTCAGTAGTCCATGTGTGACTGGCATTTTAATTGCCATTAACCATAAACTATGCAGTTTAAAATAGAATGATGTCTACTAAAATTCAAATATTACATTTTTCTTCGGAACTTTCCTAATAGTTTTGAAATAAACTATTTTTCTTAATAGATTTAAATGCTTCAATTGACTGCAGCTTCGATCGGGGGATTTGTGATTGGAAACAGGATACAGAAGATGATTTTGACTGGAATCCTGCTGATCGAGATAATGGTATTTAAATTATATACTGATTGTATACACTATGATTCTGTGACAGGGGTAATGATAAAGATAATCTTTTATTCCACCGTTAGATTATTATCACTCTATACCTCTTGAATTTATTTTGTGTCTTTATATATGCTTGTGTATATATTGTGTTCCAAGAAGAGGTCATTTTGTTCAACTCCTTTTTTTTAATGAGAAAATTGCATCCCAAAGATGTTGATTCCACTTGAATACCATCTCCTCCGTTAGAATATAAGCCCCATGTTTTTATTTTTGTGTCCTTCTTGTCTAGTATAGTCCCTTGTACTTTGTTGTTGTTCAGTCATGTCCAACTCTTCCTGATCTGTATGGAGTTTTCTTGGCAAAGATACTAGAGTGATTTGCCATTTTCTTCTCTGTTATACTTAGTAAAGTCTTAATAAATGTTTTATTGAATTGAATTACACCTACAAAGTTTTGCAAGACAGAACAATTTCACAATTGGTAACACAACAGGCTCTCTTTAATCTTTCTTTTTAACCATGAATTTTCCTTTTTTTTTTTTGTTATTGTTGTCCATGGTTAGACCTTGCTTCCTTTTACAAAGGATTATATGACTGATATTTAAGGATATATTTAAGGATAGCAAAGCTTCCCTCTAATGAATGATCCCAAGTCATGTGACCAATAAGTAAATAAGTTCCACATTTGTGATTTGTAATTTTGTTAGAAATCGAGTGACTAACCAAATTATAACAAACCTGTTCAACTGAATTGTAAATCTTATAATATCAAATAAATCACATTAAATAATTCAGTCAGAATAGTTGGGTTCTGATTTCAGTTCTGTCCCTAATTAGCTATATGACCATGAAAGAGTCCATAAAGCATAAGAAAAAGACAGTAGGATTTATTTTAAAGTAAACTTAATTTTCTCAATCCATAAAAATCTATTTCTCTCCTCCATTCTACTCACCGCTCCCACTTCCCCATTCCCCACTAACAAGAAAAAGAAAAGAAAACTCTATAACAAACAACAAGCAAAACAAACCTCTGCATTCTCCTTGTCTAAAAATTATGTATCATTCCACACCTTGAATCTATCACCTCTCTATCAGGAAGTAGAGATCATGCTTCATTACTGGTACTCTGGAAGAGAGGTGTGAAACATATGACAAGCCATGGCCCACAACAGTCCCGATTTTGTCCTGAACAGATTAAAATGTTATTGGGAAATGTTTAACAAAATATAAAATTGTATGATCAAACATAATATGTGGTTTTCTAAATGAACATGTGGCTCACAGGGATCCTTATGTACAGTTTAATGGCCTCTATTTCTATTTGAGTTTGAAATCACTGCTCTGGAATCATGGTTGGTCATTGCATTGATCAGAATTCTTAAGTCTTTCAGAATTGCTCAACTTTTCCCTGTTGTTATTGTATAAATTGTTGTTCCAGTTCTGTTCACTTCACTTTGTATCAGTTCATATACTCTTCCTTGGTTTCTCAGAAACCATTCCTTTCACCATTCTAACAGGACAATAATACTCTTTACTGTTCACTATCAAAATTTTTTAAGTCATTCCCCAATTGATGGATACTCTTTTGGTTCTTTGACACCATAAAAATTGCTGCTATAAATATTTTTGTACAAACAGATCCTTTTCCTCTTTCTTGGGTCTCTTTGAGCATAATTAATTTTTTATTATTGTTTTCCTGAAAGTGCGGAATAATTCATAGATCCACCAACCTTGCATTAATGTGCTTTTTCCACATCTCGTCCAACATTTCTCATTATTCTTTTTTTATCAACATTATCAATGTGATATATATGAGATTGAACCTCAGAGTCGTTTTAATTTATATTTCTCTAATTATTAGTGATTTGGGGAATTTTATATGGCTTTTGATAGTCTGTATTTCTTGCTTTGAACAATGCCTGTTCATATCCTTGACCATTTATCTAATGAGGGATGGTTCTAATTTTCATAAATTTGAATCCATTCCTTATGTATCTTGGAAATAAAACTCTTGTCAGAAAGAAAAAAAACTGCCACAAAGAATCTGCTGCTTATAAGAAACACATTTAAAAGACAAATACAAAATAAAACTGAGGGAACGGAAAAAAACATATTATGTGTCAAGTGAAACCAAAAAAAATCAGAAGTTGCCATCATGCTATCAGACAAAACAAAAGCATTCAAAAAACAAAAAGAGATGGACAAGAAAACTATATTATGCTGAAAGGAACCATAGACAATAAACCAACATCAGTAATAAACTTTTATGTTCCCAATGCCTTAGCATCCAAATCCATAAAGAAAAGATAATCTGAGCTTCAAGAGACATAGAGAGTAACACAATAATGACAGGAGACTTCAATATCCTTCTCTCAGTCTTAGATAAGTCTAACAGAAGCACAGACTAAAGGAAAAATATGGAACTGAACATATTTCCAGAAAAACCAGAATCAGAATACTTCTGGCATATTCTAAAGAATACATACATACATACACACATATTTCTCTGCACCACATGGAACTTTTGCAAAAATTGAACATACACTAGGGCACAGAGATATTGCAAACAAGTGTAAAAAAGCAAAATTAGTCCATATATCCTTTGCAAACCATAACGCAACAAGAATAGAAATTGGTTCAGGGACCACAAACAAAAGATATAGACCCATATTGAGACAACAATGGAATCTTAAATAATGAGTTGGTCAAAGAATATATCATAGAAACAATTGATAACTATGTAAAAAATTAGAATGACGAAAGAACATGCTAAAATTTCTTTGATTGCAGTGTCAATGAAAACAGCATACCAATAAAATCAAAAGTAAATGTAGCAAAATTATAAAGATCAAATAAGCCCCAAATGAAAACATGTGAGAAGACATCCCCAGCCTACTCCTTCATAGAAGTAAGAAGTCAACATGTTTTCACATTTTTTCAATGTATATCAATCAGTTGTGCTGACTTTTTTTCTTCTCTAAAAAATACTACTTGTCATATGGGATGGCTCTCTGGAACAGGGGAGGAGGAATACTTGGGTTACTGTGGTGATGTAAGAAACAGAAAATATCAATAAAAATATTTTTTAAATTGCTACAAAGATTTTCCCCAGTTTTCTGCTTCCCTTCTGATCTTAGCTCCATTACAGACCATTGGATTTAGAGGACTTGAGTTCATATTCAAAGTTCAAAGAACTACCATCTACTACTTGTATAACCTTGACTAAGTCACTTCTTTTTGGTCCTTACTTTCCTGATCTGTAAAATAAGAGGATTGGGCCAGATGACCTTTACAATCTTCTATGATGCTAAAGTCCATTCAGTTCAATTCAGTAAACATTTATTAAATATCCTACTAGGTGCCAAACACTATGCTAAGAGAAAAAACATGGAAATGGAACAATGCCTACTCTTGAGGAATTTACTTTCTTTTTTATTTTTTATTTGAATGTAACATACAATAAATAAAATTAGCATTTCCAGATACACAGTAGAGCATAAGAGACAATTATACATGAACCTAAGAGTCTCTATATTGCTTTTCTGACTTTTAAATGTATAACAAATTTTACATGTGACTTTCAAAGCTCTTCTGCTTGAAGAAAATTAGATTCAAATAGAGTCAACATCTTTGGACCTCAATTTTCTAATCAGCAGCATGAGGGAGTTGGTCCTTCTAGCCTTAAAATATCAAGATATTATAACTCAAGTAATAGAACTTCAATCTTCCTTGTAGGAAACTAGAATTCAGTTTGTTTTAAGATATTTTATTAATTGAAGAATTTTCCCTAAAGTGAATTTCAAGGTTTGTTAACAGTGAATTTCTCTTCTCCCAAAGCTGTTGGGTATTACATGGTTGTCCCAGCCTTCGTAGGGCAGAAGAAGGATGTAGGCCGTTTGACACTTCTCCTTACCAGCTTTCAGCCCCAAAGCAGCTCCTGCTTATTGTTTGATTATCGACTTGCTGGAGAAAAAGTGGGAACACTTAGAGTGTTTGTGAAAGATCAAAACAATACTCTTGCCTGGGAGGAGACCAGCAGTGAGGATGGAAGGTGGAAGACTGGGAAAGTCCAACTGTATCACGGAATTGAGACAACCAAGAATGTGAGTGAAAGTAAAGTATTTACTTTTTTCTATCCACTGATGTCCTTATGTTCATGTCACTATCACAGATTCAGTGTTCATAACGGGGAATAATTAGCAGATTAATAAACTAAGGTATTAAACTTTACTTGTAAATAATAATGGGTAATAACTTGAAGACCGTAACTCCATGATTATGGATGTCACTACAGAAAAGCCTAGATAAAGCTGTGACAAAAAAAAAATCACAACTTTTCAGCAGCTAGATGGCCCAGTAGATAGAATATTGGACTTGGAGTCAGGAAGACCTGAGTTGGAATCCTGCCCTAGACACTCGCTAGCTGTATGACTCTGGGCAACTCATTTAACTTACTTTAGTCTCATTTTCCTCACTTGTAAAAACTGTTTGCCTCCATTTCCTCATCTGAAAAATGGAGGTGACAATAGCGACTATCTCCCAGGATTATTGTGAGGATCAAATAAGAAAATATTTATAAAATGTATTGAAAACTTTGAAATTCTATGTAAATGCTGGCTCTTGTTATTAAGTCCCAAAGAGTTATTAAACTGCCTATACCCTTTGACCCTGCAATACCACTACTAGGTCTGTTTCCCAATATGATTAGAAAAAAACAAAAAGAACCTATAGGTTCTAAAATACTTATATGATCTCTTTGTGGTGGCAAAAAACTGGAAATTTCTGGTATGCCCATCGATTAAGAAATGGCTGAACAGGTATGTGGTTGTGATGGAATACTACTGTGCTATAAGAAACGATGAGCTTGATGATCTTAGAAAAGCATGGATAGACTTGCATGAATAATGAAGAGTGACATGAGCAGAACCAAGAGAACACTGTATACAGTAACAGCCATATTGTTTTAAGAACAACTTTGAGCAAATAAGTCATTTTGACTGTTATAAATATCCAAATTGGGGGCAGCTAGGTGGCGCAGTGAGTAGAGCACCAGCCCTGGAGTCAAGAGGACCTGAGTTCAAATCCAGCCTCAGACACTTGACATACTAACTATGTGACCTTGGGCAAGTCACTTAACACCAATTGCTCTGCCTCCAGAAAAATTTAATATAAATACCCAAATTAACTACAAATGATGTATGAAGGGAAAACACTATCTGCACCCAGAGAAAGAACTGATAGAGGTATGTATAGAATGATTTCGCATATATGTGTATATGTATGTATATATGCATATATGTGTGTATGTATGTATGTATATATGTGTTTATGTGTGTGTGTATACACGCATACATATATATGTATATATATGATAGCCATGGTGGGGAGGGAAGATAAGAAGTTACATGATAACTTTATTATGTGTTTAAAAGGAATAAGGGGCAGCTAGGTGGCACACTGAGTAGAGCACCAGCTCTGGAGTCAGGAGGACCTGAGTTGAAATCCGGCCTCAGACACTTGACACATTTACTAACTATGTGACCTTGGGCAAGTCACTTAACCCCAATTGCCCCGCCCAAAAAAATAAAAATAAAAGGAATAACAAATTGTACATAATAAATTTGCAGTCTCATATGCAATCATCTTTTTTACTATACTATGTTATGTAAATATTTGTTTTATTCCAAAAATTAAAAATTAAATAAATATTTTTAAATAGTAAATTTGAGGTAGTAATTATAGCACTTATCTCACAAAGTTGTTGCAATGATCAAATAACATAAATATGTAAAGCCCTATGTAAACCTTAAAGTTAGCTATTATTTAGAGTTGGAGAGACCTCAGACCACAGATAGTCACAGAATCCTAGAGATAGAAGGCACCTCAGGAGTCATCTGGTCCTAACCAATTCTGAAGCAAAGTAAACTTCCAATCTTTGTTTCAAGATCTCCAGTGATGGGGAAGTCACCAAGTCTCAAGGAAACCTAATACTCTTTGGAACGGCTCTAATTCTTAAGACATGCTTCCCTATACCCAGCTAAAATCTACCTCTTTAAAACCCCTACTCATTGTTCCTAGTTCTGCCCCTGGGACCGAGCAAAAATCAATCCAAGTTTCCCTTCCATATGACATTTCTTGCAATAACAGAAGACGGCAATAAGCCCTTTATGTTTTCTCTTCTCTAGGGTAACAGTCCCCAATTCCTGTCTACTTACAAGCCCCCTTGCCATTCCGATTTTCTGCTCTAAACACATTCTTTGTGTCTTTTTTGTTTGTTTTTGTAGGCAACCAGGTGTAAGTGATTTGCCCAGGGTCACACAGCCAGATTTGAAGTCCGGACCTCCTGACTCCTCGGCTGGTGTTCTATCCACTGCACCACCTAGATGTCCCTCCTCTGATCATATTCTCTATTATTATTATCCTTCTAAAGATATGAAGGAAGGAAACAAGGGCTTATGAAGCACCTACTATATGCCAGACACTGTGCTTAACAAATATCCCTTTTGACCCTCACAACTACCCTAGGAGTTAGATGCTTTTAAACAAACAGAGGCTGTGACTTGCCCAAGGTCACAGAGCTAGTATCTGAGATCAGATTTGAACTCAGGTCTTACTGTCTCTAGGCCCATCCCACTATCCACTTCAACACTTAGTTACTTTGGATACTCCCAACTGTATATAACAATCCAAATGTGGTCTGAGGAGAACAAAGTACAGTGGAACTATCACCCCTCATTGTATCTGCCCAAGCAAAAATCTGCAGTAGACTTAGGATCACAGGCTTACTTGCAGTTTTCAAAACCAAGCAAACTCCATGCCCTGACTGTGGGTATGGAGAAGTTGGGGATACCACTCGAGCCAGACCAAAGAGTATATTCCAGGTTCAGTTTTGCCTACACTGGAGTATTGGCAGCAGACATTTCCTGCATATGCAAGATGTGTCATTCAAATGGCTTTGTTCAGAGTGAGAAGATTATGGAGCCCCCATCATAAATGCCCTAACCTCTCCACATATTCTTGGTTAACTGTACTTTCTGTCATGACTGCAGCCGCTACCAGGCCACTGCAGTTTGACCACCCAGGTAATTCTCTCAATGCCCTGAGTAGGGGATCTTCCCATCAGGCATTGCTTTCACTCCATCCCTAAAAAACAGAGAAGAGCAGAAAGCTTATAACAGCAGAAAACCTGGCTCTATTCTCCCCTCCCATCCTTGTATTAGACTTCTCTATAACCAAAAAATGCGTAAGAAACTAGAATTTGAAAAATCAAAAAGAGTAAAGACTAGAGATTCCTGAATTCCATAAATCACCTCTGAGATTCCCTTCTCTTCTCTTTAGAAAGTCAAAGGAAGTAGAGCTCAATGATGACAGCAGGTACCAAGTCACATCTATTTTTTAGGTTTAGCACAGTGCCTGGCACATAGTAAATGCTATATAAATGTTAGCTATTACAATTATTAATGTATTTGTAGGTTCCTTGTCCATAAAAATGAGTGAATTGGACTAGAATCCATAAGTTCTTAATCTTTTCTGTGTCAGAGATCCCTTTGGCAGTTTAGTGAAGTCTGTGGACCCTTTCTCAGAATAATATTTTAAATAATAAATAAGATTACAAAAGAATCCCTTTGTAGTCTGATGAAGCCTATGGACTCCTTCTTTGGCAGTCTGGTAAAGCTTATGGATGGACCCCTTCTCAGAATAATGTGGATTACAAAAGAATCTCTCCTTAGTCTAGTAAAGCCAATGGACTCCTCAGAATGATATTTTAGATGCATAAAATAAAATACATAGGATTACAAAGGAAACCAATTATATCGAACTACAGCTATCAAAACATATGTTTTTTAAAAAGTTCACAGGCCTCAAATAACGAATCCCTGATAGATGATTTCTAAAGTCCCTTCTAGTCCTAAAATGCTCTGGCATGCCATACCATTGACTCAGATGTAGGAAACAATTTTCAAATCTCAAACATATACATATTTGTTGTTTTTTAAATACCTCTATTCTTTCACAGTGTCATGTGGCTTTTCAGAATACTTTAAGTGTTTGGTACTTGCTATTGCATTTTCTTAACACTGAATTCCCGCTGTTTGGAATGACTTAGATCCAGTGGTGCGATTCAGCCGGTTCGCACCAGTTTGAATTTTAGGTTGAGTTTCGGGGAACCGGTTGTTAGCAGGGGCAGGGCCTGCACCGCCATGTCAGCTGCCGTGGCACCTCGGCTGGGTTCCCTGGAGAATGGGTTATTAATTTATTTGAATCCCACCACTGCTTAGATCTTACTAAGAGTACAACCTTACTTAAAATACATGATTCAATACGGAGAACACTTCCCATATACATCCCTCTCTAACCTCTTTATCTTTGGGGTGAATAAGCTTTGCAGTCCTGTTTGGTAGTTATTCGATGTTTGCTAATTATTTCAAAGGTCTTAAATCAACTTTTCTCCTTCTCTCTTACAGGTCATTTTTGAAGCAGAGCGTGGCAAGGGCAAAACCGGAGAGATTGGTGTAGACACTGTCTTATTAGTTTCAGGCATATGTCCTAAAAGCCTTTAATCTATGAAATGCTAAATGTGATTTTTAATTTTTCTTATTATTTGTCCTTTAAGCTAGTACTGTATTTTTTAACATAATGACATAGATACCAACACATCCTAGAAATGCTAAGAGACTGAAATTTACTATAAAATTTACTTCTTAGTACCCATTTTTATCTCAAATGTGCTAATACTAGCTTTACAGCATAGTACTCCTGTGTTTTCTCACTCAGCTCTGGATTCATTAAGTAGAGAAATGCCTGTCCAAATTTTTGCTAAGTGTATGATCTTTTATTTTGCATACATAAGCTATGGAATTGCGATATTCAGCTTTTCCCATTTTTAAAAAAGCACAGAGAAATGTTTAAGTGAAATGTACTTTTCTGACACTTCTATGAATTTGTCATAATTGCTTACCAAATGGCTTGTCCTATTGTTTAACAGTAAGTTTTACATTTACCTTTTTTAAAAATAACAATTATATCCAAATAATCTTATCATATTGTAATTTAAATTCTTTTTAAGTGAACAAATGAGTATTGACTCTAATACTGTACAAGGTTATTTGCATACTAGAAAATATGGATTTTGTTCTTTTTTCCATGGAAGTACTTTATGCCCTTTAAAAATTATTTCCTATAGGAAATCAAGAACTGATTTTCAACAGGAAATTGAAATTGATGATTGCCTAGAGGAGCCATGCAAATCAGTACCAGTTCTTCTGTCTAAAGCCTCGTAGAATTCACAAGGTCAAAGTCAGCCAGCCTCAGATTTAACGAATTCTCTCCTTTCTATCCCATTTTTATTAGGTTTTCATGATTATTTATGTTCATGTGGGAGTTCTAAATGCCTTGATTATACTTAGGTATATTACTCTTATCTTGGAGGCTTTTGTCTATGTGTAATGGAATATAATATTGCCTTCTATTTTTTATAATATTTGGCTTTTCAACTTTTTATATCATAACATAAATACCAATACATTCTAGAAATGCAAACTGAGCACAGAAACATGCCGTGAGCAATAGCCTTCTTATCAAATCTTTTTTATATGAGCTAAACCAACACTTGCTTTCTCTGGAGCACTACAATGTTTTATCATTCGGCTCATTTGATTCATGAAGAATGAAAATGCCTCTAGGTTTCCTGCTCACCCCCCTCCCTAGTAGATGTGCTTTATTTATACAAAGTATTAAATTTCTCTGTTCAGCTTTTCCAGTTAGCAAAAAAAGCTTAAAGAAATATCAAAGGGAAGCGTTTTATTCCTGAGACACTTCTGTGAACTTGTGACATTTTTTACGTACTGGCTTGGACTGATTTTTGACAGAGTACATTTTATATTTTAAAGTGGGCTCAAGGCAGCCCACAATCAGAAGGCTCCCCAGTCCTTTGGCCTCAGAGTGATAGTTCCTTGATAAAACCCGAGAGAATGAGTGAATGACAGAGTGTTCTCCACAGACCACAATCTTAGGTTCATAGCTTTTTTTAGTCCATTTATTCAGCAACAACTCTCATTGCACAGTCTCCTCTTTAGGAAAATAAACATGTATTCATCTATTTGATGTGCTAAAATTATTTTGTTATTGTGCGAGGAACTCTCTAGCTTTAAATTATGTACAGAAGCAATTAATTACAGGTACTCATCTCATTTTTAAATTCATCTTTTCTCAGCTTTTTGTAGTTATCACCCTGTTCTAGACATTTTCTGTTTTACCTCCAAAATTAGCCTACTGTCTTCTTTAGCTCCAGTCCTTAGGATGCTGGCCTTCCTTGCTATGCCACCCTTATTTTTACCTTCAAACCAATGCAATTTTTAAAAAACATTCCTTGCCCACTAGATAAAGGGGTCTTATTTTGCCTGGATGCTAGGCCCATCCCTTGATTTCACATTGAAACTAGTCTCCTCAGCGCCCTTTGACTCTAGTTAAGCTTAAGTTAAGAGAGACAGACAGACAGACGGACAGACAGACAGACAGACAAACACACACACACACACACACACACACACTTTTCAGCTTTTCATGTCTGCTCCCTCAAACCTTTCCCCAGCTTCCTACTAAAAATCCTTTCTAATTGAATGGCTTTCTGTACACATGCTATCATCATTTGGTTCTATCTTCTGTATTCATTTCCTCATGCTGTCAGAACTCTTTTTTCTTTAAAAACAAGACTTTTAAAATTTGTCACATCTCCATTCCTTAGAAATGAATTTTTTCAGTTCACAAAATTGTAGAAACATATAATTAGAAGGGACTTCGGAGATCATCTGGTCCAACTTTCTAGATAAAGCGTGAATGTCTTCTATAATATCCCTATCAAACAGTCATTTAGCCTCCGCTGGAACACCTTTGATGATGTGGGTGCTGATTTCTTTTTTCTTTCATAAATGAATTTTAATGTATTTTTAACATCATCAACATTTCCTAACATACCACGCTCTTTTTCCTCTCCCAGGGAGCTGTTATAATAAAGAATATAAAAGAGGGAGGGAAATGGCAGAATGTTGACTTCTTCGTAAAGCAGTTCATTCATTTTTAGACAACTCTAAGTCATAGGATTAAGTGTTAAAAGGGACCTTATTGATCATCTGGTCTAGTTGTCCTCAAAGTGTGGTCCTCACACCCTTGGGAAGAGGATCCTTGTGGCCCAAACCATTTTCATAATATCACTCAGACATTATTTGCCTGTTAAAATACTCTTCCAGTTTCTAACTACATATTTGTGTGATATACTTTATATAGTTTAAGCAAAACAACACATAGCTACAGATTGAATGCAGACATGAAAATCCAGCTGTCTTCTATTAAGCCAGACACTAAAGAGATTTGCAAAAATATATAAAACAATGCCACTCTTCTCACTAATTTTTTTTGTTTTGGAAAATATAGTTTTTGCATAAAACATGTAATGTATGTTAACATGTAATTAGTTTGTTATTGTTATTTTAACTGAGCTAATCAGTTTTAATTTTTAATATAGTAAATATTGATAAATAAAAACTGATAGACACAAAAGTTCTTTGGGGTTCTCAGTAATTTTAAGGGTTCAAAGGGGTCCTGAGATCAAAGAATTTGAGAACTTTCAATCTAGTCCGACCACCACTCACCCCATCAGAAAGATGAAGAAACAAACCCAGGGATTTTAAGTGTCTTGTTCAACATGTGTACTGCTAGAAAATAAGATAGAAAGGATTTAAACACAGGTCTTCTAACTGCCAGTCCACTATATTACAATCGCCAGCTTGTTGGGAAGTGTTTCTTTAAACTGTAAGACAGAAATCTACCTCATTATGACTTCATCCATCATAGTTCTCCCCTCTGGAGCCATACTGTGATTCACAACAATCCTGTGTCCAGTGAGAGTGTGCCCTCCAAGATGCCTTGTGTTCAAATAAAACAGTCCTTGTTCCTTCATCTGAACCTCATATGACATATCTTCAAGTCTCTTCAGCAATCTGGTTGCTCTTTCTGAATGAGTCCCAGCTTGTCGATTCCCTTCCTAAATTGTGGCACCTAGAACAGAACATAATCAACCAGGTGAGGCAATGTGGTATAGGAGAAAGGACACTAGACTTGGAGTCAGGAAAGCTGGAGTTAAATATCAGTTCTGTTAATGACTGTGTGACTTTGGGCAAGTCACTTCTCTCTGGGTCTTGGTTTCCTCATCTCTTTAATGAGGAAGGTGGGGTGCAGATGATAGTTCTAAATCTTTGAGCTCTAAATCCTGTGACCAAGACAGGGTATAGTAGAATTCCCAACTTTGTCCTGGGCTCCGTGTATCTATTACTACAGCTTAAAATGTAATTTGACTTTTTGACATTCATGTGACATTTCTGATTTCCACTGAGTTTATAATCTCCTAAAAATGCCAAGTTTTCTTCATATCTCTAACTATGTCCTTCCAATAACATTAAAAATCTATTAGATTTCAGTTAATTTTTTTAAAGAGAGGTATATGTGTTGGGGGGGGAGGGTTACTATAGATAGATAAGAAATATTGCATGAATTTTCAGAGAGTTCACTGTATTATTAGTTTTCCTTAATGTTTATTGTAAGAGACCTCTCTTGGAGTAGAAGTAATCTGTAAATGTTTATAATGTAAAAACAAAACACATAATAAAATTGAAGCTGTTTGCAGAGTTGAAAAAAAAGCTATTATGCACAAAACACTTTGATTTACAACCAAACGAGTTATGAAAATAGAGAATGTGTACTCACTCCATGCCCTCAGGGAGCTTAGAATCTAGTTTATATTTGGGTCTCTCTACTAATAGTCTGCTCACTATGGCCCACTGGGTGGCAGGAATTTGGCAAAGTACATATTTCCTGATTTCATTATCTCTTTGGTACTCACAATGTCATAGTAAAAGTCTCTATTTTCACTTTATAACTTTGTATATAATAAATTCCATTTGGGGAAAACAATGTTCTTAGAGTTGACAGACATGTTTTCAACTGTGTGTTATTGCTTTTCCTTTAAAGCAAGACCAGAATAAATATACAAAAGACAGTTGACTTCAGATTTTCTTTCTAGTTGATTATGTGATATAAAAAAGAAAAAAGAGTTTGAGGAGAGTTCTTTGCATGCTACAACATACTTCTGCTATGTTTTCAGAAGTACTATCTTAATTTCCACAGTACTAGCTTTTGAAATGATAGCAATAACTGATATACTATAGTTAAAATTTGCACAATGATTTGCAAACATATGTGTGGCAACCAGCCAAAGTCAAATAAGGTTTAAAAAGCTTGTACAAGTGACTTTACCTCAGGGAATATACCTGTTTAGTTCTCTTCCTCAAAACGTTAACTAGCATTTGTTAAATGTCCTCAGCTGAATAGCAGAATAAATTCCTCTGAATTTTTTTGTTTGCTTGTTTGTTTGGTTTGGGTTCAGGAATCTGCGAAAACAAAGCAAAGAATATCAACAAGAAGGTAAAGTGAATAGGACTGAGAGCCTTGCATCATATCATGCTACTTTATACTAACTTTAAATAAAATCACGCATTTTAAAAACTGCTTGTAAGTAAGGAGGATTTTGTTATTCTTTTAGAGATCAATTTCTCAGGATCCATGGCCATGGCAATTTCTAGTTTCCAGGTGTTAGATAGTAACTCCCAGAGTAGCCCCAAGGATCCTAGATAGTAATTCCTAGAATCATAGTGATAGGCAGTCCTACTGAGGCCACACCGTGAGATATGGGGGTGACATAATTGATATTTACTATGCTTGAGCAGAATGATGACATTGCTAAAGTTAACCAGTGAGCTTAATGTTGGCAAGATGCCTTCTTTGTCTGTTGCCCTATAAAGCAAGTGGGCACTGGTCAGTGAGTGGGGAATCCATGGGAGAACCCATTTGGGATTTGGGTCATGCATAGAGGAATGCATGTACCCACTTCAACTGGCCCCCATTGAGGCTTAAGGGGACTTAGGGGAATGCATAAGCTGTGCTTGTCTCAATTGACCCCAAAGGGTTTAGTTGCCCCCCTTCTTGCCCCCCCTCGTAAGAAGGATGATTAGGGAATGCTGTAGGAGCTGGTGATCCCATTATCAGCAACTCCCTCTTGAAAAGACTAGACTAGAATAAAATAAGATTATTAACCCCTCCAAAGCTGTCTTCCTGTCCTTCCTATCTAACCAGATCAAGAGTGAACCAGTCAGAGTCTGGAGTTCAAAAACTCCAGTACCTCTTGTGTGGCATCTGTGAAATACTGCTTATTAAACTTTATTTCTTTCACCTGAATAATAGAGCAGCAGGGATTAAAAATGCAGTATCTGTGGACTCAGGTTAGTCTTCTTGTGTGGTCCTGACCTGTATCATTTGGTGTTCTGCTACTGAGGTCAGAGTGGCAGTACTGCAGCCCTCTTCTACTCTATAGATCTTACTCTAAGATCATTCTCCTGGGACAACGTTAAAAGCCCTCTTCTGCTTCCCAGGTCTAGTTACTAGATTGCAATCTACTGTTCCCTAGTTTCTGTCCTGGTCACTTACCTGTGAGGAGAATTTGCAATCTTGTGCCAGAAGGATGACCAATCGTGGTCTCTCTTTAGCTTTCCCATCTCCATCTGGTGCTCATCTGAAATCATTGGTGGAATATTTGTCAGGGGAGCTAGACTACACTGCTTCCTACTCTATCACAGGCCTGAACAACATACAGCCTGCTGCAGCCCACCAAAGGATTTCAGTTGGCCTGAGAAAAATGTAGAGGATATAAAAGAAAGTAAAGATGTAACAAGTACCTTGTCCATGTTCTGCTTAACCTGCCTTCCACTACTCACTGTTGTGCTGTCCTTGATGAGTGGGTTGCCACTGTGTACTCTCTCCTGGTTGTCATGCAACCTACGGCAACAACCATCGTTATCCCTTTACTTGGAAAGTGAGCCTCTAAAAACTTATCTGTGGCCTGAGGAAATTTAGCCTATTTTAATTTTGGCCCCTACCTCATGCCAAGTTGTGCAGGTCTGCTCTATCATTTTGTTGGTCAAAACAATTCACTCTGGATTCCTGCTGCTGTGGCATTCAATCTCTGATGAACTCAGAAGCAGCATGACTTCTGCCCACCTCCAATGTGGCATCCCCTAGACGTCCCTACTTCCATGCCACCAAGATGTAATCCTATCAGACTTTGATCTCCTCCATTACTTCCTTCTCTGCTTAATATGTAAAACTTGCATCTCATATATGGATTTACTCTTTCATCTTTTGTTCTTTCACACCATTTTTTTCCCTTGGAGGTGCAAAGCATTTGCTGGATGTGGAATCCCACCTTCCTGAGATGCTATAGGGTCTAGACTGACAGACATCCAAGAGTCTCTTCCACCTTGATGTCTCCATAAGATAAAACTTAACATTTCGTGGGATCTTTATAACCATCAGACCCAAGTGAGGCTCACCTCCCTTGAGTGACAGATGGCTTCATTTTCATCTCCTTTTTCAGGAATCTAATATTAAACCTTTTCTAATGTATCTGGTGGGTGATTTAATTTCTCCAAACTAAATAAATATGATATGAATTCTTTCCACAATTATGGGGACTACCAAAGGTTCAGAATACAGTACTGATATTATCTTATAAAAGCAATTATTTCTTTGTCAAATATTTCTGCTTTCAGAGTTTTCTATTTTTAAATAGTTTGAATCAAATTCCAATTGCCCTTTGAATTTTTTTGGCTCTGAAAATCTAACAGAGAAAATTGGATAATAACTGTCATTTTAAAGTTAACCTATGAAAAGTATAAGATTGACAGCCTTGTAAACTAGTTTTCTTACAAAACAGGTACAAAGGAGACAGTGACAAGAGGCTGAAAGATATTTCTCTTTAAAATTGGCATTTTTCAAATTCAATGAATCTTCTCTCAGAATTGTTTTTCATAGAAGAGGGTATGTGTGGGTATATGTGGGTGTTTGTATGGGTACGTATACTTTTATGGGAGTTTGGAGGACTTTCAAAAATATCAAGAGTTTTACCCACATATACAACAACCGAATGTAATCTTTTCTAAATTCTGTCAGCATATGTGTGTGTGTGAGTGTGTGTATGTGTACATGGTGCCAGATGTATTGGTCTGACTGATTTTTTTTAAAAAAAACTATAACTATGGTTGTCTTTCCTGTGGAAAATATCTGTTGGGTGAAAATTAAAATTACTGATTGACTAATAGTTAAGAGTTTTAGTTAATCACTGGAATTAATATTTGTGGATCAGGTTGGGATTTAATTGAATATGCCTCAATAGTAGCGTTTGTAAGAGTTTAGTAAGTTCTCTAATTTTAAGTGCTACAATCTGGTCCTATCTCATGAGACAGCTTAGGAAGATGAATGTAAGATTAGTCAACCTGATCAGATGTTTTGCCTAGCACTGGGACTCTCTGGCATTGTGGTATCCAGAGGTTATTGTTCAACTCGGTTTTTTCCTTGTTGCTATAGATTCTGGAGATCCCCTATTTCAAGTCAGCGTGAGTTAGCAAAATGTAAGCCCATCCTCCACCTCTGTTGTAAATTTATCACAGTCTTAGTTTAGTTCGTATCACTGACCTTATGTAATCAACTGTATAAAAAGCTGCTCTATCAGATGAGTCTTTGGCCACTGAGGAGCCATTAATCTTCTTTTATTGGCAATTGCTAGCCTTGCTAATAAATTGATCATGCTCGGAAATTTGTGCTTCAGTTTCTTTTTATTGCAGATTTTTATTGCTGCAGAGTGGAGGAGAGGGGGGAACATACTAGATTTGGAGCCAAGAAATCTGAATTCAAATTCGACCTCGACTATTATCTATAGGACCATAGGAAGTTCATTTCTTCTTTCTAGGACACAGTTTCGTCATCTGTAATTAAGAACATTGAACCACATGATCTCTAGATAATTCTTTCAGTTCTAAACTCCTAGACAGTCATTTTTTTTTAATCTGGCAAATTAAGTGGTAAGACAACATGCTACTTTTAAAAAACATGTGTTACAAACTAATGTAACAGAACTTACCCTGGGCTTGCCCAGCTCAGCTAACATGGAAGCACTCTACCATCCCCTGTCATGTAGGTGGAAAGTAAACTCCTTTGATTGGTCGCCTAACTGAAATAATCCATATCTTTAAAACTGGCCAGATGTAAACACTTGCTTTCTTTCTTGCACATTTTTCTGCTTTACCCAGAGAGTACAATCAAAGTACTGTCATCATAATCTTAACTGAAGGGAGTACTCTACCTCTCTTTTATACCAACTCTGAGAAATGGGCCTAGGGGTGTTTGTTTCTCTTCTGTTTCATTTGCCTTCATTTTCAGGTGCAGGAGGCGATTCCTACTGGACCCACAAACACTCAAAGGTTCAAGCTATGGTGACCTTGGAGTAAATGCCAGGTGGGATGCTGCAGCTAGCCCACCTTCCTGTCAGAGAAGGTCTGAGAAGCCAGGTGGCTGGGATTTAAACCCAAACAGGATTTTAGACTCAGAACTAGACTGTTCTATATAGGAACCATGGTAATCTACAAATCTTATCTTCTCTTTCCCAGAAGAAACACCATCTTGGGGGCTGTAGCTATTTGTTGAGAGCCTAGACCAGGGGTGAGGAACCTGCAGCCTTGAGGCCACATGTGGCCTTCTAGATCCTTGTGTGAGGCCTTTTGACTGAGTCCAAGTTTTACAAACTAAATCCTTTTGTTAAGGTGATTTGTTCTGTGAAGTTTGGATTCAGTAAAAGGGCTGCACTTGAGGACCTAGAGGGCCACATGTGGCCTTGAGGCTGCAGGTTCCCCACCCCTGGCCTAGACACTCTCCAATTCCCTTAAAGGTACCAGAAGACCCTGGGGGAGAAATAAAATGTAATCTACCTACCTTCAGGCAGTGAATATCAGGGTAATCAGTGTTGCACTGCTTTCCTTTTCTTTCACCAGGGAGGTAGATGTGAATTGGAGTTGTACTTTGTAGAAATTAAATCTACCACTGTTGCTTTGAGGGTTCTTGAGTTTTAAATATTTTATTTGTGCTTCATAAATTACTGTAGTTGGTTCTCCTATCATATCAACCCAATTCAACAAACACTGAGTGCTTATTATGTTCAAGGCACTGGGTATACAAAGACAAAAAACGATCCAGTCTCTGCCCTCAAGTAATTTGAATTCTACTGGCAGTATACAATGCATACACAAATGAGTAAATACCAGATATATATGAAGTAATTTTGAAAAGACAGTGCTAATAACTGGGGAAATAAGAAAACGTTTATTGTAGAAAAGCACATGAAGAAAATGACATAATATTTGAATCCAGTGTAAATTTCTTGAGGGGAAGGAAGCATGGTGTGGCAGCAAGGACATTAAACTAAGAGTAAGATCTAAATTCTAGCCATACCCATCACTAATTAGTCGTGCCATCTGGGAGAAAGCACAAATCTCCCCAAGCGTCAGTTTTCACTTCTCTAATGTCCTTTTTAGCCAACGTTCCATAATTCTAATTTAGAAGCCAAATCAGCTTTTAGAAATGGGACTAGGGTAGAAATGTAATGTAATGCTTGCATATCTTCGGCACAGACTTCTCTATCAAATGTGAAACCTGCCGATCTGTGATCAAAAGTGGGAAAAGGTATTTTAGTCACATTCCTATGACTTCTGCCAAAATGGATACTTTTTATGAAGACATTCACATATCCATATTCATATTGGGTTTCTTCCTTTGTGGTTGTTTAAACCAGTTTTCAAAACCCTAGGAAGTAGTGTTGGATAAAACATAATTATGTAAAAGCCATGCTTTTTTGCTTTTTGAATTACTTATTACTCTAGTCTAAAGCAAGATAGCTAGTTTTTAAATATTCTACAATGGGTTATGTTTCATGGTGGATAAAGTTTTTAATCAGGAAAATTTGGATTTGAATCTGACCCCCTGAGATCTACAAACCTATGTAATCCTGGGCAAGTCACTTGTTCCTGAGACAACTTCCCAAGAACTCTTCTATATCTATGCTCAGAATAATACAACTTAATCTGAAAGAGAAGGACACTAGCAACTGAGGTACTGGGAGAAACCTTTTGCTAAATGGATTTGAGCTGAATTTTGAAGGAAGCCAGGGAAATTAAGAGGCGAAGGATCTCACCTTCTACAGAGCAACTGAGGCATATCATTTTTAAATTTTTTTAAATTTATTTTACCAGAACACAAATATAGAATAAAGAAACAAAAACATATCATAAACTTAAATATTGAAACTTAAATACAAAGTAAGAAAGAAAAAAAGCATGTCATATGCATAGCAGAACATAAGAGAGGATTCAAAATATGTAACAATTTTCATTTCAAAAAAGCCTGTATGATAAACAACATACCTTGTGTTTCTTTGCTTCCTTGTGTTTTCTTTTGTTCTCTGCTGTGCACTTTTTAACTTTGTTCTTTTTTCCCCTCCCTCCACCCCCGCAGAAGGCTACAATATAGTTTAGATATGTTTCTTAATATATACATACACATACAGATATATACATACACTTATACATATATACATGCGTATATAGACATATACTTTCCCAAATATACTCTACTCCTGATCTTTGTTTTTATGTTTGTATTATCTCTTGTTTCCTATCCTTCCTGCCTCCTCTACTTTACTTCTACCCACTACCTTGCCCTCCTATTACTTGCCTACCCCCCTCCTCTGCCAACTACCTTGCCCTCCTATTACTTGCCTTCCTCCCTTCAAGGACCCCTCCCCTATCCTAACATTCCCATTAATCTAAATACCCTTCTATATCCCCCTTTTACCTATTTCCTCATTCTCCCCTCTAAAGATCCCTCCTTTGTCCTCTCTCCCCCTCTATGCCCCTACCATTTTATTTCTTCTAAATTTAGAAGACTTTTATACTCTTCTAAATATATATGTATTGTTCCCTCTTAAACCCATTCCTGATGAAAGTAGGTTACCAGAACTACCAGCCCTCCTCCCCCATCTAATTCCTCTGTATCCTTTCTTCCTCTTGCACCTCATTTGTATAAAATACTCTTTTTAGCTGTTCCTAAATGGTTTTACTTTTTCAAATTCATATCACAGGTTTACCCAATCTTTCTCATGAGCTCACCAGTTATTAATAAGAATCTTAGACGTACATTTTACATTATATGAAAAGTAAACAATTTGTTCTCATGAATCCCTTATAATTAGTCTTTGGTATATACCTTATGTTTCTCTCAATTCTTGTATGTTGAATCTTCTATTAAGTTGAGGATTTTTTTTACAAAGTCTTGAAAGTCTGAAAGTTTATCAAATGTCCATTTTTTTCATTCAAAATAATACTTATCTTTGTCAGGTATGATATCTTCAGCCAGAGCCTCAGGTCTTTTGCTCTTCCATATATTGTGTTCCAAGACCTGGGGTCCTTTAATGTCTCCGCTGCTGGGTCTTGTGCAATTCTGATTGTGGCACCCTCATATTTAAATTGTTTTAATCTTGATGCTTTTAACATTTTATCCTTGAGCTGGGGGTTTCAGAATTTGACTATGATATTCCAATGGGTTTTCCTCATAGGATCTCTTTTAAATGGTGATCAATGGATTTTCTCTATTTCTACTTCCCTGCCTTGTTCTATCTAATGCTTCAGGACAATCTTCTTTGATTATCTCTTGTATTATTGTATCAAGATTCTTTTTTTGATCATAACTTTCAGCTAGTTCAATTATTTTTATATTTTCTCTTCTTAATCTATTCTCCAAATCTGTTGTTTTTCTTATAAGATGTTTCACTTTCTCTTCTATTTTTCATTATTTATGTTTTGCTTAATCATTTCTTGATCTCTTATAATTTCACTGGCTTCACTTTGCCCAATTCTAATTTTCAAGGTATCATTTTCCTCCTTAAGATTCTAGATCTCCTCTTCTAATTGGTTGACTTTCACAACCTTCTTGTTTTTCTTGGATTATCCTTTTTTTTTTCAGTTTTTCCTCCATCTCAGTCATTTGATTTTTAAAGTCTTTTTTAAGATCTTCTATAAATTCTTTTTGGGCAAGTGACCATTTGACATTACTGTTTGGGGGTTTCTTTACTTCAATATCCTCCTCTGAAAATGAACCCTGGTCATCTCTATTCCCATAATAGGTTTCTATGGTTGGAGTCAGGCAGGAGATTCATGCACTGTGAGATAGAAAGTACATGGTCAGATGGAAGTCCCCATATCTTGTCTCCTCTCTCCTCCAAAAGCTAGAGATTAGGCAAAAGACAAGGCAGCAGGAGACAGTGAAGCAGGAGACAGAAATCATACCATGACCCGTGACCATTTTCTTCTTCCTCTTCCCTCAGGGACACATAAAGCAGGAAACAAAAGGTTCATGGTCAGATGGAACATGAATTCTTATCTCTCCTCTTCCCACTGAGGCTGGTGCAGCAGAAGAGGAAAGTTAAATTCTCACAGAAGAATTCAGGCTAGCCAGAAGGAGGAGGAAAGGAAATGGACACTTGAGCGGTAGAATAAAGAGGCTCCACCTGTATGGCCAGGACATTTTGTTCACTGAGGCAGACAGTACAGCTGAGGCTATAACGGGGGCATATCCAATGGCTGGTGAACTTTTTTCATTATCAAAAATTCAAGAAGATGGTGAAGTGCCTCTTTTTATCTTCCTCACTTCCTTTCTGTCCAAGAGGATAGATATGTAATCAACCCAAAGGCTTTTTTTGTTGTTGTTGTTAAAGTTGTTTATTTGTTTTAATTAATAATAAATCCAGCCAGATATAGGATCCATTCTGTTTCTGACTGTAAGATTTCATTTTCTGTGAAAAGGAAAGTAGAAAAAAAAAGTAGTGAACATCCTGTAGTATATATAAATCAAGGGACAGAGGTTCAGCCCTTTTGTCTAAATTATTAGGACTCTATCCTGGCTGGAGACTCAAACCAAGTAAGACTTTATCTTATTAATATTAGTGATTATCATATCTTACAAACATCCTAAGCAGGGTAACAAACCAGACTCACACAAAACCCTAATCAGAAGTAAGCTGATTTAAGTGGTGGAAGGAGGATGAATGAGTAAAGAATAGGAGAGCCCTACCTCAGAAGGAGGTGATTAAACAAGTTTCCTCACCCTCATTGTTCTTCCTCAGCATAATTATAAATCCTGAGAAGCAGACTAAAGGCACTAAGGCAGGGGTTCTTAAACTGGGGGAACAGATTTCAGGGGATCCGTGAGCTCAGATGGGAAAAAATTACATCTTTATCTTCTCTAATCTTTGCTTTCCTTTGTAAACCTATGTATTTTTATGCTATGCTTTTAAAAACATTATTCTCAGGAATACATAGTTTTAGCCACACTGCCAAGGGGGTCCATGACACAAAGAAAGTTTATGAAACCCTGGACTAAAGGAATACCTTGCCCCCAGGGTCAGCTGAAGGGAAGAGCTGGGGGATATTCAAGAGGAAGTAGCTTTCTGCTAACTCTATCAGTAAGGCAATAATAACAATGTAGACGATAATTGTCAAAATGCCTATGTGGTTCTGTATTGCAAAGTATACGAGACTCACCACAGAGAAGGTAGAAGAAGTAAACCAGTTATTCAGATGCCAGAGAGCCATATCCCATGAGCCATTTATCCAGTCTTTCAGGGCAGTAAAACATTGAAGACACCATATCACAGCCTGGAACCTCACCATCCCAAAACCTCTCCAACCCCCTGCTGGGGTCTTCCCCAAAACAAACTCACATACAGCTAAGTCACAGTCTGTTTAGCTCTAACCATCAGGACGGCGGCCATTAGCAGCCATAACTGCTCTCCCTGTCTCTGTCTCTCTCTCTCCCTTAGCATTTCCTGTGACATAACTTCCTTTTCCTGTCAGGAAGCTCCTCCCACCACATGTGTCTTAGGTTTCCTTTGACATAAGCAGGTCACATGGCCTATTGATGGCTGGGAAAGATCTTCGAATCTAAATGCTATTACACTAACCTAAAAAACACCTGACTATAATTGTGGGTGTATGTGTGTGTGTGTGTGTGTGTGTGTATACACATATATGTGTATAACACACACATGTTATCTGTATGTCGTGTGGGTGTGGGTGTGTAATAAACATTATAATGGGCAGCTAGGTAGCATAGTGGATAGAGTACCTGAGCCTCCAATCAGGAAGTCTAATCTTCTTGAGTTCAAATCTGGCTTTAGACACTAGCTGTGTGACCCTGAGCAAGTCACTTAACCCAGTTTACTTCAGTTTCCTCAACTATAAAATAAGCTGGAGAAGGAAAAAGCAAACTACTCTAGTATCTTTGCCAAGAAAATCCCAAATGGGGTCACATAAGGTTGGACAAAACTAAACAAAAAAATATATATGTATATATATATATATTTTACATTATATATAAATGTGTTATATACATATATATATATAGGCTAAAATTATCTGCTTCTTGAGGTTGCAAGGGAAGGATTCATTGTTTTTAGCCTTTGTATTATGGAATGTGACTTATAAGATCATCACAATTTTGAGCCCTATGTCTTGGGTCTAGTGGTTTATCAGGAAATGAGCGTCAATCAATACCTCTGGATGTGAGGAAAGACTCAGTTTTCTGGTCTTATTCCACAGAAAACAGCTGTTACCATTACCTGGAAAGTACAACAATAACTTCTGGTCTGAGTAAAATATTTTAAATTTGTACTAGGGAATTTCCAGGAAAAAGCTGTTTTCATGACCTCGGTGAAAGTGTAGTGTGTTTGCACTGTCATTCAGAGACATAAGAAGGACTGAAAAAGTGTTTCCACAAAAAAGTATAATTTATTAAATAAAATTCATCAGTGCTTCCTGCACTGGTGCAGGTTATAATTCCTCTGTTTCAACAGATGATCTTCACGTCGTCTTCCCTGTTCTTCCCCCTCCCCATTTCCCCCAATGAATCAATAGATGGCCAACTCTATGGGAAGGTATGATTTTAAATGACAGCCTGAAAATATATTTGATGATGTATCACGGATGTTTCCTGGAGCAATGTCTAGAGGAGTCTGTGGTGATATTGATCGAATTTAAGGCAAATTCAGCTCTAATAACGACCAAGAAGATTAATTTTCTAGCAGTGTTTTACTATCTCTTTTAGGGCAATGATGAACATCTAATTCTACTGCCAGATGTTTCAACATATTTCAATTGCTATTCTACCCACAAATGACTGAGAATCACTGTAGTAATTAAAACTTGCCCCCAAAGAATGAAATATTGCTAGAAACAAATTGTTTATCTTTTCCCTACAATATAAACTGACGATTACTCAAGATGGTTTGCTTATTTTATTCTTTCTTCATTTCACAGTTCATGCAGAATTTGGTCAGTCATGGAGTGCTCTCTTTCACATGCAGGCCTCACAGAAATGCTACCCCAGATTCAGAGTTATCTGTGAGTATGCATCCACTCAAAATCACAGCTCACAAGTTGTCACCAATGTGTTTACTTTTACTAGAGAGGTGGAGGATACAATTAGTTCAAAGTAAAGGCATTTAATTAAATAGCATTGTAAGAAAAGTAGTGACAGAACATCCTCCCATATAAGTTGGGCACATTCTCCCATGAATACACACAGTATTAATGGGAGGAAGGGACACAGAGATCACACATGGGGGGCACACTTGTAGGGAACATGAGTAAGGCACACAGAGGATCAACTCACTTCCAGTTCTGTAGAGCAAAACCAGTGTCTCCTAGTGATATCATCATGCTGTAATGTATTGTATTTTAAATTCAATAGAACTTTAAAAACATTAACTGAGAAGCCATAAGTTTTTAAAAAAATTTTTTTCATTTAAATTTAATATTCATTTATTTTTAAATTTTTTTAAGAGAGCCAAAACTGTATTTCACTTACCCTTGATCTATTTCAATAAATGCTCAGTTTGCTCCCTATAGTGTTATACTCAGTTTTGCCAGATAGTCAAGGATTCTTCATTGTGTTTGGCAGTTTCTTCTATCTATTCATACCTCTAGCCTTAGTTTAAGGAGTTATGCTCGGGTCAAACTCCATAGACCTACTCCTAAACGGTGTAGGAAGATCCTGCATGGACTTGAGTATTGTGCTAAGGCCAAACCCCATTTGCTGCAGAATTATTTGGCATTGTCTCCTGTTATGATTCAGATCTAAGCTGCTGGAAGCTGGGTTGGATACTCACTGCCTTCAAGTGTGGGGAACCTATAGCCTCAAGGTCACATGTGGCCAGCTAGGTCCTCAAGTGTAGAGCTTTGACTGAATCCAAACTTCACAGAACAAATCTCTTCAATAAAAGCATTTGTTCTGTAAAAATTTAACTCAGTCAGAAAGCCTCACCCAAAGACCTAGAAGGCCACGGGTGGCCTTCAGTCCACAGGTTCTCCACCCCTGTACACCTAGATGATGCTCCAAACCTTTGTTTTGCTACAGCTAAGGTTCTAAGGCTGCCCTGTGCTGGTCAGTGGCCTTTCTTCCTCTAGAGTGTTAAGGCTGCAGTTTTAAGAGTTTTATTGAGTATGTTTTGGGGAAGCTGGGCTTCTCCAGGTCCTAATAAAAAGCCATCTTCCTATAATTCTCTCAGTAATCCCCCTTCCCAATTTATGAGAATGCATTTCAGAAATCCATTTTGCTATTTCATATTTTAAATAGTAAAACATATTGTTTCTTATTCAGTAAATAGTTATTGATTCATAGTGTATAGCCTATGCTAATGAAATCAAAACGGAAAAGTCTGCTTTGGATTTGTTTTTCAAGTTGCAAGTTCTTGAAATCCTTATTTTAAAAAGTGAGCATAATGGTGCCCTCTGCTGTACAATACTGACACAACAGTATTTTTTTTAAAATCATAATTTTATATAATTTAAAGCCAAACTATACCATGCAAATAAATCGTATTTCATGCAACAATGTATATGTTATTGACAAAAAATGTAAATACCCCTAGAAAAATTTTCATTTCAATAATTATTGAGTATTTATGTTGCAAAGAATTGCATTAAGTAGTCTGCCAGGATGCTGGTTGATAATTAGTTTAAGCCCAAGAAAGACATGAGAAGGAGCAGAGGTTTATAAAGGAAAGCACCCCTGTCCCTTCAGTCACCCAGGATTACAACCTCTGAGCCATCCGTGACTCTTCTCTCTCAGCTGAACCTCCCAATTCCAATCAGTTATCAAGACTTACTGCTTCTGCCTTTACAATACTCCCTTCCTCTCTACTCTCATTGAAACCACCCTAGATCAGGGCCTTGTCACTTCATCCGTCTTGCACACAGCTGCCAAAATATCCTTCCTTAAAAAAAAAAAGTCTGGCAATATCACTGGCCTACTCCAGAGGCTTGAGATACTCCCTACTGCTTCCAGGAAAACTCCTCACCTAGCAATATAAACTCCTTCACATTTGGATTTCAGCCTACCTTCCCAGGTTTAAGGCACATTAGTCCCGTTCACGCAGTCTATGTCTCAGCCTTTTCCCAAAACCAACATTCTATCTCCACTGTCTATATTTTCCCATTGGCTGTCTTCTCTACCCAGAATGTACTCCTTCCTCACCCCCACCTCTTGGAATCCCTGGTTTCCTTCAAGGCTCAGTTGATGTTCAGAAGCCTTAATTGAACCTCCTAGTTGTTAGTGTTCTCTCTGTCTTCCTTCAATTATGTATATTTTTACCTGTTTACATATTGCATCCTAACAGTATGTTGTCAGCAGAAGCTCTGTAAGAGCAGCATAGTTGCCATTTTTCAAGAATTATCTTCAGTGCCTAGCATAGTGCCTTCTACAGAGAAGGCACTTAATAAATGTTTATTTGATTGGATTGGTTGGATTGGAAGCTGGAAGGTAACAAACACAAATTGACTGGAAGGTAACAAATACAAAAACAAATACAAATACAAACTACTTTTGCCAAGAACCACAGCAACAATTCATATGCTGCTACATACTGATTGTTACTGATGCCTGAATGAAAACATCAGAATGATTTTGAAAGGTTTCAAACTTCATTTTCCTCCAGTTCACCTCAGTATTTCTAATCTAGCTTTGTGAGGTCCCATCTCTTCAGTTCAACAAAATATCTCCTGTCCACCCTCCCTTGCTAGGAAGAAGAAACAGAGAAACACACACACCTTTTTCCTTATAGCCTTATGTATTGTTAATGTATTTTTGCTTAATGGGAAGATCTTTCACTCTGAGGTTAGCATTTTGCTTTGGGGCTCACTCATGGGAAGACTGTTTGTGTGATGTAAACAGATGAGATTCTAGGTAGCCATTAAGGAGCCCCACCCCCACCCCCAGCTTTGAAAACCCAAATGTTGGTGCTTCTCTCTGTGGTAGCTATGTATGTATGGCTTTTGGTCAGACAGTTGGAAGCTCTGTATGTTGATTTGTGTTATTTTCTGTTTGTAATTTCTGTTTGTATTTGCTCTGTAGTTCAAGGTGTTGACTTTTCCCCTTAACTAAGTGAATGGTATATATGTTTGATTGAAGTAAGATTGCTGACTCCTTTTAAGTTGCTTTCCTTTAGAAGAACCGACCAAAGAACTTGTGCTAGCAGCCCTCCTGTGTGAAGGTTGTAATAGTTCTTACACCCCCATAGCAGCTTATTATCAGTATACTGTTCAGGTAAATCTTTGGAACTTTAGAATTTTTACCTTAATGACTCAGTTGCTGTTGGAATAAGGGAGAGTAGAGTGGTAGAAATAAGGGTAAATTCTTGGTAAAATTTCTAAATGTTACTTTTTATGACATACAGAAAAGTCATTCTATTGTAGTATAGCCTTCTACCTTCTCTCCTAGTTACACCTAAATTTAAGGTAAACGTTATGTCAGTGTTCATTCATTTCCATAGCAAACAGGCTTCCTGATACTTCCCTCTTTTGAGAACATACATTGACTCAAAACAAAGCCATTTAATAGCTTTAGAATATACAATATTCCCCACATACAACAGGCACACTTTCTCACAGATTCCCACACCACTGATGGGTATGGGAATACAAGTGGTCTGAACAACTCAAGTCCTAGGATTGTGCCCCAGATGGATTATGCCCTAGACCTCCAAAATTTCCAACTGTTGCTTCCCCAAAGAGCTAATAATGTCATCTGCTGATGTCATCTACTAGGCTGTTCTGGCCTACCATCTGTTGCTTCTCCACTGCCAGGTGACCTCTTTTCCACAGGGTTAAAGGTTAAAGCTCCTTTGTGAATTATCTCATAATTTCAGTGCTATTTGGCTTCTTTTGTGAGTCAGACCCATAGTCCATACTCGGCTAGCATAGCAAGACTCTCTCAAGTCAAATATATATATATTTTAGATTACTGTAGTTCCTCCTAAGTCCAGATCTACCTATCTAGATAAATTTCTTTCAGCTAACATCATACTCCTGACATCTGGCCCTAGGACCAGGCAGGCCATCTCTGAAGTTTCATTTAGCAATATGAGAGGACCACAGAGGGACAACTGACTTTTGTCCAGAATTCCTTCCAACATCATGAAACTGTTGTTCTTCTCTCACTAGAAGCAACTTCATTTTCATCCAATTAGAATGCTTTTTTTGAAGAGGGTGGGGTGGCATGTTCATACGATTATGCATTCATTCATTCAATAAATATTTATTGAGGCCTACATGTAGTCAAAAGGCTAGCTATAATGTTATTTCCAAAAGATTTAGAGCCAAATTAACAAGGTACAAAGTAAGCATTTAATATTATTTTCATTTGACTACAAAAACTGTGTTTCAGAGAACTGAAAGAATTTAATAACTACTGCAATATTCAAAATACATGGATAGGTTGAAAGGTAGCATGTTGTAGTAGACAGAATTTGTACTTGTATCTTGGTTCAGGTCTTGCTTCTGACACATTGTGACTCTGGGCAAATCACTTACCTTCTTGGTGTTCTATGCAATTCTCTAAGACAGGTGGGCCCTGTAGGTCCTCAAGTGCAACCTTTTGACTGAATCTAAACTTCATAGAACAAATCCCTCTAACAAAAGGATACTGGAAGCTGGAAGGTAATAAATACAAATTCACTGGAAGGTAACAAATACAAATACAATTTAATTTTGCCAAGGACCACAGCAACAATCCATATGCTACTGCAAATGATGCCTGAATGAAAAAATTAGAATGAGTTTGAAAGTCTTCAAACCTCATTTTCCTCCACTTCACCCTGGTATTTCTAATCTAGCTTTGTTCTAAGGACTTATTCTGTGAAGTTTGGATTCAGTCAAAGCACTTCACTTGAAGACATACAGGGCCACATGCTGACCCATGATGCTTCAGGTGCTCCTCACCTAGGAGTTCCCTATATCGATATGTAATCATAGATCCCAGATCCTATCACTAATACTGAGGAATTCACAAACTCCATAACTGGGTATACTATAATTTCATATTATCTAACTTCAGTTGCTCCCTCACTGCAGCATGGTGATCTTTTTCTTCCTCCGTAATTGATGTCCTATCTCACTCCCCAGAAAAGCTATTCCTAACCTTCCCTTGTCTCCTCAAGCCTTCCACACTTCCCTCACTCCCTTCTCTCACTGGAAGACCTTGTCCATTACTTAGAAAATTGATGCCATTTTGCCATGAGTTCCCACTTCTCTCCCTCTCTTCATCTCAAAACCCATTGACGTCATCTCCCATACTCTCCTTCCTTCCCCTAGTCTCTGATAATGAAGGTGCCTTCTTTTTGACCTTCTCCTTGCTGAGGCCAAGGCCCTCCACATGGACCCTTGATCCCACACTCTCCCATCTCTTTCAGAAAGTTTCCACTTCAATTATCCCCCAGAACACTATGAGTTCCTTGGGAGTAAGAATTGCTGTTTTTTGCCTTTCTTTTTATCTCCAGTGTTTGGCATATAGTGGCACTTAATAAATGTGCGTTGATCTCTAATTTTCAACCTTTTCTTTGTAGGATTACAAAAGGAACGAGTCATATTATAAGTTAAACAATGTCCCCCCCCCAAGTTCATAAACCCTAGGTTAAGAACCCCTAAGGGTTCTCAATACTGAGATGCCATCCAACATATTTTTGCCAAAAGCAAATTCTAACTCTGTGCCTGTATTTGCCTGCCCGTTCAGACAATGAGAAATATTCAGAAACATTTTCTCCTTCCACAGAAAGAACTTGAGATAAAACGATTCCCAACCAATTTCTAATGGAAGAGGCATCTTTTTCCTCCAACTGCTTACAATCCAGATTTCGAGCAAGGTGTCCAACAAATAGTTAAGCATCTTCCCTGTACCAGTCACCAAATCAAACACAAAAAACCAGGTCCTGCCCTCTGGGAGCTTCCCTTATATATGTCTGTCCTTCCTTCACGGCATGGGAAAGGTGATGTCATGACTTGCAAGGGAATTTAAGTGAGAGAGGCTGGTGAATAACACTTCAAGTCATGAAGAGCCGGCTTAATTATGTTCAACTTAAACGTGTATCTGGAATCTTGGGCAAAAAAAAGGGAGATTCCTTTCCTTGAGTGACATGACTCCGTCGGCAAGGAATAGGAAGAAACCACAAGCTGGCCCCAACAGGAACAGGAAGGGGAAAGACCCCCAGAGCGAGGAAAAAGAAAAAGCTGCAGGTCGCACTGCGCATGCTCTGCTTCCCGATCACGTATGCGTCTTGCTTTGGCTCCTCTGATTGGTTGGGCGTCTCCCCCTTCTGTCCAATCCTCTTCTTCCTTCCTCTCCCACCCTTTGTGAAGAGAAGCTGTGTCACGGCCGGAGGTAACCCCTAACTGTCGCGTCTTCCTGCGGACAGGTGAGCAAGGCGTACAGGTCAGCCCTAGGGAGGAAGACTAACCGCAAGAAGGCACCGCTTAGGCAGTAACGAGGCAGTGGGGGAAGTGTGTCAAGTGACAGTTACGGCCCCGCCCTTCCCCAGCCGAGGCGGGGGGGGGGGGGGGGGGCGGGATAAGAGGAGAAAGGGAAGGGCGCAGCCTCAGTACGGTGCTTCCCCGGCCTTCCCTACCTCTCCTGTGACCTCTCACCCCCAGCCCATGCTGCGTGTGGGGGAGGGGCGTCGCGTGCCCCACCAGTTTCCGGACTCTGCCTGGGCTGGAGATGTTTTTGTTTTCGTAGACTTCTAGAAGTAGAGTTGGAGGGCATCTTAAAAACCCCTTAATCCACCCCTCGTTTTACTGGTGACGACACTGAGTTTAAAATTGAGTATCTAAAAATATTTAATTCTGATGAAATTGTTTATTCAATTGTAAGTTTTTTAATTTCCCGCGATTTTATCTGAATTTCAGCAAATAGAAAGGAAATTTCCTCTTTTAACTGTTTTTGAAGGGGGGGAATTAGAACTTTGAGATTTCGTTGTATTCCGGTGAGGAAACTCTCTCCTGGAATGCAAGTAGACAACTCTGCAACTGACAGGGTTAACGGGTTCGCAGCTGTTACTAGAGGCACCGCTTGACGTAATTTCAGATCAGTTTCACAGATATATTGGACTTACGCAAAGTTCCCAGCACCGTACTGTCAAATGTGAGAGATAAGGAGTTTTCAGTCTGTTCATCGTTATTTTCCTTCCGTACCTCTTCAACGCACGCATGAAGTCAGGTTAAAGTTAACATGTAGGGCAAAAGCTACAAAGGTTTATCTGCAAGTGGTAGATCCTTTTGCTGGTGATGGTGGGAGATGAGGGATATAAGTGGATTTTTTTAGATTACCAACCAACACATTTTTTAAACATTCACTATGTCAGATGCTGGGTTAATCTCTGGGGAAGTCACACAAAAAAAGGGGAACCAATCTCTGCTCTTAAAGAGTGCACATTCTTCTAAGATATATATGGAATATAAGAGGGTAGATTGAATGGTGAGGCATCCAAGACCACAGATCTTCTTTTAAAAACCTCAGCTGAATTTTCATACTCTGAGAGGTGGGAGGTGAGTTAAGGTGGGAAGAAGGGTAGTATAAGTGAGTCAGGATTGACTGTTATCTTCATCCATGCTACCAGAAGCATTTTCATTGGGTAGTTGTCAGTGATTATATACTATCCGTCCTCGTGCCATTTTCTGAGACAAAGCAAACTTACAATCTAGTGAGAGATTACATTTCTCAAAACAGAGTGAAGTGTAGTCATAAAGTGACAGGCAGAGTAATGAAGATCATCCTTTGTAGGTCCCCCAGCATGGCAGTTACTGTTGCCCTTAGACTTTGAGGGGAGCTTTTCACCAATAGGTATTCCTATCACTGACATCTTTTCATATGAGGAGGCCGCTGTGAAAACACATATGATTGGTTATTTACATATATTTAGAGCTGGTTACATCACAATGTACCTATAAGTAACTTTTACTGTCCACTTCCCAGAACTACTGCAGATTGTAACCATGTTCATTACTGTTCAGGTGGAAATAGGACCTCCCCTCTTGAAAGGACTTTTTAGTGTCTATAGATATAAAGTAAAACTTGCTCTGTAACTAGGAATAAATATAAAGACAAAGTGGAGAGAAAAACATTTCTGTTATCAATTAAGGGCCTGTGTTGAAAAACCTCATAAGGAATGGATAAAAAGCTCTTGCTAAAAAATAAAACTGCGGACCCTTTCCATACAAAGAAATCTATGTCAATTCTCTTCACAGGATGGTAGTTTTTTTTTTTCTTTAAAGAGAGAAAATTCAGAAAAGACAGACATTATCTCTGAAAGGCCATTTGTCCCCAGTATAATGCAAAGACTTAACCATGTAACCATAAATGCTAAAGAACTGAATAACTAATATTGGAAAATGCAGACAGTATATGATAATACTGTTATTACCTTTGTTGCTACCACCTGAGGACAGGGAAGATAATATAAGCTTATCCACAATGTATAAATAGGCAATTACAGATCTGTGGCATACTTAACAGTATATGTAACTTTGTCCAGTTAGTATGGAGTTCCCTAATACTAGATAGCTATGCCTAGGTTCCTGAGTCCAATCTGTTTATTAAAAAAAAAATGGTACTTTTTGTTTTGACACAGCAGACACTTTTTAACCAAAGCAGAGCTTCTCTCCACCAGTCAGGAATTTATTAAGCAATTGTTATTTGTGGGATATAGAAACGAAAATGAAACAGCACTTCCTGTCCTCAAAGACCAGGGAGACAACATACATATAAGAATATACAGAGTATATACAAAATGAATACAGGGTCATTTTGATAGGGAGTAAATTCTCAGAGACGCTTCATATGATCTGGTGCTGGAAAGTATTCAGGATTATGAAAGGCAGAATTTAGAAGGGAAAGAAAGCATTCCAGACCTCCAAAACAGCCCATGTAAAGACTGAAAATGGAGTTTTATGTGTGTGAAATATCAAGTAGGCTTGAATGGCTGGATCATAGAGTGCATCAAAGGTAATAATGTATACAAAGACTGGAAAGGTAAAAAGGGACAAGGTTGTAAAGAAATTTATACGTCAGACAGAATTTATGTTTGATCTTAGAGGTCACAAGTCATTTCTAGAGTTTGTGTAGTAGGATCAGACCTGAATTTCTGGAAAATCGCTTTGTAATTTACACCAAAACAACCAAGAAAACTATCTAATGACTTGATTGCTGTTGATAGTACAATCGTGTAGTTTTTCCGATTAGGAAAGGAAGGGTGTATACTTCAACTTTGATAGTATGGTACCAACCTGGGTGGTTTTATTTGCCTGGACTTGTATTATCATTTAGGGTCTTTTGTTATTTACTTTGTTGTAGCCATTGTGTGTATTGTTCTTGTAGGTCTTTTTTTTTTTATTCTGTTTCACATCATAAAAATCTGCCTATGCTTCTATGAATTCTTCATAATCATTGTTCTAAAGAAATTGCATTACATTCACAAATTACAGTTGTTGAGCTCTTGGCTTCCTCCTCTGTCCATCCCTGAAACTGGGCACATATTTTGTTTCTAGACTTTTTGTGTTCACAAATAATATTATTACAAATACTTGTGTACAAATGAGTATTATCTCACTGTCATTAACTTGGGATATAATCCTAGTAGGATCTCTATATCAATTAATATGAACAATTTTGTAGTTTTCCTATAAGTCCAAATTTTTTTCGGAGTGGTTGGACTTTTTCAGTTACTGTAATTCTTCTCAGAATTACTCTAATACTGAATTTTTTAAGTCTGTCATTGCTAATTTGATGAGTGTGAGGTGGTGATACTCAAACTTTTTTAACATTTCATTTTTTATTATTCATGATTCAGAAATGTTTCAGATGCTTATTGGTAAAAGATATGTTTCTCCTTTGAAAAACTATATACTTTGAGCACTTGCCTATTGGAAATTACTTTTATGAATTTGTGTCAGTTCTCAATAGATTTTATAGATAAAGTATTAGACTTTTATTAGAAATGTTTAACGCAGAGATTTTTCTCCAAACTCCATATTTCCTTCTAATTCTTACCCAATCTATTCTAAATCCGGGGTTCTTAACGACCTTGCTCTTTTCGTCTTATTTTCTCTTGTCTACATTTAGTTTATTTTATGGTTTCCTAAAGTATCACTATTTGCTACTCAAGTCTCTCTCTGAAATAAATTATGCAATTATTTATAATTGTGCAGTAGTTATCACACATATGAGCATATGCATTGAGGAAGCAATTCACTAGACAAAGTTAAGTAGATCTCTTAAAAAACAAACTGATACCATGTATGCTAAAAAAAAAAAAAAGGTGATTACAGTTTACAAAGTCAAGCAAATTCTCATGATCTTTAATGAAAAAAAATTACCTAACAACAAAATATTAACATAATCTTGAAATTTTTTCACACATTGAATTTGGACATGCCTTATTTAAGAAGTTTACTCTAGTCCCCTCATTTTATAGATTAGGAAACTGAGGAACAGAGAAATTAATCATCAGAAACATACCTCTCATCACAGTTTGAGGACATAGTGTTCCAGGTGACTTAGGACCAACCTTATTGCAATCCACCAGACTTTCATTCTTCAACTATAGCAACTATTGCTATTGCAATGAATGTTTTATTCATTAAGTTCAGTTAATTAATGGTTTAGGTCTGATTCTTGTGTTTAACAGATGTTTGTTATATCCTTGTCATAATGGAATTAGATGACATTTTCAGCATGATGTAATATTAACATGAGTTGCTGTAATTCTTAAACACTCTTTATTGCTTTGTGTACTCCAGTGAATTGGTTATGTATATAAAGCTATAGTTTTATAGTTGTCTTGAACACCTGTTAAGTATGTAACTACTTTTTTTGGCACAACGCAAGTGCTCCTTCTCTTTGTTGCCGGTCTGCCTCGATAGGATTCTAATAGCTAAGGACATCCTTCTCCAAACAAAAAGAGAAAAATGCTGATATTTATCTAGTCTTTAATAAGGTGTTTTGTATACATTAGATTACTTGATACTCCTACCAACCCTATGAGTAAATACTATACAGGTAATCTCATTTTGCAATGGTGATATTTGCCTATGGTCACACATATAGCTGATATATATTGGGGACAAGATTCAACCCAGGTCTCTCCTGATTTCAAATACAGCATTATTTCTCTATAATGTATATATAACATTGCCACTTTCATACATTTCTCTATAATATATACATAGGGGGGAAAAGTATGGAAGGAGTTTAATATTGCTTAGAATAAGAGTCTTAACTGTGATACTTCATCGTAATGGGAGGTAACCCTGGGTACTCAAAGTTAGTGACACCATTGCACATCCTGTGGCCAAAATAGAAAGGCTCCAGATGTGAGCCTGGAAGTGGATTGTCTTCTATGTTTGTCATCCAGAGAACCAGTGTAGCAAAGGCTGCTAGTCAAAGCAGCTCTTGAAAACCTGCTTAGTGGAGTTGCAGTCTGGGTCACTGGAAAAAGGACCCCCATCATTTTAAATAATGAATGATAATAATTGATGTTTAAGGTACATGACATTAAAATAAAATAGCCCTACATTGCTCAGTTTGTTTTCACAATAGCTCTGTGAAATAGGCAAGTGCTGTAGAATATTTTTAGTCTGAATTCCTCACCCATGGGCAGCCAGGCAGCGCAATGGATAAAGTGCCAGGACTGGAGTCAAGAAGACTCATATTCCTGAGTTCAAATCCAGCCTCAGAAACTGTGTGACCTTGGGCAAGTCATTGAACCCTCTTTGCCTCAGTTGCCTCCTCTGTAAAATGAGCTGGAGGAGGAAATGGCAAACCACTCCAGTGTCTTTGCCAAGAAAATCCTAGGTGGGTCAGGAAGAGTCAGACACACAACTGAAAAATAACAGAACGATGACAATCTCAGCCATGATTTCAGTGTAGGAAATTCCTTAATGAAGGGGACTGCTGCCTTTTCCCTTTTCTTGAATCCCGTAGTACAGTGCCTAGCACAGTTGTAAGGACTTGTTAACTCTTGCTGACTTACTCCCAGATCTGCAACTGCTCTACAATTTATTGTGTGGGGCACTAAGAGATTAACTGACTTAAAGGTCACGTGACCAACATGTCAGAGGGAGGTCTTAAACCTAGGCCTTTAGTTTGAGACCAATCCTTTAGCCCCTCTATTCCATACTGCTTCCCACTGTATGTATTATTGCTATTTTATAGAAGGAGCAACTGAGAGAGACTCAAAGAGATTAAATAACTTCCCCGTAGTCACACAGCAAGTAATAGAGCCAGAACCCAAGCCCGGGTCTCTTTTGACTATTGAACAATATTGCTACAATAACCTTTCTCTAGTTGCTCAGGAGATAAATATGAAACAAATGAAGCATAAACCTTTTTGTTCCCTCTACACGATATATCTTGAGTTAAGTAAAAACTATAAATTGTAGATTGATGATAGGGAAGGAAATAAAGTTGTGCCGATAGGCCACACTGTTATCACCATTGGCCAGGGATAGCTTTATAGAACTTTGGAGCACAAAAGCTCTAGTATGTTTGACTTTGTCAGAATCACCTCAAAATCTTCCCCAAAGCATTTCAGTGACTCTTTGCTGATCAAGTCTGGCCTAAGACCAAGTGTCTTATCTAAGCTTTCAGTGGATATTTTGTGGGCTCTTTGTCTGACAACAACCAAATCAAACTCCTATTTTGTGATTATAGTACATATGTGACATTTGATGTTCTCTGCTGAAAATCTTTCACTTTCCTTGTGCTGAGAACAAAGATTTGGACATTCTGTCGAAACTTCAGCCTGTCTCATTTTTCAGTTCTTTCAGTTATCATGGTCTTTTTATTAACTCTGCAGAAGATCAATTTCTGTGACTAGCGTTTGGTGAAATTTGACACATTTTTATTTTCCTTTCCTACGTAGTAGAGCAACAGTGTTACCAGACTTTGTTAGTTGGGCATTGGGCTCTTTCCTACTTGAAAATTATATAAATAATCTGGTACTACTTTGTTGATATTAGTGAATTTGCTTTGCGTCTTTACCGATTTTTTAAAAAGGTAGCTCAGACTTTTAAACCTAGGTTTGTTTAAAAAAACTGCATATTCTGAGTTGTGAAATAAAGTAGTGATAAACTAATGCCATAGACTTTAAAATTTTGAAAACTTGCTTTAGTTTTTTATATTGTAGCTCCCTCTTGTGATAAAAATAATTCTTACATTAAAAATGAGAACTATGACAACTGATTTTATGCTCTCTGTAGCTTAGCATAGGAACTTTCAAATACAGACAGGAATCCCATTGCCGAAGACAAGGATATATGTCTATTTGACATCTTAAGAAAAAAATATCATTTTAAAAGATTTTGAAGAGAAAGTGGCCTAATCTGAGGACAGATCAATAGGTGATATAACCTTTCAAAAGTCAACAGGGTAACTATAGTAGAAAGATAGGGAGATTCATTAAAAGGATAATTTTAGAAATTGACTCTTCGTTTATTCTGAAAACCAAAAATGACAGAATTAGTATATTGATTGAACATCAGTATTTAACAACTTTTTTACTGTAATGTGGCTATATTTACTTGAAGTTACATATATAACTATAAAATAGTGTTACTAATTTTTAATAAATCCACAAGAATTTACACATATAATTTTGTTGTATCTTTCAAAGATAGTGTTGCCTTTTCATCGTTAGACTTCCTTATCTATCTAGCTTTTGAATGAAAAGGTATAAAAACAAAGCGTGTGACCCATTGAAATGTTGAATGAAAACGTATAGATATTAAATTAACTGGGAGCAGTGTTAGGGAAGCAGGGACCAATTAGGCATCCTGGGTGAAACTGTAAAGACTCCTCATATTGTGGGAGGAAATAGGCTTGATCAGAGTATATACTACAAAGTGGTAGAGCATCACAAGATGTAACCCAGCACAATACAGGAGTCAGCAGAGAGAAAGGCAAGCAAGCTGGCTTTGTTGAGAACAAAGGGGTAGTCAGGAAGAGGGAAGCAAGTTAGGTCCTGCCATTATCCCCAGTGGAGAGGAGGAGGAGGGTACTAAAACTGGCAAAGGGTCGGGCAAAGGAAGGGCTATTATCTGGTGCAAGCAGGACCATACATTGTGGGGAAGAGGGGTGCCTGGATCTGATACATAGGTCAATGTTTGGGGACTAGTGTTGCTTCATGGTTGGGAGGTGAGGATGGGAGGAAGGGGGAACACCTGGGCATGTGGCAGTTAGTTGATATTCAAACTCCGTTTTGATGGGAAAGGGGCTCTGGGGCCTTACTTACAGGCCTTATATCAGCCAAGATACTCAGGACATTTGAGCCTCCTGGTAGCTTCATTTGAACAGAGAAGAGAGGCAACTAAAGTCCTTATAACTCCTCCTTAAATTTTTCATCCATCGTTTATACTTAGATTAGTATGATTTAAATTTTGTAATGCTTGATGAGTAATTTCAGCTAAATCATAAAAATAATCTGGCTCTCTGAAAAAATAGTTCAGTACTACTCAGCATTATGGCACTGATGTTAACACCAGCAAATTGCCTCTCTCATCCTGATAATTATATGAATTAATTGTCTACATTTGACCTAGACCACTGAATTGTAGATTTAGAGATAGAAGTTCAAATTAACAACTAGCACCTCTTAAATAATTGTTAGTGCTGAAGAGTTAAAAATCTCTTTCTAGTGGTTCTTTAATGCTGTAAGTCAGGTCTTTTTGTGTAACAGGTTTCACATTTTCATGTCTGAAGCTTTATGGCAGTTAATTATGTTTCGTAACTTATGTTTCAGAAAATAGCAGCTGTTCAAAAAACAGCACATAATGGAAAATACAAAAATGACCATTTTTAATCAATGAACAGCCTTAATTTTTTTCTTAGGAATGATAATGAAAACTGTTTTGTTAGCATATAAAAGACTAATTTCTAAGTAAGAAAAGTAATTAACCTTCCCCCCTTTTCTTTTCAGCTATAAAGATGTCTGACATGACCAAGAAAAAAGCAGCTACCAGAGCTTCAATTATTGAGCAGCTATTGACAGAAAAGAATTTCCAGGATCTTGGAGATCACCTGACTGAACTAGAAACTATTCACATAAGTATAGAGCATCTCCAAGAGACAGATGTTGTAAGAGCCGTATATAGAGTTTTGAAACATTGCCCTATAGTGCTTTTCAAAAAGAAAGCCAAGTGTTTACTTTCCAAGTGGAAAACACTTTACAAAAATCACTACTTTCAGCCAGTGAACAGTTCTAATTTTTATCTCAAGGACAGTAAGGAAAACACTGAACATGTTAATCTGGTTCAAGAAGAAAATTCCCCACACCCAAGTAAAGAACAAACATTAGACACAGTAAATTCTAACTCTGTGTCACCATCCCAAGATACTGCAAAAGGTGTTGAAATGTTTGTGCTAGAAAACAGTGCTGCTCTAGTGAAGGAACATTTAGAACATTTCATGAGTCATGACCCTAAATCCACTGGCAGCAAATCAGCTTGGCCTCAAGATCCCATAAGGGCTAAGTGTGTAGAACTTCTCTATGGAGCCTTAGTTATTTGTGCCACAGACCAGCAGAAAACTGATCGTTGGAAAATACTGGCAAGAGAAATTGAGGAGTATGTTTTTGCACTTTATTCAAAAAATCTCAAAAAATACAAAAATTGCATCAGAAGCAAAGTATCAAATTTGAAGAACCGAAAAAATCCTCATTTACAACAAAATCTGTTTTCTGGGACTTTATCTCCAAAACAATTTGCTGAAATGACATTCATGGAAATGGCAAATGATGAATTAAAGCAATTGAGGGCTTCATACACAGAGTCTTGTATACAGGAACATTATCTTCCTCAAGTGATTGATGGCACACAAACAAATAAAATAAAATGTAGGCGCTGTGAAAAATTTAATTGCAAGGTCACCATGATTGCCAGAGGAACACTTTTCCTTCCCAGTTGGGTTCGCAGTGCAAACCCAGATGAAGAAATGATGACCTATGTCATTTGTAATGAGTGTGGAGAACAGTGGTATCACAGCAAGTGGATTTGCACATGATTGTGATGAAACACTAACAATTTTTAATAAAGATAATTTTTGTTTATAAAGTGCTTTTGCAACATATTTCATATCTATTACATGGGTATTATATTTTCTCAGTAACCCTCAGAGCAGGTAGCTGATGATTAAAAAGCTCTTAGGTTGATAATGGCACTCCTATTCAAATGAATACCAATTTTCATATACAAGCATTGGTTATTTTAAAATTTTCTTCCTTTATGATTAAACATAACCGAAGTTTGGACTCAAGTTATTATATACATATAATGGACACTTGTCCATCCAGTTGGCAAATGTCGAGACTGAAGCACAGATATACTCAAATTCACACAGCTACTAAATGGCAAAACTGAGTCTCAAATGCGTGCTTTCTGTTTCCTGGCCTGGTTATTTTTTCACTAGCTATCACTACCAAGGATTCTAACTGTTTGGAACACCTAAGAGGGGCATGCCATGACTGAAGAGACTGACTTCCACAGTGTAACATAGCCAGTTAGTAATTGAGAGAAGAAATTGAGTCGGGCAACATGTTTTGTGAAAGCTGTTTCTTTGTGAGTATTCTCTATCTCATCTGGAGATGAGTCTTGTGGTGGTAACTACAGTGGAGGTTTGTTCTTATCAAGGACATAATTCAGGTTCTTTGTAAGAGAGCTATATGTTTCAGTAGAAATAGGCATCGCCTAGTAAGAAATATATCACCTCAAGTTCTGTTCGCCTCTTATTTTCACTTTGTTTTCTCACTTGCCAGACTGCACCCTCTACCACTAAAGTTAATTTTCTACTCTATTATGAATCCATATGTTTAATTCTTTGAAATTCTGCACTTTTTTTCTTTGCTCATGCTCATTGCAGGTTGTGCAGAGTTAATAATTGATTTTGTATATCTGTTATATAAATATGTGTGCATATTATACTTTATAATACAGTTTATATAAAGATAGGTGTTTATATAGATACGCACACATAAACATGTATATGTTATATATACATACACACATTATATGCATGTATACAGATATAATAGACACACACTATAGATTTATATATAAACTTAAGTCCAAATTCTGGCTAATGTTCAATCTTTTAAGAATCATAATTTTAAAGTAGGTAGTTTTATATGAAAAATTTGTATTATAACGCCAAGATAAGCCCTTTTAAAATGAATCTTTTAAATAGGTATGTTTATTCCTGAAGCTAAGGAGGTGCATACCATGTCATTTTGCATGAATTTTGTGAGTAATGCATATATGTGTAAATATGTATATGTTAACGTGTGTGTATTATATACATACATTCATCGTGTATGTATAGAGATTTGGTGTTGAAAAGGACCTTAGAAGCCATTTAGTCCAGTCCCCTCAATTTACATATGAGGAAACTATAGCTTAAAGGCTTTAAGTGATTTGCCTAAGGTCATATGATGAAATGATAAAGTGTAAGATTCAAACTCATGCCCTCTTGACTCCTTGGCATCAAAGATCTTGATGGCCTTCAAAGGTCAACTAGTTCAACTTCTCATTTTGGTTGTTCAGTTGTGTCCAACTCTTGGTGACTGCGTTTGGGGTTTTCTTGGCAAAGATAATGGAGTGGTTTACCATTTCCTTTTCCAGTTCATTTTACAGATTAAGAAACTAAGACCCTAAAAGGTTAAATGACTGTCCTTGTACCACACTGCCTCCATATCTATCTATAATACAAGAGACTGCATAGAACAGTGCCTGTCTTGGAATGAAGAATTAATAACAAGCATTTAAGAAGTATCAGCAGTGTTCCAGGTATTGTTCTAGGCTCTGGGTTTTGCAATCAGTCCCTGCTTTCCTTGTTTGTATAATTGTAGGGGATATAACACATACGTAGTAGATAAGTGAATATGAAGTAACTGGGTTACTAATTGGACAGGTTTCACTAGTGAAGGCATTCCAGGCATGGGGGATAGTTTGTTCAAAAGTGATCAGGTGTGGGAATGGAATGTCATGTATGAGGAACAGCAAATAGTCCGTGAGGAATAATGTGAACAGCTTGGAGAGAGCCTGGGGTCAAATGGGCTTTAAATTCTAAGTAGAGAAGTTTATTTCATCCCAAAGTTAATAGTGCGCCACTGAAAATTCTTATGCCAGGGAAAAGACATGGTCAGACTTGGGCATGAGGAGACCATGGGCTAGTTAACTTAACTCTTAATGCCCTGCACAATTTCATAAATTACAGACAAATTGCTCATGTACATCTGTAGACAAATTCCATTTCTAGGCCCTTCCAATACTGATGAAATTACAGGTTCAAACCATGGATATATACATACATATATGATATGAACCCATACTTTTTATCAGTATATATGTGATAAGTATATAACATATACACAGTCTAAAATGTAACTTTGTGTATGTGTATATACATATATGCATGTGTGTATGCATTGCTTATACAGTACAGTTCCCTCTTTTTTTAGGCCATAAAAATTGTATAGTATTTATCATCTTGGAATACAAACAGGATCTTTTCACTTGAGATGTTCAGCTAACCCGTTTATTCATTTTGACCATCATCCCAATCCTTCTTCCTGTTGGAGGTTTTCACCCACCAGCTGGTCTTGCCACGATTATCTGATCAACTCTGACTACGGTAATTGCAGCATTAGTGGCCAACTTGATAGCCCAATATTTTCCAAGATAAGTCTCTAGAATGCCAGCTTCCAACATATCCTTTACTGCAGCAGTTTCAGCCTCAATATCTAATTCAGCATTTTTGTTTCCTTCTTGATGTACTGCGTAAAGTTTAGAGATCACTTCATTAGCCTTAACTCCAGAAGTTTCTGCCATTGCCTGGAGGGAATAGCTTCAAATCCTTCTGCAGATTTCTTAATGGCATATTGTTAGAGACCAGGACACGTCTCCCTGAGATGTGATCTGTTTGGCCAGTTCAGTTTCTGTTGCTCTATCTCCAGACACAAGATGCGTATCCCTTGTGAGAACTTGGAAAGTATTAATACCATCATCTACTGCCCTTTCTGTGTCATCCATTAGATTATCTGTAGAACCTCGAACTACTATAGCAGAAATGGCATCATTTTCCTTTGCAGGCTTAAAAACAACTACCATTCCTAATACACAGCCCTCTGTCTCCCTTCCCTTTATCTTTACAGTCTCACTACCAAACCCGGAATGGACCCCCTCCTCACCTCTGTCTCATTGACTCCCTCTTCCTTCAAGACATAGCTAACGTACCACTTTCTACACAAACCTTTCCTACTCCTGCCCCAAATTGCTAGAGCACATATTCTTTCCTTATCTTTAAATATAATTACTGTGTGTTTATTTTATTTTGTATCTGTATTCTGCATAGACTTCGGCTGTGTCTATACATGTCTCCCTCGACAGACTATAATCTTAAGAATAGGAATTGTTTGTGTTTACTTTTTCTATTGCCAGTGCCTAGCACAATGCCAGGTACATAATAAATGCTTCTTGATTGATAAACATTTTCTCTTACATCATTTTCTCACCAGTCAGTCTTAAGACCCTACTGATACATTCTTTTCCATAAGCCTTTTGGGGAGGATTGCCACAAAATAGGTAATAGTGCTAGATTCTCCTTAGTCATAACTTTTAGGGCTAGAAAGGGATATTAGGCTTGAGTGCATCACCCTCATTTTAACAAGTGAAGAAATGAAGAAGCGACATGCTTAAAGATTCACAGCAATATAAGAATCAATCATCCAGACTCAACATCCAGGATCATACTGGATTTTAATCATCAGACTGATTTTAAATTTTGGTACTGCACCACAACAACGACAAAAAAAAGAACCCAGTGGTTTTGACTGTGTAGGGAACTCCCAAATGAGGAAACTCCCTCCACAAATGAGACGTAGCTCTTCTGCAATGTGAGAGTTGCCTGGGGTACTGAGAGATTAAGCTACTTGACCTATGTCACGTAGCCATTATGTGTCAAGGACAGCTCTTTTCTAAAAGTCCCTCTTTCTCCTTCCTAGGCCACACTGCTGCTTCTGCTGTTCTATTGCCTCTCCCCTCAAAACTCCAAATGATAAGAAATTAGTGCAGAATACAAAAACATTTTTACACAGATTATTTTGAAGCAAGTAGTTTAAGAACATTCTTAGCAGCTCCTCCCATCTAGTTGGTAAAATGCCATCCAGTGTGGTGGAATATGTGTTAGGATCTTCAAGGATGAAAAGAAACTTGCAAAGTCATTTAAAGACTGTTAGATAACAGTTTCACAAGGTACAGACTAGTATGAATTAAATGTGATTAGGGAAGTGAATATAGCTCATTTTATTAAAGTTCACATGAAAACCAAGATTATACATTGTAATGGCATTGTTATTTTTAACAAGCACAAGTATCTCTGATCATTGATATTTTTATTTCACTTTTCTTTTTGAAATTTTATAAAGTTTTAAGTTTCCCTTGCATGAAATTTGAAGACCAAATTTGTAAAGACAAAATATTACCAATGGAGGCATTTGATTAGTAGTGTTATAAATAAATTTTATTATTACTTTTAAAAGTTTACTTTGGAAGAGCTTTAATTTTACCCCGCATCCTTCCAAATCATGTCCATTTCATGAATTGCTTAGTAACCAACCTAATGATGAGCCCTTCTATGCTTAGCTAGGCTTTCCCTCAAACAAGAGACTTGACGTATTTCTTTAGTAGGCCTATATTTAAAGCCTTTTCAAACTGGGAACACCTCCCAGAGTTTTTGCTATTGGTGTTAACCTTTAGGAACCCAGACATACTTGCTTGTGGCTAGGCCAAGCTAAGATTATTTTACAGAGCTGGATAAAAACAAAATTCATCTGGAAGAACAAAAGGTCCAGAATATCAAAGGAATTAATGAAAAGAAATGCTAGGGAAGATTAAACTGTATTATAAAGCCGGAGTCATCAAAACTACTTGGTACTGGCTAAGAAATAGAGTGATGGATCAGTGGAATAGTTAGGTACACAAGACAGAGTAGTCAATGACTACAGTAATCTACTGTTTAATACACCCAAAGACTCCAGCTTCTAGGATAAAAACTCACTATTTGACAAAAACTGCTGGGAAACCTGGAAAATAGTATGGCAGAAACTGGGCATAGACATTCAATATCTCACACCATATAGCAAAATAAAGACAAAATGGGTTCACAATTTAGATGTAAAGGCTGATACTATAAGCAATCTGGAAGAGCAAGGAATGGTTTATCTGTCAGATTTATGGAGAAGGGAAGAATTTATGACCAAACAAGAGATAGAGTGATGCAAAACAGGTAATTTTGATCACATGAAATTGAAAAGTTTTTGTACAAACAAAGCCAATGCAACCAAGATTAGGAGGGAAGCAGAAAATTGGGAAAGAATTTTTACAACCAGTGTCTCTGACAAAGGTCTCATTTCTAAAATATACAGAGAACTGAGTCAAATTTATAAGAATACAAGTCATTCCCCAATTGAGAAATGGTCAAAGGATATAAACAGTTTTCAGAGGAAGAAATTAAAGATGTCTACAGTCATATGAAAAAATACTCTAAATCACTATTAATTAGAGAAATGCAAATCAAAACAACTCTTAGGTACCACATCTCACCTGTCAGATTGGCTAACATGACAAAACAGGAAAATCATAAATGCTGGAGAGGATGTGGGAAAATTGGAACACTAATGCATCGTTGGTGGAATTGTGGACTGATCCAACCATTCTGGAGAGCAATTTGGAGCTTTGCCCAGAGGGCTATAAAAATATGCATACCCTTTGACCCAGCAATACCACTTCTAGGGCTGTATCCCAAAGAAATCATACAAGTGGGAAAAGGACCCATATATACAAAAATATTTATAGCAGCTCTTTTTGTGGTGGCAAAGAATTGGAAATCAAGGGGATGCCTATCAATGGGGGAATGGCTAAACAAGTTGTGGTAAATGAATGTAATGAAATACTATTGTGCTATAAGAAATGAGCAGGCGGACTTCATAATAACCTGGAAAGACTTACATGATCTGATGCTGAGCAAGGGGAGCAGAACCAGGAGAATATTATACACGATTACAGACACACAGTATCTGTGATGACTGTCTTTGATAGCTTCTTCTTTTAGATAGGCTCTTCTTAGCAATGTAAGGTTCTAAGACAACTCCAAAAGACTCATGATGGAAAAAGCAATTTACATCCAGAGGAAGAATTATAGAATCTGAATGCAGATTGAAGCAAACTATTTGCTCTCTTTTTTTGTTTGTTTTGTTTCTTCTTTCTCGTGGTTCATTCCATTGGTTATAGTTCTTCTTTACAACTTGACTATAGTGAAAATATGTTTAGTGCAAAAGTATATGTAGAACCTATATCAGATTATATGCTGTCTTGGGTGGAAAGGGGGGAGAAGAGAGAGGAGGAGAAAATTTGAAACTCAAAATTTATTTGAGGAACTGAATGTTGTAAACTAAAACTAAAAATTAATTAATAAATAAAAAAGAACCCACACATACCACCTAATCACAATAATCAGAATGAAACTTTACCTAGTAATTTAACTATAGCAAAATACTTCTCTCAGGGTTCTAGTTCAGGGTGCTGGCTTTTCCTCCCTGAGCTGAGTGACTAATATTTGTATGTTGAATTAAAGTAAGATTGTTAACTCCTTAAGGTTGCTTTCCTTAGTAAGCAGATCAAAAGAACTTGGTCTTGCAGCATTCTTGTTGTTGGGCTCGTGTTGGTTTTTCACGCTCGCAGCAGCTGCTAGCCGAATTGTTACAACAGATGCACAGAACTAAGCCAGGACCAGAACCCTGTCCTTGGTGTTCAGGTTTTTATTCTGGCCTGTAGTTTTGAGAGCAGTACGTCTCAGTAATAACAATGTTACAATTTTAATTAATACTATTTTTGTAAAATTCCCAAAATTTAACTTTTAAAGTGGAACCACTCATGTAAAACATACTTCAGTGATGCAAATCTAGCCACTATAAATTTGGCAAAGTTTACCTATCCTGAAATCCACATAGCTTTACTACATTATGCTCAAATGTGCAAATGTATCTCTGATCTCATTGATTCAGAAGTCCCCCCTTATCATACAGATTGCTATGCATCCATGCCTGTCTATCCTATTTGACTCTCATGCATGTTCTCCTAAAAGTTTATAAACAGGGCTTCACCTGGTATGCTAGAGAGCTTCTGTGATTTCTTCAGACTGGCTGTCCAACTGTCTGTCGTCTCTCATTCTTGTCATGTGACCAGCCTATCTTCTTTCTCTGTCATGCACTTCCTTGATGACATCCTTTACTCTTCTTCTCTGAAGTCTTTTCCCGGTTATATGTTGCAGCCTGTTCACACCTTCCTTTCCGTTACTCTCTGATGCTCATCTTTAATCCTTGGGAGACAGTGGTTTTATACATCTTGCTGCCATACATCAACACTGGAAAATGTATTAATAAGATAAACTTTGGTTTTATGGGAAGCTTGGGGTCAGCAAAAGTGTTTTGTAATTTCACAAAAGTAATCCAGCCCATTTTCTTCTTCAAATCTGGGCCCATCTCATTGTCGAACTGTATTATCTGTGTCGGCTATACATACTGTTGGAAAAGCTCCAAAGGGTGTCTATTCATATGCACATTGAAATCTGGGCAATAAACATTCATTTGGTCTGTTAAAATCATATCAATTTCTAATGTTGAATTGTTTGCAGTACAAAGGACTTTGTTGGCAAGAACTTTCTTTTCTGGGTCTTCAGTAGCTGATTTTGTAGAATCTACAAGAGCAATCACCAGGCCGCAGCTCCAAAAGGGTTGCTTCCCAGAGGGCACAGGGCTGAAAGCAGTGGTATTCCCAAGGCTCTTGGGTTCAGGGTCCAGGGTGTCTCCATCAGTATATGGCGAAGATGGTGGTCAAGGTGGTGGTGGCGGCAATCTGACTTTGCTGGCACATGCTGCCTCCCATCTGTTCCTCAGGATGCCTGGCTACTTTAGCCAGAGTGGTTTGCCTGCTCTATGGCAGTTGGTGATGGTTGGTCCCTTTTCCACAGGAGTTGTTTTCTCCAACAATGGCTGTGAGGACTGGGCTGGAAGCAGGACCTGTCTGAGAGGTGCTGCCACTGCTAGGGCTTCTATTTCTATCTGACTATTTGTGGCAGTTGGTCACCAATTGTTGCTGATGATGAGGAAAACAGGCTCTTTCCCTACAATGATTTCTTCCCTCATTGGAGGCTGTGGGAGCTATGTTAGAAGCAGGTCTTATGTCTGGTGGGATCTTACTGTTCCCAAAGCTCTAAGGCTGAGGACCCTGGGCTTTTTGCATCAGCATATAAGGGGAAATTGTGATCAGGTATTAAGAGGGTTTGTCTTGCTTGGCACATGATGCTTCTTGTCTCTTCCTCAGTACTTCAGCTAGACTGGTGTTTTGGCACAGCTGACCCCTTCTCCACAGGAATTACTTCCTCCCATGACAGCTGTGAAAGCTGCTGGAAGCATGACATTCTAGAGAATAAACACTGCTCCTGGAAAGCAACATTTATCATTATTTCTGTGTGTACCACATCCAACTACAAGATTGTGAACCCTTTTGGGCAGAGAATATTTGCATCTGTCTAGTGACCTGCATAGTGCTCTGCACACAATTAGCATTTAATGTTTGCTGAAAGTTAAAATTATTGAGAGGCACATAAACGTTAATGACTATAATTTATATAGCCCTTCAAGGTCTGCAGAGCTCTTCACAAATACTTCATTTTTAATGCTATGGCTATAGATAACTGTTCAAATGCTTTGTTGCCATGGCCTTTTTTTCCCCTGTAAGTTTGACAAAGGTCATACAGCTCATTTGTTCAAACTGCAATTTTTAATGACTGCTTGATGAAGTCCTGCACGTGGCAGTCTTAGTTACCATGTTCCTTTTGGGAGCAAAGAATTGGATATCATTACAACTGTTTCTTTTGTAAATACATGTGATGGAAAGCACCTTTCATTCTCAATTATACATACTATTTCTTAATGCCAGTCAGGAAGACTATATTGGGCACTTCATTTCTTTTACAAGATATAAGCCTTCTGTCTTTTTTGGTCGGATAACATGACTGTTTATGAAGTCTTGATGCTTTATTATTCACCTCCCTAGTCGTGTTTACACCATTTAATGAGTCCCGCATGTAATTTGTGTAGCATTTACTTTAATAAGATTTCAGTAGAACAGCCCAACTTTCAGAAGGAAAAGTACATTATCTTATAAACTAAAAACCATGGTAGTTTAATCCATTCTGCATTACTGTTTAAAATTAAATTTCCTGAAACATCATCACTGAAATATCATGCTTTGTTAGGAAATTTCAAGTGGTAATGCCTATACATTCCTTTCAAATTGTAAATAAAATGTCTTTAACTTCTGGGAGATCTTGTAAATTTGATAATTTTTTTTCAATTTACAACACGTTTTGGAAAAGAAGGAAGTTGAATTGATGAGACTGATTTTGAAACAGTTTGATTAGTCCAAAACCTCCTCACGGCGTTGTAGACAGTAGCATTGTTTTCGGAGCTTACTTTCAACTGAACTAAATGCTTGTTTTCCTTTATGGAAGGGTATATTCATTCTCTGTTTTGTTTTATATTTGTAATCGTGTGTTGCTTTGCAAGTGAGAGATGGCCAAGCAGACCAGATGTCCACCAATTAGTGAAATGTTTTGGAATGGGGACTTCTGATAAGGTTTTGTGAAGATTTCTGAAAGAGACCTGAAAAAAAAAAGGCATCTCTTCTGGCAGTCTGACAACTGATCAGGAGAGACTCCTCGTCACACAGTGGGATGGGGAAACCTACCTAGCACTTCCCAAATTTCCAGTCAGTGAATTAGAACCAGGAAGGTGATATCTGCACATTTCACCTGAAGGTGTGACCGATATGAGACAGAGACAGAGGGATACAGGTGCAGAGAAAGACAGAACCTATATATGCATGTGTGTGTGTGTATATATATATATATATATATATGTGTGTGTGTGTGTGTGTGTGTATATAACATGCATTTATATATGTATTATCTATACATCCAGTATAAATACATGCATGTAATATGGATATTCATTCCTGGGGAAGTTCAGACTGGAGAGAAAAGGGGAGCATTTTGAATGTTAGTGGACTTGAGTATGGCTTTTACATTTTTTAAATCAGGTTAAATAAAATATGTCCTTTGTTCAGAGTCTCATTAGCCTATTATTTGCTTGTAAAGTGAGGACCTTTGTAGACATGAATCAAATTCTGATGTTCCCAGGGAAACCCTGCATAGGGGCACAAGCTATAAAGATATTTAGGGAAGAGAAGTTTCAAATTTAAACCTGTCATGTGAGTTCAGAGATTTGGTTTTAGCCACAAGTTACACTAACATAATTATACGTTTATTTATGGCAAAGTCATGCCCATATTTTTATTTATTATGATCAGATTTTGTTGGGTTTTTGCTTGGTTCGATTGCTTGGTTTGAAGTGTCACACAGAATATTGGAGGGGGGGAGGGATCTTTTAAGCCTTTGAAGTGGTTCATGAAATAAAATAGTTTGAGAGCCACTGTTTTAGGCAACATTTAATTTCTATTGTTTATACTTATGCCTTTTTTAAAGTTAAATAATCTTTTTTCTTTTTATTAATTTAAAAATCCATAAATTGGGATTTTTTTGTAAATTCTTAAATAACTTTAAACAAACAAAATGAGAAAAGAAAAAAAAGAACATTGCCATGTACACAGCAGAACATGAGAGGATTCAATATAAGACAATAAATTTCCATTTCAAGAAAACCTATATAATAAATACTACCTTTTGTTTTCAAAGCAACCCAGCTTTTCTTTGCTTCCTTGTAGGTTTTCTTTAGTTCTCTGCTATGTACCTTTTAGTTTATTCCTCCGTCCAAAGAAGGTGTGTATTGTGTATATGTGTATACGTACATATATACACACACATACACTATACATATACACACATATATATACATAGATATCTATAAACATACACAAATACACTTATATATGTTAGATCATACTATGCATATTTCTACTTGTCATCTCTTTCTCTGAAAGCAGATAGCATCTTCCTTCATAAGTTCAAGTCCTTCCATGTTTTTTTAAACCAACCAGTTCATCATTTCCTATACCACAGCAATATTCCAACCCAGTCACATCCTATCTGAGAGATTGTGTATGAAATTTTTTTACCCCCATTCTTCCTTCTATTTTTTTCTATTCCACTTCTATTATTTCTATTCCACTGACTGGGAATTTGGGAAGTGCTAGGTAGGTTCCCCCATTATTCCTTCTATTCTTGGCTACATTGGTTTTATTTATACCAGAAATTTTAATAGAATATTACAGATATTTATCATCTTTATATATTAAATATGTATTATCTTTATATATTAAATGTATAAAGATCTAATAATAGAAATTACCCATTTTACACTTCAACAATGCTCTCACCTTATAATATAGTTTAATGTCTGATACTACTGATTCTACTTCCATTACATCTTTTTTCCCTGCTTTCTTTGAAATTCCTGACCTTTTGTTCTTCCAAATGAACTTTGTTATTATTTTTTTCTAACTCAGTAAGATAATTTTTAGTAATTTAATTGGGATGACATTGAACAAATAGATTTTTTAAGTAAATTTTTCATTTTTTTATATTGGCTTTACCTACCCATAAACAATAAATATTACTTCAATTATTTAGATCTGACTGTATTTGTATAAAAAGTGTTTTATGTTTACATTCATATAGTTCATGTGTCTATTTTGGCAGGTATACTCTCAGTTATTTTATACTGTCTAGTTATTATAAATGGTCTAAAACAATATTAAATAATATTGCTGACACACAGTATAGTTTCCCTATCTTTCTCTTTTGAGTAAATCTATTTTAGCTTTAACTTTGTCTGAGATCATGATTACTACCTTTTTTAACAATAAATTCTACTGCTCTTTATTTTATCTTTGTTTATATCTCTCATTTTATAGTATTTCCTGAAGATAATGCATTGTTGAATTCAAAATTTTAATCTGCTGTCTGTTTCTGTTCTGTGGGTAAATGCCTCCCATTCACATTCTAAGCTATAATTGTGTATTTTCCTCCTTCCTATTTTTCCTTACTATCCTTCTCACCCTATTTACCCTATTTTTCCTCACTCCTCTGCTTTATTTCTACCCACTACCTTGCCCTCCTTTTCCTTAACCTACCCACTCCTCTAAGAGTCCCTCCCTTATCCTCTCCCTACAACATATCCCTTTGTCCTCTTATTTCTTTCTGAATTTAGAAGACATTCTAGATATATGTATCCTGTTGCCTCTTTAACTCATTCCCAATGAGTGTAAGGTTCCAGCACTTCCTTCCCTCCCTGCCACTAGCTTCTTCTGTATCAAATTTTCCTTTCATGCCTCATTTGTATGTGATAATTACTCCTTTTTATCTTACCCTATAGAATTTGTTGAGAGTCACCCCATCATATACAGCTCAGCCTAAGCTTTTCTTTTAAACTACCCAAATAACTATAACAGTCATAAGAGTACTGATAACATTTTCACATGTAAGAAGTAAACAATTGGACCTTATTGAGTCCCTTATAATGGATCTTTAATGTTTACCTTATATTTCATCTAGATCTTATATTTCAAGTTTTTCCTTAAGTTCTACTGTTTTTGTCACAGATACTGAAAGTCTTTCAGTTCATTAAATGTCCATTTTTTTTCCATTCAGGATTATACTTAACTTTGCTTGGTAAGTTACCCTTGGTTGTAACCTCATCTCTTTTGCTCTATGAAATATAATATTCCAAAACCTACGATTCTTCAACATAGTAGCTGCTAGGTCTTGTGTGATACTTATTGTAGCTCCATGACATTAATTTTTTTTCTTATTGCTTGCAATATTTACTCCTTAACCTGGGAGCTTTGAAGCTTGGCTATGATATTCTTGTAAGTTTTCCTCCTGGGATCTCTTTCAGGCGGTGATGGGTGGATTTTTTTTTTCTATTTCTGCTTTGCCTTCTTGTTCTAGAACTTCGAGGCAATTTTCCATGATAATTTCTTGTAATATTGTATCAAGGTTCTTTTTTTCAATCATAATTTTCAGGTAGCCTAACTATTCTTATATTATTTCTCCTCGATCTGTTCTCCAGATCAGTTCTTTTTCTGATGAGATGTTTCACATTTTCTTCTATGTTTTCATTCTTTGATTTTATTTTATTGTTTCTTGGTGTCTTAGAATGTCATTACCTTCCCCTTACCTAATTCTAGTTTTAAAGGAGCTATTTTCTTCCTTTAGTTTTTGATTGTCTATTTCAAGTTGTTTGACTTTAATAATTTCCTTGATTTTCTTGAATTGCTCTTTTTTTCCCCAAAATCTTCCTTGATCTCTCTTATTTGATTTTTAAAGTCTTTTTTAAGTTCTTCCAAGAACTCTTTTTGTGCTTAGAACTATTTGACATTTCTTGCTAAACAAAGAGTGGCTTTTTTGGCTCCATTATTTTCCTCTGAATATGAACACATCTTTTCTTTCCCCATAGTAGCTATTTATGTTTGGGTTCTTTCTCCTTTTCTTAGTCATTTTTATTTTGTTTTATTTTGTTTTTAGCAGCTATTAGTACAATCAAGTTCTAGTTCTGAGGTATGAGGAATGAAGCCCCAAGCCTCAGGTCCTTCTTACTGTTATTTCCTGAGGTTTGTCCCAGGGCCCATCCTTGGACTCTCCTCTCTCCTCTTAAGCCACAGCTAGTGCCCCCAGCCACACTGTCCTGCAAATGATCTTTCTCCTTGCGGTCTCTCTGGTGGCTGCAACCCATAGCTGTTCTCTCTGTCCTGCAAGCACCCACAGCCAACAGGGTCCCTGCTCCTCTGCTATTACACTCATCAGGTGTGTGCTAGCTCCTTTTCCCCAAAGCCACAACCTGGGATGCGTCTGGTTAGCACAGCTGTGCTTGGTGTCCCTTGGCAGTGGAAAGTCCTTCAATCTTCTCCTACTCAGCAGAACCTCATACTATCCCTGAGATGAAAGTTTCTAAGGCTGAGGGAGCCACCCACTCCGCCCCCAGAACTTGTTTGTTGATTCCAAAGAGTTGGCCTGGAGGTGTTTGCCCTTCACTAAGGCAGAAACTCTGCCCCTGGAGGTCAGGTCTTTCCTGGGGTCTTCTCATGTTGTCTTAGGAGGACAGCTGATTCACCCTGATGTTTGTTTATTTCTGCTGCTCTACAGTTCCTATGAGGCAATAGTCTGTCTTTTTGTGGAGGAAATTTGGAGAGCCAAAAGTTTTCTGACCTAATCTGCCATCTTCCAAATTGGGCTTTTTCAGAAACAAAAAACTTCAAGTAAACATGAAATTTAAAAATCAATTTTTAAATGTTTTTGTATGACTAGATTTTAAAATTAAAAACAACTCTGAAGCTTTATATATTCCCTATAAAGTATGATTGAGATAACTTGGTTCCCACTCTAAATATATTAGGAGGCATTTTATAACACACATAACAAATGGTTGTCATACAACAGCAACTTTAATAGATATTCTCTGTTAAATTAATGAAAAATGAAAGTTATTTATTAAAAATGAGTGAGCTTTTGTATACCAAGATATAAATAAGAGAAAATTCAAGTAATCCATAGTTATTCCATCTTATGTACAAGTTAAAATATATAAAAGAGTATTGAATTGTTTATTTAGTCTGAACTTTGCTAGTTCTATGACTGACTTGCTTATTTTGGACAATATTTACTTTTCAGATATGGAAATGTATACAGCATTTCACACTCGAGTAGAAGAAGCACTGAAAGGCCAGATTCTCATACTTTGATGCGTCAATTAGATATTTCAGGCTACAAGTTGCCATCTTAGTCAAGTGATCCTATAAATTTACATTAGTGGTCTGAAAAAAAATTTATAAATATCCAAGAGTGCCTAATAAGTAAGCAGGTTGCTCATAGGACAGGATTGCACCTCACACTATTTACAAATGAATAATTTAAGACTAAAGAGCTTCAAACCCAGTTTCAGTTTTCTTTGTGAAACCAGAGTGTGGGCATTTATCCAGTGAATGTCTCATTTCCCTTACGAACAGTAGGTTAAAAAAAATGGGCATCTGTTTCCAAAGAAGCCAGTCAGTACTCAGTTCTGTCTAAAGAAAAGAACATTAACTGTGCATGTTCTTCTTTATAGACCATCTGTTTTCCTTTTTCTTTTGTGTTTAGTGGGTGGAATATATGCTCCATTTTGGCAATTTTGTTCCCCTTCATAGCTGTTCTTCACCCTTTATGACAGTTTCAAAAAACTGTGGAAACTCCAATTCTGAAGAAACTTGAATATATTTTCTTTAGTAAATTAGCCAACACTGAGGGATAGATTGAGTGAAGGATTTGGAGCCAGGGACTCAGCCTAGTCTTAACATTGTTCCATGGCTTTGTGAGTCATTGAATATATCAGAGTTGCATTCTTCTCAAATATAAAACTAGAAATGTAATATGAAACTGTTTCAAAAAGGAATTGTGAGGCACTCCTAGAAACTCATTGGCATAGATGAGGTCAAGGTCATCTATGAATTTGGGAAGTTTTTAATATCAGTTAAATTAAGCCCTTCTGCTCTTCTTACAGAGGCTCTGAGACTTATTTTAAACCATGCAGACAATAAAAAGTGTCAGAGTGAGTATTATAGCTCATTGCTCCTTAGTTTCTTGTGTGTTCTATCCTATACACTTGTGCCTGTCACTAATAAGTTATTCTAAGCAATTTCTGAAAAAGAAAAAAAAAATCTCTAATCAAATCAGAGCATTTTCCCAGGTACAGGATCTTGATTCTACTCTTCTGTCTGAAGATAAATGGTTATTAAGTACACCAAAAGCCATCAATGAAATCCGTCAATACATACCAATGTTAATTTTTGCATATGTTTGTGTGAGTGTGTGGAGGGAAGGTAGGGAGAACTTTGCCTTGTGATTTCATCCATACAGGGAAACTCTGTTGGGAAAATTCTCTTCACTGATGGATATTGGCATTTTTACTAGAAATTACAATCTTAAATTTAAACTTTAATTTACAATAAAGAGAATTAGTAAGCTAAAGAATTGTGTATAATCTGGGAGATTAAATGACTTGCCAATGGTCATACATTGTGTTTCAGATGTGAATTTGAAAGCAGCCCTTCCATCCATCACACTCTCCTGCTTCTGCCTAGGTTCATACATGGAATGAGTAATGAATTCAATGGAATAAGTATACTTATAGATTGAGGGGGAGTGTGGAGGAAGTGGATAGAATAGAAGAGTCAGGAAAAGAAAGAATTGTTTTGCAGTTCGATCTATAGACTCATTATGTGAAGGTTAAGAAAAGGACTTTTAACATTTCCAGTGTCAGTGACTTTTGAATAAGCATCTTCAAAGGTGTTCTGCAGCCAGCTTGTACCTGATCAGGGAGCCATTGTTAAATTTTCAGTGTGAGTGTTTACAACTTGGAAACTGGCAAAATACAAATTATGGCTTGATTTATTGTTCTGCTTATATCTAGACTTAAGAAGATGGAGAACGTGTTAATAATGCAAATCAAACTTTGAAAGTATATCCTACTTTCCTCTTTTTTTCCAGGAGAGTTAATTATTAAACATTACCAGCATACCCCACTCTTGGCACAATACTGGCAGTGTGACCCTGAACAATCTATTCAAACTCTCAGTGCTCTAACCTTGTTATTATTTGTCCTTTGTTTTTCAAAGAGAACCAATGATATCACAGGGTGATGTCCTAAATTGCATTTAATGAGGGAGAGTTGCACAAAGTTGAAAGTCTCACTCTGTCTTCTAGAATCATTGAAGTCCAGCAGCAAGACAAAAGTCAAGATGACTCCGGATGGCCCAGGATGAACTGGATAACCTTGGTGTCTTCAATGTCTGACCAAGCTCTAAGAGCTCCACAACACCTGCTTTGGCTTCCAAGTGAAGTCTTCACATGCTTGGGGTAGACATCCCTGTAGTAGTAATTTAGATATGAAAATCTTTCCTACCCATTAATAGGCCATGTGACCTGTTTACATCACAGGAAGCCTAAGTCACATGTGGTAGGAGGAGCTTGCTGACAGGAAAAGGAAGTTGTGTCACAGGAAATGCTGAGAGAGAGCTGTTACGGATGTTAATGGCCGCAGTGATAGAGCTGAGGTAAAGAAAGTCGACCTGTGATAGTTGAGCAGACTGTGATAGCTGTACTATGAGTTTTTTTTTGGGGGGGGGAGCAGGGGAAGACTCCAGCAGGGGGTCAGAAAGGTTTTGGGATAGTGAGGCTTCATGCTGTGATATTGTGTTTTAAGTTCCTTACTGTTATGATAAAGTGGGCTCACTGGTTGTGGGAGCTGAATATTTGGTTATGGGATATAGTTATCTGGTGTCTGAATAAATGTTTTACTTCTACCTTCTATATGGAGAGTCTTTCATACTTTGCGATACAGAACTACATAGGCATATTCACGATTATTGTTGATGTTGTGTTTATTGCCTTACTGATACAATCCCCTAACTCACTGACAGGTTTTAGGCCTGTTCGTTACCCTCATCCTGGCTTAGGGATGTATGGAGGATTCAGGGAGGCCTGGCACCCCTGGTGTGAGGGTTTGCTGAGCCCTTTTTAGGGCTGCTCATCTACCTTTGGTGTCCACCTTCACATAGCTCTCACTTAGGGCTCCAAAATGCTGCAGCATGCACAGAAGCCACACCCTTAGCAGAAGAGTTCTAATCTAAACAATGCCCTAAGACTAGAAGATGTAGAAAAGGTACCAAAGCTTATTGGTGAAGAAAGTTTCTTCCTCTTGGAGTTTTCTATACCAATGAAATCACAACTTCAGTCTCTAGATACAGGCAGATGTAGAGTAAAATCTTTGGTTGTATATGAACCCTGAATGGCATATTGAGGAATATAGACCTTTTTTTGGCAGTAGTGGGGTTAAGTGACTTGGCCAGGGCCACAGAGCTAGTAAGTATATGAGGCTGGATTTGAACTCAGGTACTCCTGACTTCAGGGGCAGTGCTCTATCCATTGCAACACCTAGCTGTCCATAGACTTCTTAATAGTGCTAAATTCTCAATTTAAAACAAAGATTAATTAGTTAATTGCTTTATTATCCAAACTTCTTATTTTCCTCCTGTATTTGTCATGGTTATTTCACTGTAAATTAACATCTACACAATAGGAGAAATTCAAAAAGATAGTGAGAAGAAAACCCATCCTGTGTCTTTTTTTAAAATGTTAACACCTACTATGAATATTTAATTGGAGAGTTGAAATCAGAGGTGTAAAGTCTAGACAATCCACAGAAAAATAAATGAAGCCCTGATTTATAGCATTTGCTGATTTCCAAGGTATAAATGCTTACTCTGAAAATTTAATAGTCTGCTTTCCTCATCCAATGTGAGCTGGCTCTAGTATGCCCCTGGGTGAAATGGATAACTAAAATTAAGTTTGGGGATTGTTTTCATATTTAATTAAACTATCAGCACATAGTAAAAGACTCAGATGACAAAAGAAATAGTTATTTTGAACTCATTATCTATAATAATGTAACATGTATTTGCAATTTGTGAGATACCATTTCAAAATAAATAATGAAGAAAAACAAGTCAAGAAGCAAACAATATTTTACAAAGACTGGGAACAGTGGTAGAAAGGGTAGAAAGACATGGTTTCTATTTTTGCCCTTCTTTGTTACCAGTAATATTGAACTGGCCAATTACTGTCTTTGAACATGGGTCATTTCATCAAATCATAGAGTTAGAACTGTAATGGACTTTAGGGAACATCTAATACAGCCTCCTTGTTTTAAAAATGAGAAAACTGAGACCCAGAAAGTAACTCATCCAAGGTAGTACAAGCCATTAGTATCAGAACTAGGATTCTGCCTTATGACTCCAAATCCAGTGTTCCTGCCACTGTTTGGTGCTGCTATTATCCTGTTAGATGAACACTTTGAGGTTTAAGTAGATAAAGACTGTGAGACAATTGAACTTCTGGAGAGAAGGCTTTAGTTACATATAGAACCAAAATATTTCTATTTCTATTGCCATGGCCCCAACGTCATCTGTGAAAATACCGGTTTTTAGCTATTTTCCAACTCAAAATCTACCTCTGACTATGCAAAATAATTCTGATGCATTGTTTCAACTGTATGAAAAATGGATCCTTTAATGATAGCCACAAAATCTACCCTTTTCATTCCTACAAATTTTAGTTGATTTGAAACTGATTTTCATTTTTCAAAATATACTTGTATTTTGACAAATACAAGATTTACTATAGTCAGGAGTCTAACCATAGGTATCCCACAGGGTTTTGTCTTGGGCTCTTTTCTCTTCACCCTCTATACTACTTCATTTGGTGATTTTATCAGCTACCATGGATCCAATTACCATCTCTATACTGACGATTCTCAAATCTGTCTATTCTGCCTTAACTTCTCTGCTGACCTTCAATCTCCCATCTCCACCTGACTTTCAGACATCTCCAACTGGATGTCCAGTAGACATCTTAAATTCAAAATGT
>CM053622.1:479255768-479284250 GCA_028646595.1 Phalanger gymnotis | reverse complement strand
ACCAATTCATATTTACTGGCCTCAAGTCCTTGCTCGCACTCCTGGGTCCACATGGGTCGACTCTGCTTCTGCAGCTCCTGCTTTGGCTTTTTTTTCAGCTTCAGCTGTAGTTGTCTCTTAGCTCGCCTCTCCTCGCAGCCGAGCCTCTGGAGTCCTCAAGCCCCACCTCAATGACCAGAGACTATTGGTTCCCGAGTTGGCCCCTCTTAAGTCATCAATCTACACCCACGCAGGTTTCACACCTGATAGGGCTTTGGGACTGGGGCTTAGCACTTAACAGCTGAAAGTGCTTTCACTCAAAGTAAACAAAAGCCAAACTCCTCAAGTGCTAAGGAGCCCATTTTGCATTACGACACACTTGTTACATAGGGTTCCTATGAATCCCAAATGAGACAATCTATGTATAAGACTCTGTAAACTCTGAAGTTCTATATAAATGTCCACTAAAAATAATAATAATTTTGTTATACTAACACATATCAGTAACATTTTGCTCTTCTAACTACATGCATTTAGGCAAAATAATGTGTAAAAGAGCCTTAGACTAGGAATCTAGTCCCTGCTCTGCCACTAGTCTGTGATATGTCTTTGGGCAAATCATTGTGTTGCTTTAGAACTAAGTTTACCCATCTATAGAAGTGGGGGGAGGGTTGGCCTCAGTAAGTGGCTAGAGTGCCTTCTAACTCTAGTCCTTTAGTCTCTTAAATGGCTTTTACTCGTAGAATTAAGAATTAAAAGAAAAGTCATTCATTATTTAACTTCCTACTTCCTTCAACACACTGGATAGCTCCTTATACTACATATATATGCATAAATGTCTAGAACTCCAAACTTGTGATTTCATTGGTGAAGGGGATTCCTGGTGAAGAATTTCTTGACTATTGCAGGTCTGAAGCTTAAAATCTTAAAAGAATCATCTGGGACAGCTGACTTGTCCTGGGTTATATACCCAGTATGTGTTAGAGGTGGGGCTTGAACCCAAGTCCAGCCTCAGATACTCACTAGCTGTGTGGCTCTGGGCAAATCACTTAAGTTTTTTTTTTGGTAAGTAATCAGGGGTAAATGACTTGTCCGGAGTCCACAGGTAGTAAGTGTCTAAGGCCAGATTTGAACTCTGGTCCTCCTGACTCCAGGACCAGGGATCTATCCACTGCACCACCTAGATGCCCCAAGTCACTTAACTTTTGTCTACCTCAGTTTCCCCAACTGAAAAATGTGGGATAATAATAACGCCTACTTCTCAAGGTTGTTGTAAGGATCAAACAAGATAATATTTGTAAAGAATTTAGCACAAAGCTGGACATATGGTAGGTGCTCAGTAAATGCTTATTATCTCCCTCTCTTCCTAAGTCTTTCTGACTCTGAGGCCAACGCTTTTTCTCCTAGGCCATACTTGCCTTTCTCCTGGTAAACAACTCTAAGATTCTTATCCTTACTTTAAGCATTAAATCCAGCTTATGGTTCCCCATCTAACCTTTGAAATTAGCCATGGAACCCACATTCCCCATTCCTTTCTGAAGTCTAATTTTTGTTGCATTCAGACAACTTTGATTAGTTTTTCCTTTTTTTGTTAGATGAAAAAATGAAGGTACGGGTATCTCTTGGGGTACTTAGAGATATTGAAAAATGAAAGCTAATGCAACCATCTTGAACATAAGGTAAATATGTATTTCTTATAAAGCAGAGGTATAATTTAGTCATAGCTAGAACCAGTGAGAGCTTAGTCCTGTCTTTTCTTTTTGTGTTTAGCAAGCCTCCCAATGGTGTGTGTGTGTGTGTGTGTGTGTGTGTGTGTGTGTGTGTGTGTGTGTGTGTGTGTGTGTGCAGGCACACACTCTCACTTACAAGGTCTCCTGTGCTTGGGCTCGAGTATGCTGAAAATGACCAGGGTGGGGAAAGAGGAGTTTCATGGGTACTGGCAAGCCTTGGCAGCTTGAGAGAAGCTGTCAGCCACACAATCTGCTAGCTGGGTTTCATCATGCCGTAGCAGTTGATAACTATCAACAACTTGGGAAGGTTTCTGCTAGAACCATCTTCCAATATCTCCCCCTGAAAAGAGAGAGCAAGAGTATGTTCATGGTGCTTCTATCCATTAAGATGTTATGATTATTTATGAAATAAAATTGGTAAGGACGCTTGTAGTCTTTGGAAGTCATGTGATCATAGAATCAGAGATCCAGAGCTCAAAGGGACTTTAGAGGTTGCAATTGGAATTGGAATAATTTCCAAACCCCCAACCCCCTCTTTCCCTCATGGAAGTTAAGCTAGTTTTTGAGATTCTCCTTAAAATTTAATTGGCCTAGAGGATTAAGGCCCAGGCAACAGAAGTAGCTTCTTGGTCACTTGGGATACAAAGCAGCCAGGACAGGAGCAACTCCCTCAGTCCTCTAGATTAGCAGGGTGATGAACATTGACACAGAGGAGCTCAGGCAATTGTGTTTGGCCGAATCAAGGCTATATCCTAGATAAACATCCTTCCCTGCTTTGAATATTCTCTTCCTGCTATATAGTTATGTAAACATTTTGTTAAATGGTTGGCATCTGTCTCGTTTTATTCAATTTGGGACCTAAACTACCAGTCAGACCCAGCCCATGACAAGCTATCCAGTCCAACTCCCTCATTTTACAGATGAGAAAACCGAGGCCCATAAAGGTGAAGTGACTTGCTCAATGATGCATTAAGGGACCAAGCCAGGATTTGAACCCAGATTTTGTGACTCCAGTCTGCTTTCCATTGTATTGCAAGTCATTTTGTCATTTCCCTGATGTCATGGTCCTCTTTGAGAAGAAAGGACAAACACAATGTGTGAGTAGCCTCTGCTTCCTCTCCATGTTCCATTTCGATGGCTGAAGGCTGCCTCCCTAACTTCGGGTTTACTGGCTAGATTTCTTTCTCAAAGACCAAGCCTTAAAACCCAATTCACCCTGGAGCTCATAGACTGGACAATAGGTCCCTGCCCTCCTAGTACAGAGTGAATGTAAATACCAAATAGTAACTGTTTCTCTTATGACCAGGAACCCTAAGGGTCTTCCCCTCCCAGTTTGATTTTTTTTTTAAAGTTTTAATTAAAGGGGCTATCTGTTGATTAACTTCTTAAAGAGGCCTATTCACTGAATGGGTGTCACCTCACTCAAAGTGAGAACCTGAAGAGACCTTACTTAGCCTGAAAAGGCCAGGGTCTCCCAATGCATCCTGGGCCATCTCCAGTTGTCCGGGTGAATATCAGGCCATTGGACCCAGATGGCTCTGGAGGAGAAAGTGAGGCTGGTGACCTTGCACAGTCCTCCTTCACTCAAATCAAAGGCAACTGCAAGTCATGTCATCAGTTTCCTGATGTCATGGTCCTCTTTGAGAACGAAAGACAAACACAGCAATAGTTAGCTAATACAGACAAAGATAAAAGTGATGTTTAGTTCCATAGCTGATGGTCAGTCGTTTTAGACTCTACTTGACCCCATTTTGGGTTTTCTTGGCAAAAATACTGGAGTGGTCTGTCAGATTGGATAACATGACAAAACAGGAAAACGATAAATGCTGGAGAAGATGTGGGAAAATAAGAACACTATTACATTATTGGTGGAGTTGTGAACTGATCTAGCCATTCTGGAGAGCAATTTGGAACTATGCCCAAAGGGCTATAAAAAATGTTCCTACCCTTTGGCCCAGCAATACCACTTCTTGGACTGTATCACAAAAAGATCACACAAGTGGGAAACGGACCCATATGTACAAAAATATTTATAGCAGCTCTTTTTGTGGTGGCAAAGAATTGGAAATCAAGGGGATGCCCATCAATTGGAGAATAGCTAATGGTATATGAATGTAATAGAATACTATTGTGCTATAAGAAATGAGGAGCAGATAGACTTCCTAATAACCTGGAAAAAGCTATGTGATATGATGATGAATGAGGGGAACAGAACCAGGAGAACATTATACACGATTACAGACACGCGGTATCTGTGATGACTAACTTTGATAGACTTGGCTCTTCTCAGCAATGCAAGGTTCAAAGACAGCTCCAAAGGACTCACGATGGAAAGAGCTATCCACATCCAGAGAAAGAATTATGGAGTCTGAATGCAGATTGGGGCACACTGTTTGCTCTCCTTTTTTTCCTTCTTTTTTGGTTTTGTTTCTTCTTTCTCATGATTCATTCCATTGGTTATAATTCTTCTTTACAACTTGGCTATTGTGTAAATAAGTTTAATATGAAGGTATATATAGAACCTATATCAGATTGCATGCTCTCTTGGGTGGGAGGGGGAGGAGAAGGAGGAGGATAAAAATTAAAACTCAAAAACTTGTGGAACTGAGTGTTGTAAGCTAAAAATAAAAAATAAATTAAAAATACTGAAGTGGTTTGCCATTTCCTTCACTAGTTCATTTTACAGATGAAGAAACTGAGGCAAACAGGGTTAAGTGACTTGCCCAGGGTCACACAGCTAGTAGGAGTCTGAGGCCAGATTTAAACTCAGGAAGATGAGCCCTCCTGACTTCAGGCCTGGCATTCTATCCACTACCTCAACTTCCTGCCCCTTTGTACCATAGTAAGTCTCCATTAATTAAATTACTTCTCTGCCAGAGTGAGGTGATGGGTTACATCATCATTCTCTTATGCACCTGTGGCCTACTTTGTTGCTTCTACTAGTTAGGAGCATGCCTGCTTAGCTATCCTTGCAAGATCATAATTATAACTGAGTTACCCTCCAGCTGTTTGACATGGGGTGAGGGAGGTATGTAATAACTACTCTCATCTTCTTGGCTACAACCTGGATAATAGTGGACTTATATTAACTGGATAGAAGAGCTTCTTTTCTGGAGTTAGCAAAGTAGGACCTGTAGATTCAAAACTAATTTGTCTCTTTAAAAAGATCGGGTGGACACTAAGCCTAAGGTCTGGCATCAAGCTTAGAATACAGAGAGTACGGTGTTTCCTCCAACCTGATGGGTACCTCATTGGACTGCTATTTTGACTAGGAACACTAGAATGGAAACAGTAGAAGGGACTTAAATACCCAAGTTTTCTCAGGGCTCTGGTTCCTTTTCCTCGATTTTCTTCTTCCTGTTGGGTAGAAAGGTAGAGGAGAGTGCTTGCTTCCTCTTCTCCTAGAGAACAGAGTAGCATGGACAGCATCAGCTCTTCTCTGAGATTTCCCAGTTGGTCCAGCAATCCATAGAAGCACCGCCCTCCCTACCTGGCTGGCAAGAGAACGCTCAGCAATATCTCTCTTCCTTACCTTCTCTCCCTCTTTCTTCTCGCCTCTCTCTCCTCTCTTCCTCGTGCATATATGCTTGTGTGATTTTAAGAAACCTACTCCTAGAAGTTATTTTGGTGGATTCATAAATTTTTACTGAGGTAGGAATTCCCCCTAGAAATTTATGTGCTTAAGTATCTGTTTCTTCATCTTGAGCAAAACTGCTTGTTTATTTAGGTAGGGGTTGACCAGCCAAGCGTCCATTGCTCATTTGTCCATTACATTGCCTAAAAGATCCTAAGGTAGAGAGCACATTGGCTTTTGACAGACTTGTTGTGCTCTGGCCTCTTTAACAGATTATCGATAGAGAGGGCAGTCCTTTTGACATACTGACATACTGTTTTATCTTGGCTCAGTTGCCCTAGAAGGAAGCCACATTCTTACTGGTTTTGTGTGCGCAGGGAGAAATGGCTTCAATTGTCTAAACACAGGGGAAATCTAGTTCTTGGACCTCAAGGAATGGTGGCAAAAGTACCTGTGAACCAAGACTAAATTATTATGACAGCCTGTCTGCCCTTAGTTATGACCTGACCAGTAGACCATTCATAACTTTAGCCGGACAACATCAGTCTCCACTGAAGTCTTTCTCACATGTGTCACCATGATGTGAATGAGACCCTGGGGTCCCCAAGGCTATGCCAATGAAGCATGAGCTCTTGCACATTCTTTCTAGCTAGAAGGGCTTTGTGTATTGGCTATATGACCAGCTTTATGTCTGTCATCTGAGGCCTGGAACAATGGAAACAACACTGGATTTGGAATCAAAGGACATGGGTTTGAATTTATGTTCTAGTTGCCATATTGTAACTTCGGGCAAGCAAATGAACTCCAATGGGCATCATCTTCCTCATCTATATATAAGATCCCTCTAAGGTCCCTTCCACTTTTAAAATATTACATCAATAGGATAGCTGGATAGCTAGCTAGCATGAAATATTGATAGAGCATTTATGAAGTTCTTACATGCAGGGCACTGTACTAAATTCTAGAACTGCAAATAAAAACAAAATAGTCCCTGTCCTCAAAGAGAGTATATTCTAATAGCGGAAAGACAACCGTAAAAAGGGAGCTACAATGAAGAAGTGATGGTGGTGACAGGCAGCTGTCGAGGAGGTAGAGAAATCTGGAGAGTGATTGGAGCAGGGAGTGAAGTGGTCATGGGTGGCACCCCTCAAGAAATGACAGTCCAGGATAGGAAGCTCCTGATATGGAGAGTGGGTCTCAGGAGGAGGTTTCTCCAAGGTAAGAAGGTGATTAGTGAGGAGGCAAAGTGGGGAGAGTGAGTTTAGCAGAGTAAAGTAAGCATAGTTGGGGCCCCTCCAGAATTGGTGGTTTGGGTAGGAAGTGACCAGCCTAGTTAAATCTGGAGAGACTTATCACTGGGTTAGCCTCCTGGTGATGAATTTTTTTGGCCACAGCAATTTTGAAAATTTTCTACCAAGTCACAGAGGAATTTGAAATCTAGGTCAGTGGACAGGGTAGGTACCCAAAGAACAATGGATCCAAGGATCCTTGAAATTAATCTTACTTCATTTGTTTTATTTCAGTGTCACATCGTTGCAGTTTCAGGATGTGTTGTGTTCGAACCTTCTCAAAGAATTCAGTCAGACCACCTCTAATCCAAATATAGGTATTTATTGGGATTGATGCCTCCTGTGAAGCAGGCTAAGTTCCAAGCAACTTCAGAGAAAGCAAGATAGATTTTTATAGGGTAAAGATACAATTACATAACAGAAATTATGAATATTAAAAAGGCAAGAGGGGTTTGTTAAGGGATTAGGTAATACGGGAGGAGTCCCAGACACAGCAGAACTTCGTATTCGATCACCCACAATGGGTACAGAAAAACCTCTTTTAGGGGACTTGTATGTATGATAACGATATAATAAGCCTCTCTATGTCATAAGTTCACCTAAAGCTTTTGCTATTATTGAACAGGTGCCTACTTAGGAAAAGTCCCTTCTTTTGTTTTGGGGTCTATGTCCTGCTTGGGCATCCTGTGGTGCTGCTTTCTGATTGGCCAGAGTACTGTGGTCCTGTCTGAGTCTAGATGGATGTGGTTGCTGCTGAATGCATGCACACACCTGCTGTTTCTGTGGGAAATATGAGGAATGGGTCTGGGGGCAGTGGCTAGCTAGAGGCAGTGGCTGGGATCCCATCACATGGACAAGTCTGCTGTTTCTATAAGAAATGAGTTCATGGACACACCTGTGGTTCTAGTGAGCGGTGAGGCATATACGAAGAAGTTAGGATATTAAACGGGGGAGTGGCTAGGTAGGGGCAGTGGTCCTGCTGTTCAGTGGGGTCCACAAGGAAGTTAGAATATTGGGGCTGGAGCCAGCTTTATTAGGATTTCATCAACATCATCTTAAAAAATGGAAAATTTGAGCTTCAGTCACAGGTGAAATTGGGTTACTATTCACTTATGGAGTATTCACCTTTCTGAATATTGCTGCAGAACTTCGCAAAGCACCAAGCAGGAGTATCTGGTCATGTGCACAGTGAGGAAAACAGCTCTCTGCTGGTTCTCTGTAATGGAAATTTACTTGCGTGACTAAAAGATTGGGATTGAAAGTTTTGTTTCAATTCAGTTCAAGATACCAAGTCAATTCAATAGCTTCCTTGATGTCCTTGGCTGACTAGAAAAGTATTAACTTGATCTCCACACAAATGTTCAAATAATGGAGCAAAGCTACATTTTACTCACTGTTGTCTAATAGCAATACTAATTTTTTAAAATGTTAAGTTGTGTTGATACCTTTTGTTTCCACATCACAGACATGACTTGCTATAGTCCCTCCCAGAATCCTCCATTGTAATGATGAAAAACAGTTACATAAAACTAAAAGACCTAGAAACCACATTTGACAATGCATGTAACATTCTACGTCTACAAGTTCCCCACAGCCATAGCAATTTGAAGGGCAAACTGAAAAACCTCCAGGCTGGCTGAATTTTAGAGAGGTTAAATTAACTTGGCAAGACCAAATAGCGAATCAGTGGCAGATTCAGGATTAGGACTTGGGTACCCTGACTTTAAATCCAGTATCTTTTGCATGGCACCATGTTGTACCTTATTAAATTTCAATTTTAAAACATTGGATTATAAGAATGGCTTTTGCACTTAAACAATAAGATTTCTAGAAACTACACTTGACTTTTGATTATTCATGAATAGATTTTCCATTTTGAAGGTTGTGACAATTTAGGGCCTCTTCCATACTTCCTATCTACTCTCAAATTGCCAATAAGAAGGCTGACCCAGAAAAGGGTACAAACTAGCACAGGATAAAATGAATGGCTGAGTATGAAAATGCATGTGATCATATTTATGGAAGCACTTCAAAGTCATAAGTGATTTGGAATTATATGTTACTTTAGGTAAGATGCATGGACCTTGAGGGAGGGGCATCCTCTTCTCCACCAAGGAGTTCTGGCTCTGGGTTTATGTGGATCAAGTTCATGGTCTGCAAGAGTAAGATCTTAACTTGAGGGATTTGTACTCTGTTCCTATCGTGTTCATTTCAGAGCAGAATTCCACTAAAAATCTCTTTTATTTGCTTAGGTTTGGCTAAGGTCTAGGTGCTAGAAAGGTATTCAATGTACAAGGTAGATCAGGTATAGAACAACTATTTATGTCTTCCACCCCAAAAATAGATGCTTAAAACAAAATAAACTCATAAGCAAACATTGACAAATGTTTAAAACATGAGCATGGCATTGACAAATAGTTAAAATATGATGCAGTAGCCTATCATTATTATAATATCCTGGGAGGCAAACACTCCCAGAAGACTTGTGGGTTTACTGAATAGATATTTCATTTTCACCTCTGACCATTGCCATCTGTGAAACTTGAAATTTTGATATCCTAGCAAGCTTGGGCTTGGCTTGGACTCTTAATTTTTTTTCCTATGTAGAATTTTCCACACAAGGGCTGAACATCTTTATTTTGGGCCCTAGCATCAGGCTGTGGCTTGCCCTCAGGGTTCTTAGATTAGCCCAGAGAAGTAGGAAGTAGTTCTTGGCTCCACTCCCCATCAGTGTGCTTCCTCCCGAGATTATTAGTTGAAGATCAATATAGTTAGCCAACTTTAAATAGTTCGATGCAAATCATTCCTCCCACTTGCCCCCCAAAAAGTTTGTGATGTATTCTCTATATATATGGAGAGAGAGAGAGAGAGAGAGACAGAAACAGAGACAGAGACAGAGAGACAGAGAGAGAGATAGAGACAGAGACAGAGACAGAGAAAATGTGTGAGTGTTCACGGAAAAGTGGTTTCAACCTTAGAGGTCACGTGTGGCAAAGCTTAAACTCAAAGTTCTTGGTTGCTGGAAATCATGGTCTTCCATTCGTGGACAACTCAAGAAATTCCCCTTAATCAGGGTGAATCTATGTCCAGTTTGTCCTCGGCTCCTGATGCAGTGTTGCCAGCCTCTGTTCTAGAGAGACAATGCTAGAGCACCAAATTTGAGAGATGGCCAGTCCAAAATCTTCTGGACCCTCCCAAGCTCACAAGGCCCTCCTAGGCTAAAGAGGGAGACCTGACCAAGGCTGAAGCTAAGGCCTCTCCTCTCCACTCCTCAAAATGGTTTCTTCCTCAGATCTTCTATCTAACTCACTGCTCTTATAAAGGATGAAGGGTGATAAAATCCCTCAGCCAATTAGAACAGACTGTTTGTCCAAGGTCATTTCATTTCCCCAGTGGCTTTTAAAGACTCTGAGTAAATTTCAAACAACTCCACTGTTACAGTAGCATCCTCTTAGAAGCAGTCCCTTCTTTTGAAGATCACCTCCTGCTGAGGAACAAAATCTCAAACCCAGGATCTCCTAAGAGAGCTCAAGGCTAGAAACATCCACTTCAGAATTGTGACTCAGTCACATGTTCTCAGGGAAAGAAACATAAAGCAGAGAGGCAACCAGGGATTTGAGGTTTGGCCTTAGGTTCACCCAGGCAAGCATGCTTTTGTTGCCATGTGCTAGCAGCAACCTTGACTGTTTCCGAGAAGGGGAAGGGGAAGAGGAAGGGGAAGAGAAGGGAAATCTCTCCCCCTACTCTTACTAGAAATCCAAGGGAAACTTATAGAGTCCCAAGATGCTCAAAACAGGGTATGTGAGAAAAAGGGAGAGACTCATTCTCAACTTTTAAAGATGAATGAATGGGCAGCTCTCTCTCCTTGGCTCAGTCTTCAATACTCTTTGGCAGAGTTTTCACTTTCACAGTTATCAAAGGATGAACCAGGAATTTCTAGGCATGTATATCCTTTATCAAGACGTTAATGCATATGTCTAATACCATGAAGCCAGAACATGTGTTTCATAGGCTCACACCTCTTACATTAATATCAACTTCTCTATTTATTTGTTATTTATTACTGTAGCTGCTCTTTCGGCACCTGGCTTAGGGAGACAAAGAGTTGTCTTACTGTTCTGGTATTTGTATGTTACTTTGGTCGTCAACATTATGTTATTTAGCTTTTGAGTTTTATGTTTTATAGAAATGCACAATTAATTTAACTCTATTGGACTGCACAGAGGATGCTGGATTTAGGGTCAGAGGAACTGGGTTCAAATGGCAGTTCTGCCTCTATTGCACTCATGTGATCTTGGGCAAATCATTTCATTTTTGTTTCCTCATCTGTTAAAGAAGGAGGCTGGATTAAACAGCATCCAAAGTCCCTTCCCTGTGCCTCCACATGGTCTGGTTGGTGAGATGGGATGGGAGAATGGAGGGAGGTCTATTCAGTTTCCTCTCCACCACAAAGAGATCAGATTTAATTTATTTAAGGATTTTCCTGAAAATAGAGCATGAGCAGTAAACAACAGTATAGAAATAGGCCCCATAGATGAGTCAACTATGTGGTATCAATGACCTTTTAAAGAGTAATGTTTCCAAAATTAATTAAGATCTATTTGAATGACAATGCTAACTAGTGTCAGATGAATAGATTAGGTCAGTGGTTTTAAACTTTTTTCTGCCAGATTACTTGAATGGAACAAAATATCTCATGGACTACTTCAAATAATCTCTTTTGCCACTAACTTCAATTCTCTTCACTCCTTTCCTCCACTTCTGCCCCACCCCTAAAAAACTTTCACTCTGGAAACTGTTTTCACAGAACAGGACCCTTTGAAACACTCTGTTTTGGGTTACCAGTTATATAATAGCCACTCATGCACCAAAGTCTCTCCAAGACATTTCAATTACACCTCATTCTTCTCTGGGAAGCAAACTCTTCAGCCTCTTCTTTGTGGAGGGAATTGAATCAATGGTACTCTACACATGCTCACAAGGAAAGGCTAGTCCCATTACATGTGAATGTACAATGCTTGTTACCAGCTGGTTGCTGTTGCAAGTCATGATATCACCTTCCTGATGTCATGGTTCTCTTCCAGAACCAAGGACAAACAAGGAGAGCTACAAAGGTGAATTCCATGAACTCCATGATTTAGTTCTTTTCCTTGGGGATGCTGTGGATTAGTTGCAGTTTAAGCTACAGTATAATCATCCAAATCTTTTTTATTTGGTAACTTCATTTCTTTAAGTTATCCATAGTTTTAAACATAAAGTAAATCAAAGAACAGACTTTAAAAAAAATTCAGCATTGCTTTTTAAAAAAAAAACCCCGAAAACTAGGGCTCAGTTTGTGTTTTTTTGGGGGGAGTCATTTTTATATGGCTCTTGAAATTGCTGGGTCCTGACATTACTGTGTTGTACTCTGGCTAGAAAACACTTCCAAGAAGAATCACAGTACTTTAAGTTCAGACCTTGCGGTCATCATTGTGGGAGCAACTTTGTGGAAAAGGGGTCTGATGTCCCTGCCACTACCAGTACCAACTGCCACAGGGCTCTGAGAAGAATAAAACCCAGTCTGGTCCCTACAGTCACAGTTTAGGGAAGTAGACCTTGTGGGAATGCAGCACCTTCTCCCTCAGCAACCACATCAAGAAACATTAAGAAAAGAAAGTTCTACTATGCCCAAAGGGCTATAAAACTGCATACTCTTTGACCCAGCAATGCCACTTCTAGGTCTGTATCCCAAAGAGATCATAAAAATGAGAAAGGGACCCACATGTACAAAAATATTTATAACAGCTTTTTGTGGTGGCCAAGAATTGGAAATTGAGGGGATGCCCACCAACTGGGGAACGGCTGAACAAGGTGTAGTATATGAATATAATGGAATACTATTGTGCTATAAAAAATAACGAGCAGGCGGACTTCAGAAAAATCTAGAAAGACATATCTGTACTGATGCTGAGTGAAGTGAGCAGAACCAGGAGAACATTGTACGCAGTAAAAACAACATTGTGCAAGGACTAACTTTGATAGACTTAGCTCTTCTCAGCAATGCAAAGATCTAAGACAATTCCAAAAGAGGCATGATGGAAAATGCTATCCACATCCAGAAAAAGAACTATGGAGTCTGAATGCAGATCAAGGTATACTATTTGCTCTCTTTTTTTTTTTTGTTTCTTCTTTTTCATGGTTTCTCCTATTGGTTCTAATTTGTCTTACTAATGTGAAAATATATTTAATATAAATGTATATGTAGAGCCCATATCAGATTGCACTCCATCTCAGGGAGGGGGAAGGGGATGGAGGCAGGAAAATTTAAAACTCAAAATCTTATAGAACTAAAAATAAATTAATTAAAAGAAAAGAAAGTTCTAGACATCAAAGATTTCAGTACTATCAAAATGGTTAAACTCAGAAATGGATATGATTTTATTAGTGAAAGTGACACTAAAGAAGATACATTAACAACAAGCCAACGAGCTCTTATTTTGCATTTCCTATGTACAAAGAACTATGTGCTAAGCATCAGAAATACAAGTACAAATAAAAAGAAAGCCCCTACCCTCAAAGAGCTCATGTTCCAATGGAGGAAAAGAGTACACACAAGAAAGCTAAAAAGGGATGGTATTTACATTAGGAGATGGTAGAAAAAGTCCAGAATGTCAAGAGTCCAGCTTGGAAAGGAACAAAGTCATGGCTGCTCTGGGCTTCCTCCAGGAAAGAAGGTTCTGGGAGGAACCCATCACTCAAGGAAAAAAACACAGGGGCTTCAGGTACTTCTGTTGTGAGAAGTCTGGGGGTAATGTGAAGCTCTTGGGTGAAGATATTTTTATGTTATGATAGGGAATGGATAGGAATGATTTGCAGCTGCTCAGTAAGGACCATGGTAGGGTCTTTCTTTATGAATTGAAGCTACAACCTCCTACACGGGTTGCCTTCCTCATTAGAAAGTGAGCTCTTTGAGAACTTGCTATTCTATCTGCATCCCCAGCACATATTACAGTGCTTAGCACAGTAATTCTTAATCCATTCTTTATTATTCACTTTGTTGGAAGCACTGCCTCAAAAAGAGATTATTTACATGATTTACAGACTGCACTCCACTAATATCCTACTTAGATACCTTATCTTCAGGTGGAAGGAGAGTTATGCCAGATAAGCAGGGGCTTGGCGGGGCTTATCAAGGTGGAGAGTCTTTGAGTGCAGTCTTGGCTGCTGCTGTCCTCTTCTGCTGTCTGAAGATCAGCCTTACTTAAATAGAAAGCTTGGCCTCCCGTTGATTTTTTTTATGAGTGGGGTGAGGTGGTAAAGTTAGAAACCATTTCTTAGTAGCAATCTGCATGCGTGCAAACTGAGCCAGCATACATTGTCACAAGCCATTTTAAGTAGCTGTAGCTAAAACTAATAAGAGCTCATATTTCCAAATTGGCTCAAGTCATACAAAGTATTTTCCTCCAACAAGTCTCCCTGTGTTAGGTAGAAATATTTTGCAGAGAAGTTCAGAGAAGTGAACTGTCTTGTCCACAGCCATTCCGGTAGTTGTATGAGCTCCTAGACCCAAACTCAATTTCCAAAAAAAAAAAAAAAGAAAGAAAGGAAGAAAAGGAAAAAGCCCCCGGTTCTTTGTGCTGTATCAGGCTGCTGTCTGGCTGACGATAATAAATTAAGCAGCACACAAAGTTTGCAGGGCATCAGCAATGCCACTGGGCCCACAGCGGCCCGGGCCAGGCATGCCTGGGGGCTCCAGCTCTAGGAAGCATCTCTACGCAGGCAGGCGGGAGGAGGGGGAGGAGACACCCGGATTGAAATACTCCTTTGGTTACCACTTCGGCGGCTCCCGCACTTTTCACCGCCAGGGCGTCTGTAGTTGGAAGGTGCGGCGAAATAAGTCACACTTGGGTTACGATCCAGGTGACAAAAACACCTGCGTAAGGTTAAAGGTACAGGTGGAAGCGGCGCAAGGAGAGCAGAAGAACGGGGTCACATGACATCCAGGCCCCGCCCCTTTCCTGGCCCCGCCCCGCCGCCATGTTGAGCCCTCCGCTCTAGATGGAAGCGGCTGGGGCTGGAGCCGGAGCCGGGCATCACCCACGGTGCCTCCGCCTTATCTTCTCCTCTCCCGCACCCCGGTCCCGCGTGGGACCGGCTCGTACCCGGAGCGGCCCTCGGCTTTCTCGGACCGCGACCAGGTGAGCGGGGCGGTGAGAGTCCCCAGAGGGCGGGTGCGTGCTGCTGCTGGGACCGCCGAGCCCCGGCCCCCCTGGAGTCCGCAGCGGCCGGGGAGTGGGGAGCGGGGGGTGCCCAGCCCGGCTCGCTTCTCTCCCGGAAGAGCCGGGCAGGGGCAGGGGCGGGCGCCACGCACTGGTGCACTGACGGTGCGCCTAAGGGGGTTCTTCACCTCTGACCTCTGCCGGCCTGGCGCTTTTCTCCCCTCACCCCTTTCCCCGGGGGTGGCACTGGGGGCTTGGCGTCCCCCGCTGCTCCCTCGACCCTGACACAGGAGGGAGAAGACCGGGCTGTTGCCCTCGCATCCCAACGAGCAGAACGGCGTCCTGACCACTCACCTGCCCTCCACCCCCGATCTCTCCCCGAATGGGCCGGGGTCCCTGTGCATTTTGGAGACCTCGAGGTGGGCGCGGATGCGATCCACTCGTGCCCCGGGAATCCAGGGTTCTCTTGTTTGTTCTGGGTTTGTTTTCTTCCAACTCGATGAGACGGGACGAGAATTTTAAGCGTTCACCCGGGAAGTTTGGGGGTGGGGGAAGAGAGCGCCCCGTCTCGTGACCCTGGTTCTTGGGAGGAATAACTTTGTCCGCCCAGTTCGTTCCTGCATTGTCACGTGACCAGGCTCATTTTTGTCGCTTGCATCAAGCTCTTTAAACTTAAGTTATTTTGGTTTTAGGACCATCCCCCAGTATCTCCACCCCCTCCCCTCTACCTTACCCCCTCAGCTTTCTCACTAGTAGAAAACAAAACAAACAAACAAAAAAACCACCTCACTTGTCTCCAATCTCAGCTGGTAGCGTTGCAACAAGCTCCATAGGGGGGCAACTAGAAAAGAAAACACGGAACTCTGTTGTGGGACTTGTTTCGGTGCTGCTGCGTTTTATGCTGGAAGTTATATTAAAGCAAGCCTATTTCAAGTCAGTTTCTTAAGCGAAGTAACAGATTTTATAGCCTAGAACTCTGGAAACGGGTACCTCGTGTTATTTTTAATTTTCACGAGTCTAAAATAGTGGTAGCTCTTTTGTATTTTAACGCATACTGTAAGACCCCCTCCCCTACCACGCACGGTAAAATTATTTGGTAGCACTTTACGGGAGTTGTTAGGGCAAAATTGAGAGCTTCTAGAGCACAGGAACTGGGGTTTTTTAAAATTTGTTTTTGGAACGGGAAAGGCAGGACAATTGGGGTAAAGTGACTTGCCCAAGGCCGCACAACTAGTAAGTGTGTCAAGTGTCCGAGTGTGGATTTGCATTCAGGTTCTCCTAACTCCAGGGCCAGTGTTCTACTCACTGCGCCACCTGGCTGCCACCGAAGAAACTGTTTTTTACCCTTTATTACCCCTTCGCTTAACCAGGCATATAGTAGGCACTTCATATTTATTGACTGACTGCAGACCTTAAAGCGCTATAATTAATGCTTGCCGTTTTCTTATTGTTGCTGTTTGTTGATTATTTGGGAGCTTTGAGGCTGGGGGAAGATATACATTTTGTAATTTTTTTTTCCCGAACTTGGGAATACTCACTGCTTCTTAGGGACCAAGGGCTGGCCTATAGTGAGGATGTATTTCGGTATACAGTAGGGCCTCTTCCTGTCGATTCTTTTCCTCCATTCTTCTCGCTCCCTCCTTCCCACTTGAGATCAGATCTTTGACTTTAAAATCACATCCAGATAAAGAGCTCACTGTCTCAGCAATAAATTATTGGCCCTAGGATATATCAGACGTCATTAGGCGGAGATGAAACTCTTTGTCCAAGTGTCACTGTCTCCTGGCTTGATTTTGTATATAGTCTTAGAATTTAGAAGAAAACTTAAACGTAGTCTGCTTACTTGAGGAGAATGGGACTTGGGAAGAGTCAGCTCATTCAAGTGTAGTGGAATCAGTGACTTAGAAATGAATGTTTGATTTCGGATATGATTAGTAATTTTAATACAGAGGTCAGTGGATTTTTTTAATACATTTTAATACAATTTTTTAATAATTTTAATACAGAGGTCAGTGGCCTATTGAGACCTTTGAGTGTGGGTAGAACTGCTAAAAAGAAAGTGATGTGATTTATCAGTTTTTAAAGGGAGTGTAGCAGATTTGACTTAAAGTCCTGGTTTTGCAACTAGCCTAGCTGCTACTTTGGGAGAAGTCACAGGTATACTTTCTGGACCTCAAATTTTGCATCTTTAAAAATGAAGGAGTCGCACTAGGTAGCAGCTTCTAATCCTATTTTATATGATTTTATGGCAGAACAGAATTGCAGGCTGTGTGCTGGAACCGGAGTCATGAGATAGGAATTCAAATACTTGGTTCTTTTTTGTTACCAAACAAATGCACTTCACCACTTTGGGCCTCTTGGTGTTCATCTGAAGAAAACATGGGAGTTGGACTAGATGACCTCTAAGGTTCTTATGAGCTCTGAGTTTGATTTTTTTTAAAAAATTGATGGTTATGCCTGATTTTGTACAATTTTAATGGAAAAAATAACGAATTTACAATCATAGAAAATCAGATTTCTATCAGAGTCCACCAATTGAGTACTAAGTTGTTCTTAAAGCTGTTGTCATCTAAATAAAGCATTTATGCATTTTTTTTTTTTTGTGGTATGGCCACGCACTTTTAGTAAACCACGTGGAGAGTGGAGAGTTAAACAATGGACCCACAGACACTGATAGAAATACTAGCAGTATCTGATTTTTATATAAGCATTGAGGTTTACTAAGTATGTACATTATTTCATCTGTTTGAGATCTAAGATGCACACTTAATTCTCTATATGAATCAAATGTTTGTGGTGTGGACAAAGAAGAAAGTGCTTTTGTCTAGGTGATTAATCCAAAGGGACTGTAAGGGGTTCCAGGCTGGGGTTGGTGTGGCAGAAGATACCAGTTAGTGAGTACAGTGGACAGCTGGTAAAATTGGGTATTATCAAAAGTGGTTTCAAATCTTGATTCTCCTACTTAATGCCATTTTGATCATAGACAAGCCTCTTAATCTCCCTGGGCCTTAGTTTCTTAATCTGTAAAATATCCTAGAAGGTCTCTTCTGGCTCTAATTTCTATGAAAGAGCACTGTTTTCTATCCAGTGACTCTTGTTAGTTTAGTGTGTCATGAAGATTTTATCAACATATTTACACATTACATATTTTCATTTTTTTTTTGCCAATTTTTGCTTTTTTATGGGGAGGGGTGAGTGATACAGATTTAGAGATGGTAGAGTTTTAATCATGGGGCATAGAGGCCCAGCACTCTATCCACTGTGCCACCTAGCTGCCAAGTATGGAGGTGACATGGTCAGGCCTTATGAGAACTACTTTGACTTTGGCAGTTGAGTGGAAGATAAGACTAGAGTGAGGAGACTTCAGTCAGGTTGAGCTACCAGCAGGCTATTAAAATAGTCTAGGTGTGAGGTGATGAGGGCCTGTACCAGGGTGGAGGCAGTGTCAGAGGAGAGAAGGGGGCATATTCGACAAATGATGTAAAGGTAAAATTGACAGGCCTTGACATCATATTGGCTATGAGGAATAAGAGTGAAGAAATTGGTGATGACATCTAGGATGCAAGTGACAGTATTAGGGAAATTTGAAAGTGGAGGTTTCGAGGGGAAAGAGAATGAGTTCAGTTATGGGTGTGCTGAGTTTAAGAAGTCTACTGGACATCCAGTTGCAAGGCAGTTGGAGATTTGAGGCTGAGGGTCAGCAGAGAGGTTAGAGCTGGAGAGGTAGATTTGAGAATTCATCAGCATAAAGATAATTAAATCCATTGGAACTGATAAGTCACCAAGTAGGATAGAGGGAGAAGAGAACAGGGATGAGGACAGAACTGTGAGGAACAGGATCCAACAAAGGAGACAGAGAAGCATCAGTCAGATGTAGGTAGTATAAGTAGAATAAGAACAGAGAACGAAAATGGTGCCTCAGAGACAGGGAGAGGGAGAGATAGAGACAGAGAATATCAAGGAGAGAGGTCAAGAAGAATGATTGAGAAAGTAGAATGGGCTGCCTCAGGAAGCATGGGGACTGTCGTTCCTGGAGTCTGATCACCTCTAGTCAGGGCTGTTTAAAAGGATATTCTTATTTAGGTATGGGTTAGGTATGTGACCTTTGAGGTCTTGACTAATGCTGAGATTTTCTGAAATAAGTAACAGATAACTAGACCATCCAGTTGAATTTTGGGAGTGGGGGTTGAGGGAGGCATTTATTGTGTATTTGGAGCTTTACAGTTGTGAAGGTTAGAGTCAGAAAATTTGATTCTTCCAGCTTTGCTGACATTACTGATAATCTATGCTCCACAGTAAGACTACAATTTTGATTTTTAAAATGTTATATTACATTTTAAATACATGTAGTTGGTTGAAATGAAAGAATGAGTATATGGATATACCCTGGTACATATCAACCCATCTCTATATGAATAAGATCCTAAAACTTAAAATTGACTGATGGGGGAGGGGGCTGGAAAGAAGGGAATAAATATTTATATAGCACCTACTATGTATCAGGCATGGTGCGAAGTGCTTTTACAAATAATTATCTCATTTGATCCTCACAGCCACCCAAAGAGGTAGGTGCTAATACCCACATTTTACTGTTGAAGAAATTGTTGAGGCCAAGAGGCCAAAAGGTCAGATGACTTGCATAGGGTTTAGCCAAATTTGAATTCAGGTCTTCCTAACCTGAAATCACAAAATCATAATGTTAATACATTCCAAATTAGGGTAATCAGTGAATGTTTAAACACCCATGCTTTACCATTCAATGAGTGTTTCAAGTAAGGTCTTCATGTTGTATCAAAATGATGACCAAATTAATAGGATTTCCAGGAAAATTTGAGGCAATTAAGGATAGAAAAGTTGTTGATATTCTTCTGGGCAGTCCTGTATAATCAAATGACGAAGGTAGGGTAAGCATTTTTTCTTCTGGTGAAGTCATACCAAGGCATCATTCTTTTCCAGTATGTTGGCACATTTTGATCATAGGCAAGGTTCATTCATTGGGAAGAATGATAGAGATATGATACCATCATTGAATTTTTAACCTAAGTATTTGACTGCTCCTGTCCTGAATGCACCCACCTCCCCATAATCCTTTCCCAATTCCTTGAATACAGTCTATTCAATTCTGCCTGGGGAAATAGGTTTCTTTAAGGCCAGCCCCATTGCCACCTATTTTCACAAAACTTACGATATCCCCTTGCTCAAATAATCTTTGGGAGCTTGGGGAATTCTCTTAACTTCTCTAAGTTTCCTCAGGTGTGGAATGAAGGAATGGGACTGGAAGATCTTTATAATGTCACTTCCAACTCTACAATTTTCTTATAGCTCTTAGTTGGAACCTTCTTTACCACATTTTAACTGTAAAGCTCACTGAGGGTCAGGGACTTGTCATTTTCACCTTTGCATCTCTGGAACCCAGCACATAGCTGGCAAATAATAAGTGCTCAACAAATGAGGAGTTGAATTGGATTTTTTCAAAAGGACTCTATGATCTGTTGTTCCTGTTGATTTTGTTGTTGCTTGTCCTTTGTTTTTGAAGAGGATCAATGACATCAGGAAGGTGAACTGTCTTGGTTTAAGTGAGGCAGAGCTGTGCAATACTTATCAGCCTCCCTCCTTCCTCCAGTCATGGGAGTCCAGTGTCTAGATGACTGTCTATAACCCAGGTTGCAGTGGGTCTTTTTAAGCTAAGGTCTTCCTTGGGTCTCAGTTTGTCTGAGGCAAAGCCCATTGAGTAATTAAAGACTAGGTAAGAATTGAGGCAAAACATGGCCTGGTTTGCCTTCATAAAAGAATCAGGCTGGGAGGGGAAGGACCCTTAGAGTTTCATGATCTTTTGAAGCAGCCTTTTAAACAGTTTACAAAGACAAATTTTAATTAGCGATGACTAAAAAAAGCCTCCCAAAGATAAATGTGAATTGTAAAGAAAGATTAAACATTTCAAACACTTTTGTGTTGAAGTTTGGAAAAATAAAATGTGATATGTGTATGTGAGAATAAGAATGTACTCTTATGGCATGCCATTAAGGTTGAAAGTCATATGGGTCTTCAGGGGAAAAAACCCACTTTTTCTCATTACCTTAGTAAATTAAGTTTGCTTTTTTTGTGTGTGAAATTTAAAGGCTTTGGTGTATTAACCAGTTTTTCTTGGACTGCTGATTTTCTCCTTTAAGAGTTGGCAAATGTTTCTGAAATTGTACTTTGTCTCCTTTTTATGGATGTAAGGCCAAGTTTCCTAACATTCTGAGAGAAAATACTGCCGGGTTTTTTTTGTTTGTTTATTTAAGTCTTTTGGCACAGCAAACATTAGAGTTTGGTAATGGCAGAACACTAGTCCACTTGAGAGGTCCACATCTATGGGGCATGGCTCCTGGCATGCGGCTGGCCAGGTTTTGGCTCCAGCCCATGCTTTCCCTCCCAGATGATTAATTGTTGGGGCTGTGGGACCGGTAGTGCTGAGTTCCATTTTAATCACCTGTTTAAGTAAACAGGTAAAATGTGAAGTGGAAACAGGACAGGAAATGCAAAAGTAGCTTTGATTTAATAGTGTTCACCCCTTTTTGCTACCACAAAAAGTCTTTCTTATATTTTGCTCAAGCTACTCTGTGTGCAGGTGAGATTTGTGACTTTTTTGTTACTGCTCTGGTCTTTTTGTTTAGTTTTTTGTCAGTCCAAGTCTTTGTGACTCCTTTTGGGATTTTCTTGGCAGAAATATTGAAGTAGTTTGCCATTTCCTTCTTCAGCTCCTTTTACAGATGAGGAAACAGGCAAACAGGGTTAAATCACTTGCCCGGGTGCACACAGCTAGCAAGTGTCGAAGGATAGATTTGAATTCAAGTCTTCCTGTCTGTAGGCCCAGCACTCTATCTACTTGGCCACCAAACTACCCAGATTTATGGACTTTTGGTACTGCTGTGGTCTAGTCTGGAGGACGAACATCTGTATAGTCCTTACTATGCACCAGAATGCTCACTGTGTGTAAAATGTGGAGACGGTTGTAAATAATAATCTAAAAGAACCAGTATTCTTTCTCTGTGGGATCGAGGCACTCAAGTGAAACAAGTGGATTTTTTCAATGTTGAATACTATTATAATCATGTAAAATTGCCATTGCTTCTCACCCTCTGCCCCCATCCTGGGCCACTGTTGGCTACAAGTTTCTCCTGCCTGATACCCACCCTGCCTGTTATATAATATTCCATGATGGAAACTTTTAGCTCTATGTTGCAATTAGACAAACACCTGATAGCTTCCTTGCCTGTGATCTCAGAGGCTGAAAAACAATTGCATGTGCCCGAATGAGACACCTTTTCTTTCTCTTCACTCCTCCTTTTATTACCTCCTACCTTGGTGCTGCCCCAAAACATGGTGTATCTACATATGAGTGTGGTGTTACTGGCTGTACTAGTTATATTGTTGAATTGTATTGGTTGTTGGCCTCAGTTTAAGGAGTTAGCCTGCTAACTACCCTTGTGTAGCAGATGAGACTCTCAGCTGTCGCCCACACCCATTAGGAGTGATATTTTCTCATTGAACTCCGTTCTCCTATGGTTGTGACCCAGCAATCGTCACATGCAACAACCAGTGAATGTTGAAGTTGAGTCCTTTTTTGTTGCTCTTTCCTCCTTCCACTCTGGGCTTCTCACCTGGGTATCTCCTAAATCTGAAGCCTTTCCTTTTGAGAGTTAACATGGTCTAAATAAAGGCCCCTTGATTTTAGACATCATTGGTTAGTTTGACTTTTCTGAAAGCTTCTTAAATCTCCCAAACTCTTTTATCACTCGTTAAAAACTTAAATAAAGGAATACCTTATTTCCACTTGTTTTATACGTTTAGTCAAAATTTTCTTCCTAGTATTTGAAGTTTTGTTTTTCCTGATGTAGTTTCAGCTTTGGTGAACCTTAGTTTGCCCACCAGAGTTTGTCTTCTCAGCTGCTTCACATTTTGTGAAGTTTCAGTAGTCTCCACTGAATTTTTAGCCATGCTCTATCTTCCTGTCTCACTTGATGAAATCTGAACAGAGAGGGCAATTTAATAAAGGCTTGATGAATGATGAATGTAAGAAAGAGGAAAACTTTGAACCTGTGTTATATTTTTCTTTATATATTCAAGTCAAGATTTCTTTTTTAATTATATAGCACAGTCATTCAGTTTCATATTTAGTTTGTGGTTGTTTAACTCTTCTGTCTTTTTCTGCCGTGCTTATACAAGTATATTCTTGAACCTAACCCAATATTTATGTAATTTTGATGTTTATTTCTTGACTTATTCAGTAATTCCTAACATTTTATCCAATTTTTGTATATTTCTCTAGCCTAGTAATGGCCATGGTATAGTTTAACCTAGATATCAGCTGTTAGCAAGCCCCACTTGTTTCATCATAATAATGTATTAAAACACCTAATTATTAGTAGTTCTATGCTCAGTACATTAAAGAAAAACAAGATGAGATCCCTACTTTCTAAGCCAGCAGTTCCATCTAAGAAGCTTTTGTGGAACTTATCTCAGTTAACAATTCAAATGTGGTGTAGATCCCATTCAAGTTCTAAAGTGTTATCAGGATAAATTTTACAAGAAAAACAAGCAGTGTTAAGCCAAGTGAAAATCTAAAGATCTACGGTGAGGAAAACTTACCTTTTTAAGAAGTCATGTTTATAAGTGGTTCAACCACAGATAAACCTTCATATGTAACTTCATAAAATTATGAAGCATCTGCTATTTGCTAGAGTTTGAATTTTCCTCTCCCAGGACAAGTTGCATAATCCACTTGAACAGCCTTGGAGGAAGATGGAAAACAAATGGAGAGAGACTGATAGTGCCCGCTTTAAGCAGTGGGAGGTGCTTCCTCAAATTGGGAGGGGCACACATTGCAGAGATGCTAGAAGAAGGTTGAAGATGGGACTGACTTGGAAGTGGTCCTGCAGGCACCTGGGGAGACCTTTGTTGTGGAGAGAGGGCTTGTGTTTTTTAATAAGTTTGGAAAGATTTGAGCCAGTAAAGGCATGAAAAAGTAGTTGCATAGAGAGCTGAACTTTTGGGGAGTAAGTAGCAATGCACATCAGTGGTGAGAGGGGCTGGAGGAGCGGTGAAGTAGAACAAGAGCCAGAGAAGAGCTGCCAGCAAAAGGACAATGTGGTACACACAAAAGAGCCTTGGAAGTGAGGCTAAAGATGAGTGAACCTCAGCTTCCCTCAGTACAGGGTTCCCTGCCCTCAGGGGAGGCTAAGGTATAGAGGTCTTGATTTTGTAGACTTGGAAGACTTTTGTCTATCTTTTAACGTGTAAATATGACTTCTGTTTTTAGCTGTATGAGCTTGAAATGATGTAAGGACAGCAGTTAGCTAGTCTTGTGGGGAAGTGTCAGAAACTGAGGTGTCCAGGCTCTACATGGGTGAGGGCAAGAGCTAAAGAAGTGAGAGGATATCAAAGGGTACTTCCTATAGGAGGGAGCACTTGACACTAGGGCTATCCCAATAACACATGAACATATGTGGGTCATTTTAAGTTTTGATATTTCTACTTATTTTGTTTCAGGCTTCATTATTAGGCAACCACTACTGTACCTTCTTTATGTATACCTGATAAAATGAAAATCTGTAGGACTTTAGGATCTTAGATATATAGTTAAAAGAGACCTTAGAGGACATTTGGTTTACCCCCTCCCCCTTATTTTATTGATGAAGAAACTGCAGTCCACTTAAGTAAAGTGATTGTACTAGGTCAGAGGAAGTATGAGGTAGGTATGTAGGTATTCATATTCAGATCCCATGACTTAGAATCAAGTTAAGTGCTCAAAATTCATTTTTTCCTTCTTTACCTTGCTATTTACAAAACAGATAAATTGGGTGGTTAAGAGAATTTTTTTTTTGAAGGCCACCTTTACAAAAAGATTATTTACCACATACTGTCTTAAAATAGCAATTTTCCAGATGCATTTAAACTAATTTACGTTCAGTTCTTCTGGGCATGTTAATTACAATTTATCTGATAAATCTTTAAGTTTGATATAATGCCTATTTTACTTATTTACTTGTTTATTAATATTTGAGTTTTTTAATATCAGTCCGAACAGTTATCTTCTCCACATGAAATGTATTATAGAGAGAGATTTGACGGGAGAGAAGATAGGGCCTTTGACTGAATCCAAACTTCAAAGAACAAATCCCCTTAAGAAAAGGATTTGTAGGATTTGTTCTGTAAAACTTGGACTCAGTCAAAAGGCCACACCCAAGGACCTAGAAGGCCACATATGACTTCAAGGGGTTCCCAACTCCTGGGATAGCTTTATCAGACCCAGACCCTGTGTTCTTCCAGGTCTTGGTGTCTTCATTTCTCAAATGAATTTCAAATACATCTGATAGAACACTTCTTAAGCATCTACTATATGGCAGTCACTGTGCCAAGCTAATTAAACAAGCCTCCATCCAAATAGAAATGGGAAAATATGCCCCAAATCTACTGAAAATGATACAGTTTTCATAGCTTAAAACTGCACTAAGATTTTTGGAATACCCTGTATTATTATTTTCCTTCTCCCACAGAGATGGGTGTTAAATGATAAAAGCTGACTAAAATCTCTGTGTTTGAGGAATTTCAAGCCATAAAAAGATTATATAATAACAAGAAATATTTCCCTCAGTGTTGAGCATTAGCCATACCTTTGTGCAAACTATAACTCTAAAGCATGTTACTTTTATATATCGCAAAATTTAAATTGGAGGTGTTAGTTTTAAGTTTTTGGAAGTGAAGTAGTGAAAGCATTGTGCTACTTAAAAATTTGAACCATTTGGAAAGGCAGTTTGTAAACACAACTGCACTTTCATTTCAATTTGGCAGCTTTTTAGCTAACTATGGCAATGGAAGATAATCATGTTGTAATTCCACCCACTTCGGTAACAGATTGTTTCTTCTTACTAGCTAATCCCCTTTGTAATTAGTAATGCTTATTTGTAAAATGAAATTCTCATCAGACTTTGGATGTACACACCATTTTGTCTTTGAAGAAATGTATAGAAAGAACCATCTAAATAAAGCTATGGTAAAGAAATGAGAAAAGTAGGAATTGGAATGAATAACCAAATTCCCATCTTCTTTCACTACACCTTAATCAGGTACAGAGCATTTGTTCTGTTATCATTTCAGGCATCCATATTTTAAGTTAATAACTTCAGAGTCCTCTTTCTCTCTTTCTCTCTCTCTCTCTCTCTCTCTCTCTCTCTCTCTCTCTCTCTCTCTCTCCCTCCCCCCCTCTCCCTCTCTCTCTCTCTCACACACACACACACACACACACACACACACACACTACACATTTAAATGAACCTGTGAAAGGAGGGTGGTATGGTATAGTGGAATAAACACTTCTTTGGGAGTCAGGAAACCTGGGTTTGAATCCTCACATGTGGGATGTGGGGGAAATTACTTAACCTCTCTAGAGCTTGTTTCTTGTGTAAAATAAGGAGTTTGAATTAGATAATCACCAAGGTGGCTTTAGTTTTAATATTTTTCTAGTCTAAATAAAGAAGCACAAGTGAGGAAAATACAGAAAGAAGGTAGTACAGTGTTATGGATCATGGCCATAGAATCAGGTATTTGCACCTATCTTCTTTTCTCACTTCACGTGGAGCAGAGGTGAAGTAAGCAGAACTAGGAAAATAATTTATACTGTAATAGGATTATAAAAATGAATGATTTTGAAACTGTAATTGGCCACGATGCTAGAGAACTAATGATAAATGCTGCCCACCTCTTGACAGAGAGGTGATGAACTAAATATGCAGAATGACACATTTGGGGGAAGGGCCAATATGAGAATTTGTTTTGATTGAGTAATATATTTGTTACAAGCATGGCTTAAACATGTTTTTCCTTCTAGTTTTTCTTGGCGGACAGGGAACAGGTATGAGAAGAAGAGAAAATAAATACTTAATTGAAAAAAATAATTAAAATAAAATTGGATCTTCTCTTGCATAGCTTTGCTTTTCCCTGACTTTATTTTATTAAATGCCATTGCCACTTTCTCAGGTAATAAATCAGATCCATTGTGGTAATTCTATCCACTATCTTTACTGATAAGAATAGATCACTATAAAAACACCAGTAGATCTGTTTCATTTAACCTCAGTTGTTTTTTGTCCTTTGGATTTCATCTCTACATTTCATTGGCATGATTTGATTTAGTTTGGAGCTCCTTCTCTCTATTTTGTAAATCACAACCACTCTCCATGGCTACCTTGTCTCTTTGCTTGGCAAGTGCAAGCATTTGCTGATTGACATGGTTTATGGCTTCTTTTGACCTCGTCATCATGCCTCGTCATGTACATGAATATTACCACTTCTTAAAGAAGTTTAATTGATGTATTACTTGCTTTCTCAGTGGTGGGAGAGGGGAGGGAGAGATTTTGAAAACCAAAATTTTAAAAAAGATTGTTAAAAATAAAAAATTTTAAAACCTTGAAAAAAGTTGATAGCATCAAATTTTCAATTTCCTACTTTCTGGAGTCATTAGCTTCTTTAAACAGGTAGGGTTAGTGCTCTTATATTTTGTAAGTAATGTCATCGTTAAATTGTCTTCCTTTCTACCTTGGTATTGATTTTAACCTTTGCTCTAACCTTTTGTCTGCATAGATCTGATTCTTAAATGACCCATACTTTAGTAAACAGTCATTATGTTTCGATCAATAGTCAGTTTTACTTTTTGTGACACCGTTCTTGCTATATTTTGCCCTTCATCTCTATTGTTGAGAAAAGTATTCATGATACTAGAAGCCTCTGTATGAGCTCCATGTATCTGTCCTCTTTCATTTCTTGATCTTGGTCTGTATTATCCAGCATGATGTTTGTGATCCTTGCTGTTACCAAGTGTCAAAAGTATTTGCTAACTTAATTGAGCAAGTTATTCACAAAATTTCCCTACTTTTCCTTCCTTTGCAACAGATAATGGTGTATGGGCTGTGACTTTTTCCTAGTGGTTTTTTGCTGTGTTCACAATGAGTGTAATCAAATCAAGATTACAGTGTCTGAAAGAATGCTTATCATTGCTGTTAAGTTCAAAATGAAGCCCATTTCCTTATTTGCCTTCCCGAAAAAAAAAACCAAAAAACCTGTAAGCCATTCTGTGATAGAATTATAATGACTAGGGAACCTCTCAAAGCTCTGTTCAATTTAAATTTATGATACTCTGGTAAAAAGCTTTTACATACAGATTTTCTTTTTTGTACTACTATAAGAATCTAGCAAATTACAAGTCAGCATGTTCTTAGAAAATATAAAATTGTTTTATTATATATCTTACCCATATTCTGACAGTACAGTGAACATACATTACTAAGTAAGGCTTGCTTTTTTCTTTGCAGAACAATGTTGGTAATGCAGATGATGCATTTAAACTGAACAATTAAAGGTAAAATTTACCGCCTCATGTTTTTCTTATTTAAAGTTTGCTTGATTATTTTTGGAACCTAGGTCAGTTGCAAAAGTAAAAATTATTTTTAAAGTTTTACCCTCTCAATAATTTTTATATTTCCATAAATTTGATAAAATTTTCTATAAAACTTGAGGGGCTTTACATGAGTTGGAAATTCTTTGGGAAAAACTCAGCTTGTGCACCCTGTATTATATTTTTATGGTTTTAGCTACAGATGTTGATATATGACTTTGTAAGGTTAACTTATTAAATTATAAAAAGTTTATTAATTTTATTTAAAGACTTGAAACCA
>CM053622.1:479198614-479249794 GCA_028646595.1 Phalanger gymnotis | reverse complement strand
TTAAGGACTTAAAAGGGGGCTAATTTGGGAACCAGTGGGTCTCTGGACTCTGGTCTCTAGTCGTTGAGGCGGGACTTAAGAACGCCAGAGGCTTGGCTGTGAGGAGAGGTGAGAAACTATAGCTGGAAAAAAATCCGAAGCAGAGCCGACCCCTGTGTGGACCCAGGAGTTTGAGCCAGGTCTTGAGGCCGGTGAATATGATTTATGCCATCTTATTTTTCTGTGGCCTCCTGGCTACTCTTGTGAGGCAGGCCTACTGGGCCTGGAGGCTTGTGTTCACAATACTGGAGTGGGGAGGTTGGTTCACTAATTTGTTGCTCTGGGCCCTGAATAAATTTTTTGATGCCTTCTGCTTGGAGAATTCTGTATACCCAACGATTTTGAACCATTCAGATATTTATGTGATCCTTTTTGAGATCATAAATTCGGCCCTCCTACTACAATATATCAAAAAATATTTTACAACTCCAAATTCTCCCTTTCTCCACCTCCTCTCTTCCTTACCCATTGAAAGGGCAAGAAGAAATATGATACACATTACACATTACGAAGTCATTGCAAAATTTATTTTCACACATTAGCCGTGTTGCCCAAAAAAAGTGAATGAAAATGCTCCAGTAGATGATTGTTACAATTCAATAAATGTGTTTTGACTGTCTTGCAGCAATAGAATTTCTAACTAGGACCATCCTGGCTAACTATAGAGTTAGAAGTGAGACCTCAGTGGCCATCTCATCCAATCCATACCCAAAAGGAATCCCTTTTATAACATATAGGACAAGTAGTGGACCCAGTCCCTGCTTAAAGAGCTCCAAGGATGGAGAAAGCAGAGCTCTCACTTGGGCATTCATTGCTAACAGTGTGTTTTTTTTGTATAAAGATACATTTGTTTTATTTGTGTAAATAATATTTGTGTAATAAATTGAGAATTTGTCTGAACAGGAACCAAAAGATTTAGTAATGATCGTTCTTTTTTTTATTTTATAGGATTTTGCTGAAAAAAGATCTTTTCATTCAACAATGGCAGGAAAATCATCACTTTTTAAAGTTATTCTCCTTGGAGATGGTGGTGTTGGGAAGAGCTCTCTTATGAATAGATATGTCACTAACAAATTTGAGAGCCAGTTATTCCACACAATAGGTGTGGAATTTTTAAATAAAGACTTGGAAGTGGATGGACACTTTGTAACTATGCAGATTTGGGACACAGCAGGTCAAGAACGCTTTAGAAGCCTGCGAACACCATTTTACAGAGGTTCTGACTGTTGCCTTCTCACTTTTAGTGTAGATGACTCTCAAAGTTTCCAGAACTTGGGCAACTGGAAGAAAGAATTCATTTATTATGCAGATGTCAAAGAGCCCGAAAGCTTTCCTTTTGTGATTTTGGGTAACAAGATTGATATAAGTGAAAGACAAGTTTCTACAGAAGAAGCCCAAGCCTGGTGCAGGGACAACGGGAACTATCCTTACTTTGAAACAAGTGCAAAAGATGCCACAAATGTTGCGGCAGCTTTTGAGGAAGCTGTTAGAAGAATTCTTGCTACTGAGGATAGGTCAGATCACTTTATTCAGACAGATACAGTCAATCTTCATCGAAAGCCTAAGCCCAGTTCATCTTGTTGTTGACTATTGAAAAGCTTTGCCAATATAGCTCTAACCAACTCATTTACAAAATGGGGTGCAGGGGAAATGAGAGGAAGAGGATCAGAGAATAAAGTCCAGCAAGTCCAGTTCTAATAATAAAATTTAAACTAATCTATACTGCTGCTTCATTAGAAGGTGGAAGGGAAATAGCCATTCTTTGAGTAACCTATTTAGCAAAGGCACATAACATTTATAATGGTGTCTCCAATAACAAATGGTTACTTAAATTTTAATGTGTAACTTACAGAGCTAGTAATAAATCAAATGAATACTTTAAAATGAAAACTTGAATTTCTAGAAGCACTACTTGGGTTGTTTTTTCCCCTAGAACTCAAATGGAGAACACATTTTTGTATGTATATATTTTTACAAAATTAGCATTTCATTCTTAGTTCACTGAAAGCACATATTAAAAATGCTCAATATTAAAGATTTCAATCACAAAATTACCTTGGACTTGTGATACTTCATTTTACATGAAATTGTTTAACTGTTTATATCTGATCTGTAAGAGTGGAATGTAGTTGATTGATATAAGGCAAAAACTTGGGCTATAGCTGATTTTTCCCCTCCTCAGATGTCAGTACCGATTGACTTATAAAAAGAAAAAAGAACATTATTATAAAGTATCTGGAAATGTCATCTCTGGTAGTCTTTATTTTAAAACAAGAAGTATGCATTTTTAAATAGATCAGAATGCTTTGATTCAGCAGCACTTTTTCACTGAACATTTAGTGCTATAGTCAAGGACATTCTGCCTCAATTTTAAGGGAGAGATTAAATTGATGTTTTCACCTTACAGGTATTATCCTTAGAGTTGAAATGTAGCTTTTCTGAAACAATTTTATTCAGAACAAATATGCTATGTTTCAGTGTAATAAGAAGCGAAATGCAAACAGTGGAGGACATCATTACAATGAAACAAGATTTTCTTTAAGGAATTCTAGTTCTCAGGATTTTTTCCTCCTGCCATTCTAAAATGATCTAAATTTGAATTTGAGGAGTTAAATTTTTAGTAGTATATATACTGATAATCTTGACTGTTATCTCCATTCCTCCTGCCCACCCCCTCTCCCAGCAAATAAATCTTACTATATAAAGGGCTCTTATGTTCTGTAGTGTATACATTTTAGATACCTTCAATTTGAGAATGCTTTTAACAAGTAGTATATATTTGTGGCTAGGCCCCCCTCATCAAATTATGTTGGAAAAACATGACATTTACAAAATGCTTTATAAAAATTTTCTAAGTATTTTACACATTATTTTCACTTGATTGTCACAATAGCCTTCTGAGGGAGGTATTCAAGTATCCCCACTTTATAAGTGAGGAAACTAAAGCTTAGAAGGGCTGACTTTTCTCAAGGTGGTACAGCTAGTGAAAGACGAACTTGCTACTCTTAACCAAATTTTCTGATGCTAAATCCACAGCATTCTTTGCCATTGTCACATCCTTCCTTTTTTATCAGAGCTGCAACTAGGGCAGTCACTTTCCCAGACTGGGATTGGTGGTGATTATTCTCTGTCCCTTAAAGTAACCTCAGATTATGCTACCATAGTACCGTTTTCCAAGGAGGGGAGCCTCCTGGCCCACCCTTCTCATGCCAGTCCTCCTCATGTAAAGCTTTATCCAGTTTTTTTTAATTGCACTATTCAGAATATTTTCAACATCTGCTTATGAAGAATGATTAAATGGAACAGTATCAAAATGCCAATGAATTTCATCAAGTGGTATCTAATGATGTTTGTATTTTTTTTAATTGCGGGGGAAATGCTAAAATTCATTGAAATTAATCTCAACTATGCTAATTTTACTTTACCATTTCATTATATTTTATCAGTGAAATGTTTGGCAACTCTTGAGAGGGGAGACAAGACGGAGAATTATTGGGAGGCTGTGAGATAAAGAGCAAGCATAGATATCAATTCGGCCTTAGTAAAGAGGCTCATTTTCTTTTTTTGCCCCCAGTAAAGGAGAGAATGGGGAATGATGACAAGTAACAGATTTGAGATGGGAGAGCTCATGGTGAATGATCACATCTTACTTAATTCTCACAATAACCGTATGAAGGCGGTGGGCCAAACAGTAGCATATCAATTTTACAAATGCTAAATTGCCAAAATGCTTGCAGTGCTTATAGCATAAAGAAGGCTTGGGCCAGAAAACGGCCTGGCTTTGAATTCTGGCTGTTAGTTTCTGAGTTAGATCTGTGTAACCGTGGCTAAGATCTGTCTTTTGACATTACACTTTTTAAAAAATCATTAAAAGTCCAATTCTAGCTTCAGACCTGTACTTCTAAGCTCACAAGGCTAGTAAATGACCAATGTAGGATGCCCTAGGTCTTTTGAGTCCTAATATGGTGTTCTTTCTACTAATTAAGGTCTCTGGAGTCTGGCCCAGAGTAAAACAGTATCAACAGTAAGAGTTTGGAATTGGAACACAAGACTAGTTCAGTAAATCCAGAAATATTAGAACTAGCAGATAATCTCAGGAACCCAAAAAGGACATCTTTCTACTTGGAAATGGCTGGGGAAAATCCCTAAAAAGGCTTTTTTTTGATGGCAAGGCAACCCCTTGATAGCCATCTGGTAGCCAAGAAACAGAGGGCCGATTACAGTGTACAAGTATTGCTTCATTACCTGGAAGAAATGTTTGTAAAATGCCAACCTTTTCACATGAAAGCTGAGAGCAAGGGAGAACAGGAAAGAAAAATGCAAGAGAAGACAGATCAGAGATGGCAGTGAATGAACAGTATGACAACTGCACTATAAAATCATTCAATAATTCATTGTTGCCCACCAATAACTTTGGGGGGAGGGAGGAAAAAGAATGAGGAAATGGTACATTCAGTGTGTTGCATTTTACAGTAAACAGCTAAGCCATATTAAGAGTAGGGTACCACAGTCTAGCTTCAACAGCAACACAACAGAATTGTTTACCACAGGGTTCCAATCCTCTAGTGAACTGTATATTACTGCTGCATCTAACCAGTTTGTTCCAAGTTCCTATTCTTTGAAGATTCAGTCTTAAAAGGTTGGGGAACAGTTCTAACTTTCAATGAGTTGTCAGTGAAAGGATCAAAATGTTCTATTTTTAACAGCATCTGTTCCCCATTTCAAGGCAGCCAGGTGGTACAATGGATAGAGTGCCAGGCCTGGAGTCGGTAAGATGAGTTCAAATTTGGCCTCGGATACTTATTAGCTGTGTGACCCCGGGCAAATCACTTAACCCTATTTGTGAAGCTGGAGAAGGTAACAGCAATCTACTCTAGTATCCTTGCCAAGAAAACTTCCAAAATGGGGTCAGAGTCAGACACAACTGAAATGACTTAACAACAAACTTGTTTGTAGAAAGTCATGTTTTGGTGTCTATCCGATCCTGTCTGTCATTTATTTCTGATGATGATTAAGAATCGAAGTCTTTAGCTTCCCCAAACACTGGAACCCAAAGTATTTTTTTATTGATGCCTTTAAATTTTGACACATCCATTTCCCAAAATACTCCCTTATAAACTATTCAATGTAACAACAAGAAAAAAAATTAAGGAAAACTGGAAAAAAAACCCTGCCCATTTTGATTGCATATACAACATTCTGTACTTACATGCCTCTACCTCTATCTATTACATCTCACCTAAAGTAAAACAAGCCCTTAAAAATGGTTAATTCAGTGAATACTATTTCTTTCTTCTGCCTTTGTTCATGTTTTTTTTTCCTGAACTAGGATGTACTCTCCTCTTTAAATTGCAGCAGTTTCATGTTGAATGTTTTATTCAATTTCTATTTCCTTCATGAAATATTTTCTGCCTACTCCAGTTCTGCAGTAGTTCTCTTTTGAATTCCTGTGACACTTATAGTACAGTCCTGTTAAATCAGCCTCTTCCTGGTTTCTGGTACATGACAGTCATTCCTCGTTTTTGTGTCTTTCCACAGGCTATTAGCTACTAGTCCCTACACTTGGAATGTGCCCTCTCTTTACCTCCAACTCAGAATTCCTTGCTTCTTTCAAAGAATGTCTGAAGGTAGGAAGAAGTTAGGTGGCAGCAGAAAGGGAGACACTGTTATAGAGAGGGGTAATCAGTGGAGTAACATCTTAGAGGGGACAGGAGGTAGGATAAAAAAAAAACTAAGTGCACTCCAGCAATATGATGGTCAGTGGATAAGAGTACTAGACCTGGAGTTTGGAAGACTCCAGTTCAAATGCTGCCTCAGACATTTAGTGGCTGTGTGACCCTGGGCAAGTCACTTGACTGCTGCTTGCCTCAGTTTCATCATCTGTAAAATGGGGATAATAAAGCACTACATAAATATTAGCTATTACCAGCTAGTTATTAGATGCAAACATAATAAAGGAAGTCTTGCTACACTGGTAAAGATGAAAACCACCTCATTCTCTGAGACTTGAGAGAGGACTGGCAAGGAAAAAAAAACATCTAAAGGGAAGAATAATTTGGGATGGATAGCTTCAATTTTCTCAAAGTAGGAAGCAATGCCACCTGGTAAGATACTGGGTATGTGGGTCATGGGTGCTTGATTTAGAATAGTTACCATGGGGAGTAATAAGAAATTAATTACAGACAAAAGGATTGCTGAGCACATTTAAAGGCCCAGTTAATACAGTTTCTAGATAGTTCAGCTCTTAATAGTTTATGATTCTTACAATCTATATTTATATAGACTACAATAGTCAGTCTATACTCATAAATTGTGTGGGAGAGGAAGGATCACCCAAATTATTTCTCAACATCTGACATTCCTAAAAAATTAATTAGAATAGCATCATCTCCAGGAAAAAACAACCACCACCAAACCTATGTGCAATGAAAAACTGATCTCTGAATCTGTTTTTGTAGTTACTAGGGTGAAAACAAGGTGGAGAGAGAAAGGGGAAATACATGTATGGGCAAAAATTTCATCAAGCATCTTAGATAAAAAGACGAAATTTTAAAACTGTTCCCTTTAATAATAAATAATAAATTAATAATAAAAGTTCCCTTTTATTATACCGAATTCATTAATACTTTTCTAGACATTTGTAATTTTTCCAGGAACTAGTGGGTTATGAACATGTCATCTGTTTACAAACATAACACATAATTTATAGAATAAAATTCCATACTTTCTACAATGCCAAACACCCCAGGCAACTTTCCTAGTTATACTTTGCTCTACATGCTTAATATGAAACTGTCAAACTTTAATTTGATTCAGGTTATTCTTGAAAGCTAATACATGCAAATAACTTAAATACCTTTACAAAAGTAATTTATTAAGAGGAAATGCAGTTATCATTCTTGTTACTCTTGCTGAGGAAAGAAAACATCCACAAGATTCCAAATACATAATGATGATAAAAGATTATGCTAAGGTGTACTGTTTACATACTTAACTTTTGGTCTCAATAACCACTTCGAATCATTTCATTTATAGGTAGAATCTTATATTCATGCTCTGTTTTCTGGTTTTTTGGTATTATTGCCAGATTTGATGCTTGATTCTCTAAGATAAATACTTAGTACAAAATTTGACAAACAAAACCTTTTCTCAGCACTATGGATATTGCCTATGTTTATAAATAAAAAAATCCACGTGTATGCTATAAATTTTATTTCTTATTGTGAGCCAATTTTTATATTTCAGTTTAAGACCTGTTAACCAAATATGACATTTGCCTAATTTACAATTTAATTAAGATTATATATGTGTGTGTGTGTGTGTGTGTGTGTGTGTGTGTGTGTGTGTGTGTGTACATAGACTAGTCAAAGTAAAATCTTCTAAACAACTTTTAAAGCCAAAGTAATTGTCAGGGCACTTCATCACGCGATGCTTTATAAAGACAGTATTTTTCAAAATATAAGTTATTTTGGTTGGATTATCTGCAAAAATGACAACAAAAGGTGCCCTATAATCTTTCTAATTAGAAAGGAAGTTAATTTACAAAAGCTTAGAAAGCCAAGACTAGACACAGTAGACTTGATTGGCTCTTACTTACAATACATACTATGACATCACATATTTAAGAGGTTTTCCACATTCAGCTTAGAAGGTGTTTCTTCCCAAGAAATTGAACTTTTCTGTCAAATGCACTTGATCGAATGGGTGAATTTGGTTCATAAAATGGATTCATTGCAAACTAAGGAATGGAAAAAGAGTATTAAAACTTATAGATAAGATGTTTATATAAAATAAAACTTAATAGCTTCAAATTTAAGTTAAGATGTCTGAAAATAAATTTTTGCAGACAACTCAAGGTAAGTCTTTAAGGAGCAAACTTTTAAAAATTTTACCATTCAGGATACATCTGTAGCTCTTCAAAGAAGTTCAGGTTTGTTTTCAGTTTTTGATTTTAAAGACATCAGGATGACAAGCATTAAAAAAAGGTTTCCACAAAGGCATATGAAAAACTTAATAGATTCAAATAAAAGCCTGGGGGCCAAAAAATGCCCCAGAAGTCTAGCTAGAAAATAAAAGAGAAGAGAACCTAATGTTTACTAGTAATCCTATTCAAGAGAACCTCAATTCCCTCTCTACTACCAAAACTTGAGATTCTCTACCCGTCCAACTAAAGAATATGCTCCTATTTTTGCTTCCTATTAGTCTCAGAAAGATGTTATCAAGACTGATGACATAGTCTAAATAATTTGTGTGGTAAGCTATTAACAGACAAAATATATTTAAATCATTTGGCAATCCTTTTTGCTATGGTAATGGTTTATTTCTCAACAGCTTTTCAGTAATTTTTTCAGGCTACTTTAAATGTTAAGTAAAACAGATAGCATGACTTGAAATTAGACTTTTATACTATAACAAATGTTTCCTGTTAGTTTACAATTTACATTCTATTATTTTTTCAAAATAGCCTTCATTTTTTATTATGAACTTAAACTTCAACAGACATGTACATTTCAAAACAGTAAATAGGAAGCTTACTGTAATGTCAGTGTAGTAGCAAAACTGCTCTGCTTGTCTGCATCCCTTCCTGAACTTCCTTCTGCTCTCTTCTGTTTATTTTAAAAAGTGTTTTATTGATGCATTTTTTTCTCTTTTTGTTTCACTAACCAACTCCCTCCCCCACTCCAAATGTGCTTTTTTCATTCTTAAATTGGTTGGTTCCAGAATTTCTATTAAATTTCCAGGTAAAAACAACTCAAACAAAGAGTAGGGGTAGCCATTACTTACATTTGACTGAAATGTAATGTAATATATTTTATGGATCAGTTATATTGCCAATTATGTTTAAACAAATATTAAAAATAGTTGATGCTGACTACACAGCAGTGTGGAGATGAAAGGAGAGTACTGAAAGGTAGGGGAAAGCTAAATTGAAATTAAAAACTGGCTGTAGATATCCAGAATTATCAGTATAAAAGCACTGAAATGGGAGCCAGGAGGTTTTGGTACTGGTTGTAGTTCTGTCATCAACTCTGGGTCTCCTTGGGAAGTAATTTCATCTGTCTAGGGAACCCAGACCCCTCAACAAACTTTAAATTCTCTAAAGTCCCTTTCTGCAGTCCTGAAATTCTAGGATTTTAATCCACAAAGTGGAAAATTCTTTATGTGTCAAAAATCAGGTGTATTTTTCAGTATGTACTACTAGAACAAACAAAATGAAAACAGAAAAAAATAGTATCTACATGGAAGCCCAATGTAGAATTCCTATTTTATGCTCTTTACTTGAAACCCAAAAAACTGCTAGTTAAACTAGCACCTTGGGGCAGCTAGGTGGCACAGTGAGTAGAACACCGGCCCTGAAGTCAGGAGGACTTGAGTTCAAATCCCGCCTCAGACACCTGATACACTTACTAGCTGTGTGACCTTGGGCAAGTCACTTAACCCCAAATGACCTACCTTCCCCCCTGCAAAAAAAAAAAACAAAAACAAAAAAACTAGCAGCTTATTAAACACTACAGTTACGTTTCAGATCATGGCTATCAATTTCGTTTTTCAAAAACGAACTTTACTATTTTTGATGCTTCATTTTCATTAACTACTTAACACTGCAGGGCAGCTAAGTGGTGCCAGGCCTGGAGTCAGAAAAGACTCATCTTCCTGAATTCAAATCTGGCCTCAGACACTTATTAGCAGCTGTCTGACCCTGGGCAAGTCACCTAACCCTGTTTGCCTCAGTTCCTCATCTGTAAAATGAGCTACAGAAAGAAATGGCAAACCAACCCAGTGTCTTTGCCAAGAAAACCTCAAATGCAGTCCTAATGAGTTGGACACGAATGAAAAACAACTTAATAGTTTTGATCATATGCATAACCTATGGAGAATAGTAACTTTAAACACACAGTCCCGGTCCTCTGTGAGTTTTATCTTACTACTGTAACATATGATTACAGTATGGTAATCTATGGTCTGAAACTTAGAAATCTTATAAATTACAAAATGTAACCTACCTTTATATATAAATCATAGACATCACTAAAGAAGTTCTTTATTCCATCTTCTTGTCTTACATCATGAAGCATAATAAATCTCATATGTAAAATAGTTAAGTACATCACATTTTCTTAAAAATGAAAAATGGAAACCCTATAGTTGGTATTATAGTAATTTAGGTCACGTCAGTAAAAGGAGCATAGTCTATGTCAAACTACAGAAATGGGGTGGGGGTTGGGGAGCAGCAGCACTAAACCATATATAATGAATCCTGAGGGGTGCACAGTAATATGGTTTTAAAATTTAATATCGTCTATATATACGTCCATGTATCTAATCTATGTAATATTATCTTCTGTATTTTTTATTTTGTTAAATACTTTCCATTTACATTTTAAACTAGTTTGGGCTGCCACACACAGCCCAAAGATCACATCTTTTGACAACTTTGGCCTAGTGGGCAGAGAACTGACAAGGGTTCAAGTCCCACCTTTAACACACTAGTAGTTAATCCTGAAGAAGTGATTCAATTTCTTAGTACTTGAGGCATCTTTCTAATGCTGACTTGCACTGATATTGCTGAGTCTCCCCACCTTGGATTTCCCTGTATCAATGCAATCACTAGTCCAGTTTCTATTCCTAACCCTCTTAGTAAAAATAGGTTTTAATGTTGTTTTGAGAAGCTTTATGGTAAAGAAATTTAATACACAAAGTTCTGTGATTTTGCAAAGTGAGGCAGTGTCCTAGACCAAGTGGTCCTTAATCTATCTATGACTTATGATAGTTTTAGGCACTTGTCTGCAGCAATGGTTTATGTGCCAGAGACAGGATTTGAACCCAGGTCTTCCTAACATCAAGTCTAGCATTCTATCTGGTAGGCCAACACTAATTCCCAAATATATTAATTAATATATTAAATAGTTCTTAACTAAAAAACTTGTAACTTAAATTTCAAAAATAAAGTAGAAACAGGATTTTACACATTAACTTCAGATAAAATTTAATTTCCTTTAGAAATGCAGGAAGCCTGTTTCTCAAATTCAGGACAACTTTTTCTAAAATATGGATTAATACCTTTAAGGGAAGATTTTTTTTTTAACCTTCCATAATGATGGAATCCTATCACAATCTCAAACTCTGGCCAGTATATGCAGTATTGCTATAGCTCATCTTTTTCAGACTTAATGTAGTTTTTAAATGTACTATTGATAGGAAAAGGATATGGCCTGCGGTAACAAAAGCAGAAACAAACCACTCATTGAATTTGTCCACAGTTTTCAGGTACATGTTGTTAGACAGCCACATATTTTCATCTACTAGGTCAAGGGCTGCATGAGCTATGAACTGGTTCAGATGACGATGATCATCCTGGAGTAAAACACAGACAGCAGCACGTTATAAGCTTCACTTTTCAGAACAAAAACATTTCATCATTAAAATTTCCAGGTGTGGTTTTAAGCCACACAACTTTATTTTCCTGATTATATTTCTTATGGTCATTATTATAATGCTATTTTTATGTAATGTTCTTTCGTATATTTTAAAACCAAAAACATTAACTCACATAGCCAATATGTGTCAGGAAAGGCTCTTAAAACCAGTTCTCAACTCTAAGCTCAGTTCTCTATTTATCAAGAGAATATATTATGCTTCATCATTTCTACGTTTAAAAACGGGAAATGTTCTAGGCTTGGATTTTATAACAGTTTTATAAAGTACATACTAAGAGACAGGCATGTAGGGGAATTTAAGTGTTACACATAATTAAAGTAGTTCTTGAATAAAATGCCACTTATGATTGTGGTAAACTGAGGTAAAAAGGCAAGTTTAAAAAAAAGTGTTATTGAAAAGGTAGATGGAATGGGGTGGCTAGGTTTATCACTCGAAAATACGAGTTGTGTTGAGAAGAAATCAGGTGGAGTTTTAATGCTTTAAAATACTCAAGATTAGTCAATAACCAAATAGATCTGCTATCTCACTGAGGAATCCCTCATTCAGGAATTCTTTCCAGTGATGGAGACTTCAACCCATGTATGTCTTCCCATCCTTTAAGACTTTCCTCCATGTCATTCAGTAATCTACCTCATGTATTGAAAGCCTTCCTTGCTTTCTCCTAACATGGAGAATACCAGTGGAGCATTCTAGATGCTCATCTATTATTCTCTCCTCTCACTATGTGAACATTGTATCATACAATTCTTTGAAGACATCCTTTATTGTCTGGAATTTTGAATTGGTTTTATGTTGTAGCCTGCTCACATCTGCCTTTCCATTGACTTCTCTGTAATATTTGTCTTTAGTTCTTCAGAGGTAGTAGAGTTCCAGGTCTCTCTCCCATACAGTAATAATGGTAAAATGTTCATATTGAAAAGATGGATCTATCCTTTTTATGAGAAGTATGTGGCCAGTAAGAATGTAATGTAATGTCCCCAAAGCAAACCAATTTGTTCTCTTCTTCAGTTCTGGACCTAGACTTAAGTATTGTTCATCCCAAATAAACATCCTTTTGGAAAAGTTCTCATGGGTGTCCTTTCAGATGCATGTTGAAATCTGGTTAATAGACATTCTTTATCTATTTGGTCTTTCCTGTGTGGATAGACAGGCCAAACTCCTTTGCGTGATGAGAGATCTCTTGCAGGACAGTCTGCAACGTGTTGGGGCTTGATAGCAACACAATAATGTCATCTACAAACAGGAACAAGCTTGTTTGTTCATCATTTGAAGGGAACTAACTCCTCCTCACCCTGGACTCTGTGCTGGGTCTCCTTCCCTCACAGTGGCAAACACTTTTGGTAAAGATACATCTTATTTTATACCTGATGTTTTATGATCAGGGTCACTGACCAGGATTATTTCTATTATTACATTTTCCAAGAAATACTAAATAATCTTGATATATGGGTAAGAGACACCTTGTTGTAAAAGAGATTGTAAGGCAACTTTTTGTTTTATGAAGTCCAATGGTTTTTTGAGGAGGGGTGGGAGAAGTAATCAATAAAAAGTAGGCACAATAGGATCTTACATTCTCTACATCTTTCAGTCGCTTGTAAAATGGTAAAGATGTGGCCCATTATATGACTTTTGAAAGCCTGCTTATTTCCTATTAATATCCTTACCCAGGACCCTCCTATTTTATATAGATGGCAGAGAAGATGCTCACCATCAGTTGTATATATTACTTTGAATAGCTGTTTTGCTTGTATTCTTTATATAAATTATAGTAGTGATACATGGAAATATCAGTTTTGCTATTTTCACAGCAGTTATTTGTTGAGATTATCTTGACCCATGATTAGCAGCGCCTCTTCAGTAAACTGTAAAGCTTTGGCCTCAGCCACTTACTAGCTTTGTGACCATGGACAAGTCACTTAATTTTTTTGCCTCAATTTCTTCAACTGTAAAATAGAGGTTAAAAACAGCACCTACCTGGAAGGGTTGTTGTGAGATCAAAGCAACTACTCTATATAAGCCTGTTCGTCAAAACCAACCTATTCAGCAAAATGAATGATTGGGCATTTCACTTTTGGTTGATCTTTGACACTATGACCCTGATGCTGGCCCTCATCACCACGTGCCTCTACTATTCCAACAGCATTCTGGTTGTTCTCCTTTCACATCACTCTAGTTCATTCTCCAGCTAGCTATCAAAGTGATCTTACAAAAGCACAGTTCTGACTACTCTAGGGTCTCCTCTACGATCAAATATTGGCTTTTAAAACCCTTTAAAACCTGGCCCCTTCCTACTTTTTCAGTCTCCTTACTTCTCAGATTCCCTCAATTACACTGACATCCAAAGGCACTGGCCACCTTGCAGCTCTTCACACACTTCAGCACCGGACTACATTTTTAGTGGCTGGTATATGTGCCTAGAATGTTTTCCCTCCTTGTTTTTGCCTCCTGGCTTCTTTCAAGGCTCAGCTAAAACCCTACATTCTGCAAGAAGCCATTCCTGGTCCCTCTTAGTGTGACTGCCTTCCTTCTTAGATTGCCTCCAATTTATTCCTTTTATTTCTTTGGAGATAGCTCTTTTTGTTTTCTCCCTCACTGGACTATAAACTTCTTGAGGGTAGGCACTGTTTTTACCTTTTCTGTAGCCCCAGTGGTTAGCACAGTACCAGGCACACACAAGGTAGTTGATTAATAAATGCTTGCTCACTTGACTTTATATATGCATATGCATATGTATATGTATATATGGCCACAAATGAAGACCTAATTTAGGTTAAATCCCAGGTTCTTTCCATTACACCATGGTCCTAAAAGCTTAGAAACTATAGCAATAGAGTTTTAAAGGTCAAGAAGATCTATTCTACCTTTTCATTTTAGAGGTAGGTAACCAAAACTGAAGAATGTCAAGTGACTTGCCCAGGTCATAATGCTAGCAGCAGAACTACGACTGAAAAAATAAGCGTATAATGTTTGTTACATTGTGTCACAATCTAAGACCACAACACTGAAATTCATCCTTTCGTTAACAGAGGAAATCTGACACATCTTAAATAAATGTATCACACCTTGATGTGAATTCTAAAGTAATGTCATTGTGTTTACATGGTAGAGCAAATAAGGGACCAAAAATGTTTGAAGGATAACTAGAAACACCATTTCTAAGGATTATTTTGGTCTTTTTTCTTCCTTGTAAAACATTCTTTCAGTTCACTGTGGAAATAAACTATAGCTCACAGGCAGTCCCGTAAAGAGAAATGGATTTGGAATCCTAAGACCTGGGAATTCACTTTACCTGTGTCACTTACTTAGCTGTCTGGCCTTGGATAATGTATTTCTCTAAGCTTCAGGTTTCTATCTCTAAATGTACCTGACCTCCCAAACTGGCTGTGTGACTTCGGGCAAGTCACTTAACCTCTCTCAGCCTGTTTCCTCATCTGTAAAATAGGATCACATAGCAGCTACCACCCAGAGTTGTCATATATGTATAGTGCTTTGGTGACTGTTAAACGGGCTGAAGAAGGAAATGACAAACCACTCCAGTATCTTTATCAAGAAAACCCCAAATGGAGATGTGAAGAGTTGGACACATCTGAAATACAAACTTTCAGGTGCTTTATAAGTGAGCACTTCTTTAAACTGGGTTGCAGGTGGAAAAAGTTGAAGAAGCCATGCTATATAAGTGCCAGCATTATCATTATTATATAACTATGTAATATAAAGACAATAATAATTCCAATATCTCTCCCTCAACCATTAGGCTATGAGGGCTAAATGAAATTGTTACAAAACATTTTGTAAACAATACAGAGCAATTCTTTAGCCTTTGGGGTTCAATTGTCAGATAACAGAAAATAGTCTTTGAATAGCCCTCAGAGTCCTTGTTGTCTCACGGATAACCCATTAGTAATTCGGATTTGTTGTTACTATCATTATTTCTTCCAAATAGGAGAGCTCAAAAATCATTAGGACAATAGTTTTTGTTTTTTTCCCTTTCTTGGAAATATGTTTTGGAAGGAAAGTTTATCAATGGTGAACATCTACTTAGAAGTGCAAATGGTTTACATAATATAGGCAAACATATAGATATATATTTGCCACTGGGGAAATTTGAGGGCTCCATAGTTAGAAACGATGCCTTCTCCAATCATTTTAATATCATCCTAATTATAGTATTTCTTAACAGTATTCAAGCCAGAGGCAGCTAGGTGGCGCAGTGAGTAGAGCACTGGCTCTGGAGTTAGGAGGATGTGAGTTCAAATGCGACCTCAGACACTTGACACATCTACTAGCTGTGTGGCCTTGGGCAAGTCACTTAACCCCAATTGCCCTGCCTTCCCCCTCCAAAAAAAAAAAAAAGAATAAACTTAAAAAAAAAAAGAATAAACTTTAAAAAAATACAAGTATTCAAGCCATACATTTTGCAACAGAAAATTCTACCTCAGATGAAGTAGGTTTTCTTTCTGAATCTCTGCATATGCTTTTAACTTTCTCTGGTTTCAGTCTACATTTCCAATATGATTGTACAAACTGCCTTATTTGCTGTTTTCTATGCATGACACTCTCCCATTTCTGTAGCTTTGCACAGTTATCCCTCATACCTGGGAAGCTCTCCCTCTTCAAAGAATCCCTGGATTCTTCAAAGGTCATCTCAGTTGCCATCTCCTATAGAAAGGAAGCTTATCCTTATTCCCAACAGTTACTAGTTCTCCTCCTCACCTACCACCCCTGAAATTACTATGTATATTTTGAATTTATTTTTCTGTGAAGATGTTGGTTTTCCCAACATCAATATTTTGATAAATTTCTTGAGGGAAGGGACTGTTTGGTTTATGTACCCAATGCCTAGCATATAGTAAGCATTTAGAAATGTCTATTGTTGTGGTTATGGATATGGAATGCATAAATATGGAAGAAAACATTTGTTGGTTTTTGTATTTAATCTATGTGATAAATTATTCCTATTTGGCATTGTTTACTTGAACACAACTTATATGGCATCTGAAGGTGTCATACTTTTGCATCTTTCTTTAATTTTCTATATACTTTTGTGGGTTGTCCTTGAGATAAATTAGTTGTGGTAATGCTTATCTGATGTGTACAGGATGTGAGTCAGTCAAATAGCATTTATTAAGCTTCTACTTACTATGTGCAAGGCACTTAGTATGCAAAATTCTGGGGACACAAAACAAGGAAAAAGATAGTCCCAGAAGCTCACAGTCTAATGGAGGAGTCAACTTGTGGACAATTTTATACAAATAAGAAATTTACAGGATAATCAACAAAAAGAAGGGGAACTGGGAAAGGTTTCTTGAAGAAGGTGGGACTTTATGGGAGACCTGAAGGAAGCTAGGGAAGCTAGGAGGTAGAGATGAGGGAGAGGATTCCAGGCACAGAGGACAGCCAGTAAAAACATGTGGAGTCAGGAGATGCACTAGCAGCAAAGAGGGCACTATGTAATGGAGTAACTGGGGGTTAGGGGGTGGGGTGTAGGGGAAGGTGTGAGATGACAAGAAAGGTAGCAAAAGGCCAGATGGTCTACTTCTCTCTGTGCCTCAGTTTCCTCATCTATAAAATGAAGTTGGAATATCGGCTCTCTAGGGCCACTTGAAGCTCCAAAACTATGATCTTATCCTACTTTAACATATTTAATTTAATTTACAATGAAATGGGTTTCCTTTATGTCTTACTCACAGGAACACTTGGGATAAAGGATTGAGACAAACTTTTCCAATATTAAGGGGCTAATAGGAAGAAGAAATCCAGAAAGTTTCCTAAGATATTAAGAAAAGGAGCTAAGATCAGGAAATAGCATAAATATTTCTGCAATATGCATGATACTACCAGTATATTACACTCAGCTACATTGATTTCCCTAAACATAAAATTTTAATGAGCATGACTTACTAAATAAGTTCTCTGATGCAAGAACTGACTTGGCAAAAAAGCAAAACAAAACAAACCAACAACTGAATAAAAATACCTTCTAGGCAAGGAAATTATTGTACTGTGGGGAGCACGAGCAAAATATTTTAAAAGATTAGAATGAAACTCTGGAAACAATGCACTATTCTTGGTGTCACAGAACTGGTAGGAACTATAGAATTCATGTAGTATTTTTCATTTGATAGAAATGGAAACTAAGGCCCCAAGAGATGAAATGACTTGTTTAAGCATCACACAAATAGTAAGCAGTAGATACAGTGGGATTTGATGCTGGTCTCCTGACTACAAATCCAGTGCTCTTTCCACTATACTGATCTACCTTGGAAGAGACTAAATTATATTGAGTCTGAGGACATTAAGGGCCCAACAATACAGTCTGTCCCTGGGGTATAAACATAGAACGAGCACAATAACCTGATTCAGAAGCAGAGTAAAGGACAAAGATGGACCATGCCACTCTCGTCTCTGCCTCCTGCTGCTTTTATCTTGGCTGGGCACTGCCCTTGAAGTGAAACTTCCCCATGGCTGCCCAGGATCAGTGCAAAGTAATACACCATCTGCTAATGCTGGCCCACCTTGAGACCAGGTAGGAGAATCTACAGGAATGAGGAATACAGCAAATGTTATGGTGAATATTCAAGAAGAATGGAACAATATAAAGTAATAGACGTCTTCAACCCTTTCATTCAGGTGTTTATAATTTAGTTATGCCCTAATAAGAAATCTGATGACTTGTGGTATAACTATAACTTTAATTTTAATCTAAAGACAACTTTTACCACATTGACACTGTACTTTAAAATAGAATATCATGCTTTTATTGTTTGTTTTTTCAAATAAGAGGAAGCACAGTGCAGCAGAAAGTTTTATTGAATTGGGAGTAAAGACTTGGTCTTTAATGTTGGTTGTACATCTACCTTACTGTGTGATCTGGGCGTAAATCACTTCTGCTCACTGGACATTAGTTTCCTTATCTGTTTCACCACTAAGATCTTATCCCATATTCAGCATGACAACACCAAAATCACTTTAAAGAATTTTTAAGGTTGCATACACACCTTAGATTCCACTTTTCCAGCTGGTAAAAATTCCATTTCAAAAACTGGATTATCATGATGGCCTACAATTACAAAGTAGAAGCTTCCAGACATTGTCTCCAATGTACAGGTCCTAAGTAAATGAGATAACAAATTTCTTTGTGAATTTTATGCAAAAAATAGAAATGTAATTCTAGTGAAGTCTTAAAGTATCATAAATCTACATGGAAGATGCATGTTATTGTTGCAAAATTAATAAGATCATCTGTATGGGGATAGAAAAACAAATCAAAATGCCTAATATAGGCAGCGAGGAGAGATTAAGGACACAGAAGATGTTTTATTTTTAAAATGTTTTATTCTAAGCTTTAAATTAATCTATGTAACAAATTTGTTTTTATGGTTGTTAACATTTAATTAAATGTATTTCAAAGTATAAGATGTCTTAAGTTTCTTCCAGGTTTCTTTACCTATTAATTCCCATTTACTTTTACATGATCATAGTTAGTATGTACTCTTGTTCTTTGGGCTTTACGCCATCCCTTCCCCTTGCATCATTTCTTAAAGTTCCAGTCAGAATTTTTTCAATTCTTTATCAATCTTAATTGAATTATAATATTCATTCTGTTAATATGACCTTCCCCAATTTTTAGGACATTTAAGTTTCTTCCAAAGTTTTTACAATGACAAATAATACCACTTAAGACTGAGACACATATTTTCGGACAAAGCCAATGTGTGGATTTGTTTTGCTTCACTAAACTTTTTTGTTACAAAAGAGTGCTTGGGGGGACAGGGAGGGTTTGAATAGGAAAGTCATAGAGAACTGACATATACACACACAAAAATGAAAGAAATATGTATCGGTAAAATGTTACAAGAAACACAAAGGAGAAAAGGAAATTTAGACAAGCTTGATAGTGCATTGCCATATTAAATTTAATGTATACTTAAAATATAAAGACAAAAAAATACCATTCTGCTTTTAAGGAGCTTTGTCTGGATAATAATGACTTTCTTGTTACATTACATTTAATTATTTTTGCCAGATTGTTAAGTGTGAGGTAGCATCTTAGTTATTAAAATTTGCATCTACTTGGTTATTAGTGGATTTGGGCACTTTTAAATAATTATTAAAAACTAGTGTTTACTTTTAAATTGCCTATTTGTGTCCTTTGGGGGCTGGGAGTTGTTTCTGTAAAATTTTGAGTAATTCTCTAGTCTAGATGCCAAGTTTTTAATATATGATGTTGGGTGTAAAGATTTCCTCTAATTTGACATCTTAAAAAAATCATACCAGTTTTGTTGTACAAAAATTTAATGTAATGAAGCAACTTAACTTTTCTCCAACAATTTCTTCTATTTCTGTAACAGACATATTTTCCCCTAAAGATTGAAACAAATACTTTATTCTATCCCTTCCCTTCCATTTTTCATATAGTTCTTTTTAAGTTTATGTCTATCATGCAGCTGAAATTCACTGATGTACATATCATGTGAGATACGGTTGTAGGTTCATTTCCTACCAGATATATTTTTAAATTTGAATGATGCCTTTTTTTTAATATTCATCTTTTCTCAATACATACCTTTTCACTGCTTCCTCACCCTTGTTTACTGCTTAGAGTACTTCCTCGGGATGAGAGGGAGATAAGACAGATGCAAGAAATGTTGAAGAAGTAGAAACAGCACTTTTCATGTGAAAAAAGACCTACAACTTTTACTTGGTTAAAAGCCCAACATTAGTGGTGTGATGTGGCTGCCATAGAAACAAATGCTAAACTGCATTAACAGAAGTATAATGTCTAAAACAAAGGATTGTTGTATTAACCCTACTGCACTGTGCACTGCCCACATGATATGCAATGACATACTCAGTTCTGGACATCACATTTTAAGAGGAACTTAGATGAAACTGGAAACATCCAGAAAAGGAAAACCAGTATGGTGAAGGATTTGAAAAAGAAAGATACCATATCAAGAATTGCTGAAGGTTGTTTTGTCTGGCAAATCTCAAATATGTGAAGGGTTATTATGTGAAAAAGGGATCCAGAGTCTTTGTAGCTGTTTGGCATACAGAGGGTTAAGTAGATCAGGTTAAGAGTAAATCTAGGGGGAAATAAATTTGGCTGAATACAAGGAAACTGCTAACCATCTGTCATTACAATGAATCTGCTCCATTCAATGAAAGTGAAGTGCAGTGGAAAGAGTGCTGAATTTGGAATGAGAGTATCAGGGTTCAAATCCTGCCACAGCCAATTACTATGGGTGTGAATGACCTTTGGCAAGTCATGTACTCTCTAGGCTTCGTGTTTTCAACTCTAAAATGCTGAGGGAAAGGCTGGAAAACCTCAACAGTCTCCTTCACTTCTACTATGAAACTGGATGAGCTTTTCTCAGACTTCATCCTTTCAGATTTTTGCAGCTTTTGCTAATATTAACCACTTCCTCTTCCTGGATTATTTCTCTTCTTGCTGTCTCCTGGTTCTCACCCAACCTGACCGCATGCTTCTTCTCTGTTTCCTCTGCTAGATCATCACACATTCCCTAAACCTTCCAATTTCCTGATTCCCCCTCAACTCTAGCTCCCTCTTCCTGTTGGTTACTTCCAATTTAACCTGTATGCAGCTTCTCTGTGCATACATTGTGTCTCCGCATTAGACTGTGAGCTCCTGGAGGGCAGAGCCTGTCTTGCTTTTCTTTGTATCCCCCAGTGATCAGCGCAGTAGCTGGGCTACAGCAGTAGCTTAATAAATGTTTATTGACGGACCGGCAATCAATGCATCTTAGCCAAATGCCTGTTAAGCAAAAGCCAGGAGGCAAAACAAAACAAATTCACCCCAAATAAAAATTGAGCGACTGACTACTATTATCTCGGTAAAGTTTGTTGGAGAAACAAATTCAGTGTCTGCCTTCTGATTAATCTAAAAATACAATTATGAAAAAGTTACGTCTACCAACGAATCAGGACACAGGCCTAGGAGCCGGAGGGAGATAAAGAATCAAACCCAGGAAAGCCCGCCGGGAGCTTACCCTTTGCTAGGCAACAGAGGGGGTTTAGTAATGGCGGAAAGAAACCCCGCCCATTTCTTGAGGGAGGGGTTCCTTCCACTCCAGGTCTAACCGTACAGTGGGGATGGTCCGAGAGGTTTTCGCGGCCCTAAACCCGCCTGGGGGTGGGAGGGGGGAAGACGTAGGAGGGGAGAGGTAGGAGGGGGAAAGGAGAAGGGGAGGAGGGAAGGAGAGAAAGCTGGGGGTGAGAAAAAGAGGAGGGAAAAGGGCGGGGCTTTGTCATAAGCACCGGGAGCCCTCCCCACCTCAATCTCCTAGGCTTTTTCCGGTCCTTACCTGTAGGCAGGACGCGGTACCTGCACCGACCGCACCAGCCACCCTCTTCACTCAGTCAGGCTCCAGCTAAAACCTGTACAGCGGTAGTTCTCGCGGCTCTCCGCGGCGCCTTAGCTCTCGCGAGAACTGAGCCCGCAGCGGATTGGCGCGAGGCTAAGACGTTTTAACAGCCGGTATCTCTGGCCTAGTGCGCTTGCGCGACTGTGCGGTGGAGGCCGCACGGGCGGCTTGTCTGGGTACGGGGGCATGGCCCTTGGGACGACTTAGAGCAGACCCGTAGACACCCATACCAGTAAAAACACTCTTTCCGCCACTAGGATCCCTTTCCCGGTTTACTAACCCAGGCTTTCTTCTGGAGTCTCTCGCCCCGTCAGGTGATGACTGGACTCGGCCCTGACCTTCCCTCCGGCATCCCGGCTTAGTGTGAAGAGAAGGCGGACTAGGTTCTGATCTCTCCCCCTTGCAGTTTCTCTCCTCCCTTATCGTCGTCGTCAGTCTTTTAGCGGACCCCACCCGGGAGCGTGGCCTCCAGGGGGTTAAAACCCGTGCCCGTACCGCTAGAGGACGCTTATTCCCCGGCGAGGCTTGGTGCTGGGGGGGGGTGGGGCGGGTTGCAAATCTCTTCCTGCAAATGTGAGAGTCCCAGGTACCGGGGGGCGGGGGCGCGGGCGGAGGGCGTCCAGCTACAGTTTTGTGAAGTCCTAGAAAATAAAACCTTTTCACGAACTACGGGGTGTTCTGCGAGGTCTGTGGCGTTCCTGACGACGGTCGTTGAGATAATTGGACACCTGGGGGCTGTTTGGAAATAACTGATTAGGTAGCTACGGGATTTCTCCCACCTCCATTTAACCCGCCACCCCGTCTCCTGTTTCAATTCAGGATGCCTTTTGAAACTCAGGCATTGTCTCAGGATGAGCTCCGAAAGAGATTGTACCAGACGTTTAAGGATCGGGGTATTCTGGACACACTCAAGGTACCTTTGGGGCATTTGTTTGCTTTACGATAAAAGGTGTGGGGTGGTAGTATCTGGAAATGTGTGAATTTAATGGTAGTCGCACTGTTAACATGGTAGATGGGACTTATTTTTTTAAATCGTATAGCCGTTTTGAGTTGTGTGATTTCATTTTAAAGTCTTGAATTAAGAATTGCATATATTTAAGGACAAGTTTCAGACAGAAAACAACAAAAAAATTAAAAAGTTAAACTCTTACAATCAGGGAAGTTTAAAAACTAGACCTCCAAAAAAAGAATGTACTCACAATTCACTATTTTGCATTATTAACATTTTCTCCATCACTGTATGTCTAGACAATCAACAAAACAATATTTCAGCCCCTCCTTTGTAGTTTGCCTATTTCCCAGGTGAGTATTTAACAATTGGCTTTACAGGTAGGAGGAGCCAGCACACCCTGCCACTTAAGGTGTTCTTTGAAGCTGCTCGTTGGAAGTGTTTAAAACTGACACCCAGAAGAAAATAGGTAACAAACTGATAGATGTACTCAGTTCTTTCATCTTTGCAGCCAGTTCGCTCTCATTTCTTTAATGAAATGACAAGCATAATTGCTTTGTAAGGTCTTTTGACAGCCACTTCTAATTTCTTCTGGGTGAAAATCAGTGTGTAATGTAAGAAACATAGTTGATTATCATTGTAGGAGGAAAAGAGCCTTTCTAGGTTGAAAGAAACTTATTCAACTTAACATTCCAGATACTTTAATTAAGCAAAAATTTTAGTAAGTTTTTTTGATGTATCGCTTTTTTTTTTTTTTTTGAGGTAGACTCAACTTCGAAACCAGCTTATACATGAGTTGATGCATCCTGTTTTGAGTGGAGAAGTGCAGCCACAGTCCATTGCTGTTGAAGGAAGCTCACTATTAGTTGGGGCTTCTAATAGCCTTGTGGCTGATCACCTGCGAAGGTGTGGCTATGAATATTCACTCTCTGTTTTCTTTCCTGAGAGTGGCTTAGAAAAAGAAAAGGTAATCATCCCTTCTCTGCCTTTTGATTCACTTGGATAAAATGTCTTTTACTTTCTCTCCTTAGTAAAACAGCTGTACTTTAGTACTTCAGATCAACCTTAAATCTGTGTGGGTTCTCAGCTAGAAGCTCCTCTATCACAGTTGACTGGAAACCAAAAAAACAGAATCAGTGTTAATGTAGAAAGACACACTATCCTCTTTGTAGGGGAGAAAGAACCTTTCTGGGTTGAAGGAAGGAAACTCAATTTAATACTTTGATTAAATAAAAATAATATTTTAGATTTTTCATCTGTTCATAGGAATTCCTGTTATTCCTAGACAGTGTATCTTAGGCAACTTAAACCTTCTTTGAATAGTCTAAATGAATACTTTAAACCTTTTGGTACATTCAACTAAGAGCATTCAGGGGACACCAAGAATTAAGGGTTCGGACAAGTTGTGGTTCACCTGGAAGTACTGTACCAGCTTTATCCCTATGTTCATCAGTGAGTATGATAATTTTTGTTGTTCAGTTGTTTTAGTCATGTCTGACTCTTTGTGACCCCATGAAATTACTAGAGTGGTTTGCCATTTCCTTCTCCATCTCATTTTTCAAATAAGGAAACTCAGGCAAAGAGTGTTTAGTGGCTTGCCCAGGGTCACACAGCTAGTAAGTGTTTGAGGCTGAGATTTGAGCTCAGCTGTTCCTGACTCCAGGCTAGCTGCCCTAATCATGAAAAATTTTTGAGTTACTTTCTGAATGAATGATTAAATGATTTTGAAGCTGAAAGGTAACCACCCATTTACCATTATAATAATTCTTGGACAATCTCTCTCATCGAAGTATTATAAGAAAAACAAATTATAAACCATGAAATGCTATAGATGTTAGACTTGGTTACTTACAATTTTAGTTGAAATTTTTTCAAACAGAGCTACTGATATTATGTAAGAAATGCTTCACATTAGTTTATTTTTTTTTAAGTAGGTTCAATCACTATTGATTAGAGAAATGCAAATCAAAACTACTCTTAAGTACTGTATCATACCTGTCAGATTGGCTAACATGAGAAAATAGGAAAGTGATAAATTCTGGAGAAGATGTGGAGAAATTGGAACACTAATTCATTGTTGGTGGAGTTGTGAACTGATTCGACCATTCTGTGGGGGAAGGCAGGGCAATTGGGGTTAAGTGACTTGCCCAAGGTCACACAGCTAGTAAGTGTGTCAAGTGTCTGAGGCTGGATTTGAACTCAAGTCCTCTCGACTCCAAGGCTGGTGCTCTATTCGCTCTGCCATCTAGCTTCCCCAGATCCGACCATTCTGTAGGGCAATTTGGAACTATGCCCAAGGGGCTATAAAAATGTGCATACCCTTTGTCCCAGCAGTACCTCTTCTAGGGCCATATCTCAAAGATACCATGAAAATGGCAAAAGGACCCACGTGTACAAAAATATTTATAGCAGCTCTTTTTGTGGTGGCCAAGAACTGGCAATTGGGGAATGGCTGAACAAATTATGGCTTATGAATGTAAAGGAATGCTATTGTGCTATAAGAAATGATGAGCACGCGGACCAGAAAAACCTGGGAAGACTTATAGGAACTGATGCTGAGTGAAGTGAGCAGAACCAGGAGAACATTGTACACAGCAACAGCCACATTGTTCAATGACTAACTTTGATAGCTCTTCTCAGCAATGGAAGGACCTAAAACAACTCCAAAAGACTCATGGTAAAAAATGCTGTCCACATCTACAGAAAGAAACATGGAGTCTGAATGCAGATTGATATTATTGACTCTCTTTTTTTGTTTAGTTTTTTTTGTTTTGTTTTTTCTTTCTCATGGTTACTCCCATTTGTTCTAAATCATCTATACAATATGACTAATGTGAAAATGTTTTTTTAAAAAGTAGATTCATATTGTCCTCCATCTGTATAACTGCAGCTAGACAGCTGCCCAGCCTGGAGACACTCAGCACATACTAGCAATGTGACCTGAAGCAGGTCATGTCCTCAGTTTCCTTCAGTTTCCCCATGTGTGAAATGGGGAACTAATACCACCTGCTTCCCAGAGTTGTGAGAATCAAATGAGATAATTTTTGTAAAAAGTGCTTAGAGTGCTTAGCACATAGCATTATACAAATGTTAGCTTTTATTGTTAGTATTAATGTGTTCTAATCATATGCTTCCATTCATTTAATAAATTCTTTGAATTTTGTGCTATAAAAGCTATATAAGTATGGTGAATTTGTGGGTTCAACATTTGTCATTCTGTATAAAAATCAAATTTATTATTATAGTTATACTTGTACTATTAATTTGAATGTTATATTTTCTGATTTTTGTTTTAGTTTAGCATACCTAAAATGACAAGAATTTTATACCACTAATTTTAAATTTTCTTTTAAAAAGGTTTTTACTATGCAAGATCTACTCCAGCTGATTAAAATCAACCCCAAATCCAGTGTCTACAAATCATTGGTAGGATTATTTTAGACTATACAAATCTGCTTTGGTTTACTAGCCATAGTTGAATGAAACTAATCCTTTTTTTTTTTTTTTTAGACTTCAAAGATTCAAAAAGAGAACCAGAAAGGTACAAGATTCATATGTTATGCTAGAAGTCTATAAATTGCTGTTTTATTTTTCTTTTATGGGAAAAATAATGTTTTGTATTATTAAGTTTGAATTAAAAATTGGATATTCTTTTTTTCCAAATACAATTCTGGTATATTTTAGCAGTTTTTCACTCTCTTTTCCTGAAAAATGTGGTTACTCTTAAAATTTTTTTTTCCTTTATGGTAATATGAATATGCAAAGGATCTTTGACTTCCTCAGTATGGGAACACATTTTACCCCTGCAGATTACCATCTGTCCATGGATTAGTATATAAGTCCTAGGGAGTTTCCTAAGGGCTAGAGGTTACATAATTAGTCCCATGGCATGTGGGGGCCATCTCCAGTCATAGCTTTCCACTGGACCCAGATGGCTTCGTGGGTGAAAGTGAGGCTGGTGACTTTGCATAGCCCTCCTCACTTAAATCCAGTTCACTTGCGAGTCATGGCTCCACCTTCCTGATGTCATGGTCTTCTTTGAGAACCATGTCACTGTAGTTATTACATGTAGAGGTGAAATTTAAACCTCTCTAAAGTCTAGCATACCTTACTGCCTTTATGTTCGGTAACACAACTAGAAGAATAGAAGACAGTAGCATGATTCATAGCAAATTAAATAAGAATATTGTAACTAACTGGTATTTGGCATCTGGATGCCATAATGAATAAGAGCTCTGGACTTGAGATCAGGAAGACCTTAGTTGGTGGAATCTTGCCTTACTTATTGGTATCACTTAGTGATATTTTGGATGAGTTGCTCAACCTCTGCCTCATTTTCCTGATTTGTGAAATGTAAATAATTATAGATTTTGAAGCACTATATAAATATTAGCTATTATTGACAAATTTCAGGAAAATTCAGATTTTAATAAATTCCCTTAAAAGCCATGTAAATTTCTGAAATCTTAGTCATCTTCTGATCATTTTATTTCAATAAGTTTTTATTTAAAGAGTTGAATCACTTTAAACTTATAACCATCCATTGGATACTGTAATTCTTTGTAACATAGAATTATTCTTGATGTTGAATTTTGTAGCACTTAACATTGGTTGAGAAGTTGCCCAATAAACCGTCTTGTCTTTATAGTCCCTCTAAATGCCCTAGAACAGTGGTTCCCAAACTTTTCAAGTATGAGTACACTTTTGTTATTGGAAAAAATTTCAGACTCTCACATGATAGTAGTTCTGTAATTAGTTTTCAGTGACAAATTCATTTAAAAGTTAATGAATTCACAGCCCATCTAAGTCCCAGTTACTGCAGATAATGAATCCTTTGAGGTGGTCACATCATTCAGTTTTATACTATTGGAAATTACAGCATTAGTTTTTAGAATAATTACATGTAAACTATGGTAATTGGTTTCTGAGCAATGGAAATATGCAATAAAGTTTTTTGGTTTTTGTTTTTTTTTTTGGAGGGGGAAGGCAGGGCAATTGGGGTTAAGTGACTTGCCCAAGGTCACACAGCTAGTAAGTGTCAAGTGTCTGAGGCTGGATTTGAACTCAGGTCCTCCTGACTCCAGGGCTGGTGCTGTACTCACTTTGGCACCTAGCAGCCTCCAGTAAAATTTTTAAAATAAGTTTTTTATCTGTTTATTACCATACTATAACAGAGGATATTAAAATTCTGATTCATTTGTTACAAAGTAATACAATAATTCTAGAAAGCAAAATTTAAAAGAAAATTAAAATTACTGAAAATTGTACCTAAACATTAGGTAAAAATGTTGTTATTGTTATTTAAAATTTGAATAACCTAGAGTGAACTGTGTTTAAATCTTCATATCTATGTTGGTAAGTTCAGAGAGCTTTATCCACATCTCAGCAAATTTGCATCTCATATTCTCATACGATGAATTTTGATTACCTGGAGAACTCAGTAATGTTTAAAACATTATATTGTTGTCTTTGTAATATTTTTCAAGAGCTGGGCTAAAGTAACTTGAAGACCAGTTTTCAAAAAAAGCTTTGATAATCCTTGCAGTCTCATTTGATGTCCAGTGAGCTGAAAGTAGTTAATAGTCATATGACACCTCTGAAAACTTGAATATTTGAGGACTGATTAACAATCATTGTTTTTAACTCAAAATTGCCTTCTTCCTTATCATCCAATAAGGGAGTCTTCAGGCACTTTAAATCCCAGTTGAGTTTTTTCTTTCTTAAAATTGTAAGTTCTAGAAGGCATCTCAGAAGAACCCTGTTTTATCAACATTTAAAAATTTTTATCGGTATATCCACCTTTTTAAAAATTTTTTCTCACTTAACCTTAATTGCCCTGCCCTCCCCCCTGCAAAAAAATTTTTTTTTTCAAAACATTAGGCTCTAGCTGCTTTTAACATTATATAATGGAACTTGATTTAAATTTTTTTTTTCAATGAACAAAAATCTGCCTTTTATCCTTCTAATCCCAAACCCTGCCCTCCCCAATTAAGTCAAGGAGTGATTGGTGGATTATTTCTACTTTGTCATCTAGTTTTTAAGAGATTCATGGGGTCATAAAGAGTTGGACATGACTGAACAGCAACATTTTTTGAAATATCAATGTCTAGGCTTTTTTTTGGTCACAGCGTTCAGATAGTCCAATTCTTAAATTTTTTCTTCTTGATTTTTTTTCCATGTAAGTTATTTTTGCTATGAGATAATCTTATATTTTCTTTGATTTTTTTTCAGTCTTTTGACTTTGTTTTAATGTTTCTTGCTCTCTCATGGAATCATTGGTTTCTATTTACATTTGAATTTTCAGGGAATTTGTTGCTTGGGCAAGGTTTTGTACTTCTTGTTCCAAGCTGTGAATTCCTTTTCCAGTTCTTTCTTCCATATGTTATTCCTTTTCTATTTTTTCTCTATCTCTTTCATTTCATTTTAAAAAAATTTTAAGCAATTTAAAAATTTTTTATTTCTTCAAAGAACTATAGTTGAATTTGTGGCCAAAATTCTATTTGTGGATTTTTCTTTGAGGCCTTGCTTGTAGATGTTTTGGACTCATTCTTATGGGTTTGTTTCTAAAGCGTACCTGTCACCATAATAGCTTTTTATGGTGGGATTCTTTTTTATTTCCCTGTTCTTCCAGCCTGTTTCCTGTCTTCACATTTAATGGTAGGGTAAGGTTCTGCATACTTCTGGAAGGAAGGTCTGGGTTGATCCTATTGCTGCTTTCTTGAAGTATTGATCAGGATCTTAGGAACAACTCAGGCTGGGGATCTATGAGCTTTCAGTGCTTTTAGAGTGATCTGATCCAGGCAAAGTCTTATTGCTGCCCCCTGGTCTGAGCTCTGCAAGGTCTTGACCTGGGTTTGGGTCTAAGTACCGATAGACTGCTCCTGGACTCAGCCCCTCTTAGCCAGCTAGAAAGCTTTGCTTGCTCAAAGTAAGAGAACCACAGGCTTCTCTCTTTGGCCTAGGATTCTTGCCCTGGTTATTCTTTTGCAGGCTTCAGACTGGGCTGTAGCCTGGAATTGAGACTTGTTTGTGATCTTGGGGTCAGAGTCACACGGTGCTGCTGCTTGCTTCAGAACTTGCTGTCCTCTCTGTGCAGGTGCCTCAGACTACTCCATACTTACTACTATACCTGCACTTCTGACTGCAGGTCTCCTTAGTTCCACCTTAGACCAGTAATCTACAACTAGTTAGTGCACAACAAAGCTGCCAATTAGCACCTATTCCTTTCATGTGAGGTATAGGTCTGGGACCTTGTCTTGCCCTGGTTCACAAACGTCCCTGCATCATACACTCCTGACTAGACCATGTAGTCCCTTCTATCTCCTTCTGCCATTCTACACTGGACAATTGACTTGTCACTTTTTCTTAGATTCCTGATCAGAATTCAATCTGATGCATTTTCCAGGTCTCTTTGGAGGAGTTTTGGAGGGGAGCTCATTATACTTCTGCCTGCTATTCCAGTATCTTGGCTTTATGCCTCCATTGAACTTGATTTTTAAAGCAATTGAACCAGTGCTTTCAGTAAAAATTTTTTTACTATCCACTTCATTTCTATTTTCTCTAACTGCGTTTTAGAAACCTAGAGCTTTTGTCTGAATTGCTGCCAGAAGAGGAATGCGCTTTTGATTGCAGTTTTCAATTCTTAAAGCTTAAACATGCTTCATTTCTCTCATCATAATATTTCTCTTTTGTATAATTGTTTGCAAACCAGAGAAAACTGGTGAAACTTTGCATTTTTCTTTCATTTAGCCTTTATTTTATAATATGCAGTACTGTAGATTAAGCATTCTAATATCTTTTCCTATTTTAGAGGTAATTTGACTGCTGTTAAGTTATATCAAATCTTTGTTTTAATATAATTAGTCTTTCTTTTTTTTTGTACTGGCATTGTTTCAATCTGAAGTATTTTGTTAAGAGCTTTTTTAAAAAAAATCCCACAACTTTTGGTAATATGGTGTACAGCAGGATATAACATCCAAAAGCAACAGTAGATAAGTGCAGACTGACATATGGATACCCTCAACTAGCTTGCCCTAGCTACATTAATTGAATTTTGACTCATATTAAAAGTGATCTGGAATATTTTTATAAATCACACTACATTGAATTTTACATTATTTAAGCTCACATTCATGACCTGGCTGTGACTTTTTTCATCATATATTTTCTCAATCACAAGAGCATCTTACATGTATACATTTGAAAAATAATAATTCACATGTACTAAGACATTCAGGCTGTGGAAAGTACATTTGCTTATTATACTGAGTTATTTTTGAGAGAGAGCCCTTGCAGTGACTTCCAAAGCACCCCTTCCGTGCATATTGGGGATGTAGAACACTGGTGTTTCCATGCTATGGTGCTTCCATTGGTTCTTTATGATAAGTATTGATGAAGGAATTCTTCCCTGTTCTTACCAAGACTCAGCTGCTCTAGATGAGTTCCCCTGCAGTAGGCAAGCTTAGGAGGGAGTTCAGGGTCGAAAACAATGTTGTGCTAGTGCTGACAGCCATAGAGATTCTAAGACATTGTGAGGTACTATTAAAGTATAAATAAGCCCAAAATTTTGACTTTTCAGATACCAGCCTGCTTACATAGGTGCTTCGAAATGTACTATGACCTGTTTCCCAAAGAATCTTAGTTCTGGAAGGGATATTAAAAAGTAGTATGGTCTCTACGTTTTGTAAAATAAAAATACTAAAAATTTTGCCTCTAGAGAAGTTTTGTCACCTTCTGGGGAACTTTGTCTTATCTTCCTTTCAGTAATAAATTTCGTTGATAAGTAGATTGGGGAGGTCACTTACTCTTTTAGTACACAAAAAATTGACTTCCAAATGTTGCATTCGTGTGCTTAAAGAGTAATAACTGGAGCCTTCCCTCAAATTTTTCCAGAACTTCACCTGTTAATTATTTTAATTGCTTACTTTGGGACCTTCCGAAGTTTTTAAATCTAAAATTTCGTGGCCCAAATTGGGCAGTATGATTAAATGCAGCCAGGTGATGCCATGTAATGAATGCTGTGCCTGGAATCAGGAAGACCGGAGTTCAAATGCCTTTCAGACACTTACTTCCCGTGACCTTAGGCAAGCCTTTATCTCAGTCTCCTCAGTGGTAAAATGGGAATAATGATAGCACCTGCCTCTTGGGTGATTGTGAGGGTCAAATGAGATATTTTCAAAGAGCTCCACATATATGTAAGTAGCTACCTCATAAGTGCGCGTTTCTTGTTTCCTTCCTTTCAATGCTACAGAAAGGAAAAACACGCCTGGTTTAATATCCCAGAATAATGCTCCTTCTTTTAGTAAGGACAATATCACTTGCTAATTTAGTTTGTTTTACAGCTCTCTATATTAAATAGATTTAGTAAGTACTGAGCCCAGATCTATACCGTAATATAACCTCATTCTTGGACAAATCACTGAGGCCCACCAATATTATTGATAATTACTCTAATGACTGGCCTGTGTCCTGTAATTAGTGAATTAGAGTGCTTATTCTAATATGTTATGTAAAGGGGTGATGGTCAGACCTGTGATTTTGTTGGTAGAGGGAAAAGGCTCCCAGTGCCAATTTGAATAGGCACCTTCTCTTCAACTTACAGCCTTAGAAAGTTGCCAAAAGCTCTGAGAAGTTGTTACCTTCCAGAGTTGCACAGCTAGTATGCTGTAGTTGGTTATTGAACCTCAAGGCCTTACCTGATTTCTAAGCCAACTTTTTCTTCACTGTGTCATTCTGCCTTTCATTTATAATTTTCATTTTTTTCTCTTTCTGATCAGGTTTCTCACTGAAGGAAATTCTGTTAATTTAGCAGGATTTTTCCTTTTCAAAAAACATTTTTAATTCCTTTTTGTTTTTATATCATCTTCATTTTAAAAATATATTCCTACACAGTGAGCCAACCTTGTAACAAAGATCTAAAAAGAAAAAGGGAAGGAAACCTGCAAAACTAACACATCAGTTGTGTCAAACAGTATAAACAATGCAAGCTCCATATCCACTGGAGTTCACCACTTCTGAAAAAGTTTTGTTCTTTATAAACCATTTTGATTATCTTCTTCAGATGCTTGAAAAATTCTTGTTATTTGTTTAAATGAGTGAACTGTAAATCATTGGACCTTGACTGCTTGTATGGAGAAACTTTTTCTATGCATATGTGAAGTAAAAATTTCTGGTTTTAGCTTTGCATTTTGTAAATTTATATGTTGTTTTTTTTTTTGAAGGTTTTCTCATGCAGATTTTGATGGAATTGACAGAATATCATCTATCCAGGGAAAGTTGCAATATGGAGACTCAAACAAGTTCAGCATTATTACCTACTAGTGAATCTCTTGGTAACCATTGTTCTATTTTAATTTTTACTCTGTGTGAGGTTTTTTTTTCTTTTAACATGTAAAAATGAACTGATGTCCTATTCTATTTTATATCTTGTTAATCTTTTCACCCAGTTCTGTGAGTTGTGAGAGATCTTCATTTCTGTAGAATCCTGTTGCTAGAAGGAGCCTAGGCAAGCATTGTAGTACCATAGAAAGCACACCAAATTTTGAACTTGGAGGACCCGGATTTGAATTCTGGCTCTTCCACTTATTTCTTCTGTGACATGGGGCAAGTCACTTTATCCTCCTGGGCCTTAATTTCCTCATCTTGGAACTGTGGGTATTGGATTGGATGGTCTATAAAGTCCCTTCAGGTTCTAAAACAATGATCTGGTCGTAGTCAGTCTAAATGATTATACTTGTACGTTCCTATTGTACTATATTGTACATTCCTAGGGTTAATCATTCTTCCCTGGGCTGGTATTTTGTCATTCCTTCTGGTAGGAAGTTCTTCCCAATGCATAATCTCAATCTCTTTTATAGCTATTAATTCATTTTCTAATTTTGTCTCTGGTATAGAAGAAAAATACCCTCCTGAGGTAATCTTTCATTTACTTGAGCAATGAGTCTTTTCAGTTCTCTACTCGTTCAAGTATTTGAACAGTTTTCCTAATTCCTCCACATCCTTATAGTATTTATAGTATACTCTAATAAGTGGCTTGCTGCATATAGAATAATATTAATCCAGCATATACTAAATTGTAAAACTAAAATGGACCTTAGAAATAATGCTTTGTAACCTCCTTATTTAAACAGTTGAAATCAGATCCCTGAGAAGTTAACTGTTATTGCCAAAGTTCATAAATCTAGTGAATCTGGGATCTGGAACCCCTAAAAATCATAATTGCGGTGGTTTATATTAACTTTTTAGTGGCACTGTTGCTTTACAGTCCCCCTTTTAGCTTGTTCATTTTCTCACAGCTGGAATCATTCTCCATTTTTCAGTAGCATACAGTGGAATTAGAAGGGACTTGAGGGTTAGCTAAATCACCTCTCCATGGAATGTGAATTCCTTATGCAGCATCTTTGACAGGTGGTTATCTAGCTTCCACTTTAGGAGCCCTGGTGATAAGGAACTCAGTGCATCCTGAGACAGCTAATCTTGTTTTAGAGAAGCTTTTATTAATAGATTTTTCTTTATATTGAAATGTAAGTTATCCTTCCGAAATGCTCCCTGTTCATTGGTCCAAGGTTTGCCCTCTGGGGCTAAGTGTAAGTCTGAAATTGTCCACTTGAAAGGCTTTCATGTTTTTGAAGACAGTGGCCCATGTAGTCAGTCATTTAACCAGCTAGCGCTTATTAAGTGCCTATTCCATACTAGGTTCTCTGTTGAGTGCTAGAGATTCAAAGAAAAGCTAAAAGCAGTCCCCACTCTGAGAGCTCAGTCTAATTGGGCAGGCAACATATAAACAATTTGGTTCAAACAAGATACATTGGAAGTTGTCTCAGAGGGAAGGCACTACTGTTAAGGAGGACTGGAAAAGTCTTATTGCTAAAGATGGAACTTCAGCTGAGACTCGAAGTCAGGAAGCAGAGGTGAAGAGAGAAAGCTTTCCAGGAGGCAACCAGTGAAAATGCATGGAATTAGGAGGTGGAATATCACATCTGAAGAATAGCAAGGAGGTCAGCATTGCTGAATGCCAGAGTATGTGGTGGAAATAAAATGTAAGAAGACCAGAAAAGTAGTAAGGGACCATGTTATGAAGAGTTTTAAAAGTTAGAAGATATCCTGTTTATTCTGTAAGTAAAAGGTTGCCACTGGAGTTTATTGAATTAGGGTAGTGAAATGGTTAAATCTGTCTTTTAGGAAGCTCGTTTGATGGCTAAGTGGAGGATAGTTTGGAGTGGGAAGAAATTTTAATCAGCAGGCTATTGCGATAGTCCAGGCTTGAGACGATGAGCACCTGCGCTGGGATGTTGGCCATGTCAGAGGAAAGAGGGGAGCATATACAAGAGAAAATGGACAGAATTTGGCAATAGAATGGAAATGAAGGATAGGAGTGAGGGGTTGAGGATGACACTGAAGTTTGTAAGCCTGGATAACTGAAAGGAAGGTTGTGCCCTTGACAACACTAGGAAAGTCCAGAAGAGAAGAAGGGGTTGGGAGGAAAGATAGTAAGTTCAGCTTTGCATATGTTGAATTTAAGATTACCGTGTGGCATTCAGTCCAAGATGTCCAATAAGCAGATGTATGAGTAGAGGTCAGGAGAGTGGTTAGGGCTGAATAAATCTGAGAATGATCTGTATAGAAATGATCATTGAATCCATGGGAGCTGATGATGTCACCAAGAGAAATAGTATAAAAGGAGAAGAGAAGAGGGCTCCCAACAGAGCTTTGAGGAGCAACCACAGTTTGGGGGTACAATCTGGATGAAGAGCCATAAAGGAGAATGAGGAGTGGTCAGACAGAAAACCAGGAAATCAAGTCTCATTAGTACATAGTTGTATGCATCTTGTGAATTCCTTGAAGGCAGACAGTTTTTGTCTTTCTTTGTATTTGCAGAGTTTAATGTTGTATGTGGCACATAAGAAGTAATTAATACTTGTTAAATATAGGATTGTTATATAGAATAAGTTATTTTGATGAAGTATCCAAAAACTGTAGAAGTCAGGAAAAATATCTTGAAGTAGGTGACATTTAATTCAACTTTTAAGGACGACATTCTATGCAAGAAGACTAAAAAAAAAACAAACCAAACACTAGAGATAGGAAATAGAAAACTTTATGTACAGCAAATAGTAGGCTCATTTGGCTGAAATGTACTCTTCATGAGTCAGAGTAATGCATATTCTACTTAGAAAGATAGGCTAGAACCAGATTTTAAAGGGCTTTAAATGCCAACAGAGGAGTTTGTTTTTTATTCTTTATTCAGAGGCAGCTGATGGCACAGTGGTTAGAACACTGGGCTTGGAGTCAGTTTAAATATGTCCTCACACACCTAGTAGCTATGCGACTCTGAGAAAGTCACTTAATTTCTCTGTCAGTTTCTTCAACCATAAAATGGACATGGTAACAGTACTTTCCTTGAAGGGTTGTTGTGAGTATCAAATGAGATATTTTTTGTAAAAAGATCTTGGCACAGTGCCTGGCACATAGTAGGCACAATTTTAAATGCTTATTCCCATTCCTTCTCCCTTTCTCTTTTTTTATTTTCTTTTTCCCCTCTCCTTCCCCCTTCTTCCCTTCTCCCTTCTCCTTTCCCTCTCCCCATTAAAGGCAATTGGGAGCCATTGAAGCTTCTTGTATGAAGTGTAGAATGATATGGTCAGACCCCACTTGACTGATGTTAATTTCATATTGAATCCTATATAAATGTTCTTTTATTGCAGTGGCAGTGGAAATCACAGACATACAGTTTCAGATCCTAGAGATTCTCCATTTCTTGAATGGGAGAAATTAAATTCATGCTATTAACAGAAAATCTATCTTATGGAAGGGTATTAGACATTCTTTAACTACTGAGGCATTCCTTTTCCCTTCCCCCCTTGGTAAAATACAACTGAAAATAATTTAGAAATATACATAACAACAAAAAAAGAAACATATCATCCACACATCTTTACCAACATTTGAATAAACCTTTCTATTTAACAACTTTTTTCTTCTAAATCAGTGATTTCATATTTGTAGGTATTGCCTACAGAGGAAAACAATTTTTACCAAAAGTAGACCGGTAACTGTTCTGAAATTTGTGGTCTTGCGGAGTAACTTGAGCATCAAGAGATTTAATACCCAAGGCTCACAAAACTAGTAGAAGTCCAAGATGATATATGAACCCTGTCTTTTTTTGATTTTGAGGACTCTTATCTACTTACTACCCCATGCTGCGTCTTATATTAGTAGTAACTTTCACTTTGTTAATTTTATATATTTAATTATGAACTAAACAGCATATAAGACTATGCTTTATTTGAATCTTAAAGGTGTTTCTTGTCTAAAAAACAAATTAAGCATTAATTAAAGTATTTTTATTGAATTTCACAAAGAAGTCATTTAATAAGTGCCTTTCTATATAAGAGCAGAAGAGAAACATGAATAAAGCAGTCTGGCTTTGATACCTTATATATCAAGATAGATAAGGCATATAAAAATACTGAAAGGGAAAATAAATATAAATGTGTACCATGAAAGATTCATGTGGAAATGCTTCTTGCTGGGGAGGGATTAATGGAAATAGCAAAAGGTCATGTAGGAGGCATTTGATAAAGACTTTGGCTGGAGGGTGAGTTCATTAAATAGAAATGGAGTGAGGGAAAGGGGGCATTTTAGGCAAAAATAAGGGCACAAATGAAGTTGTGGATTCAGGAAAGAATGGGACAACTTTTTAGGTGAGAGTGTAGTCTAGTTTGGCTGAAATTTGGAGTATTTAAAGGAGATGACAGCTTCACAGCCATTCAGTTGACAAAGTTGTAAAGGATAGATGATTCCTGATATTGTGGTTGATTATGAAAATGGCATTTGCTTGGTAGCCCCCAAGTTCTCCAGCAAGAGTGTTTCCAGGACATACATTAATATCGTAAAAGATTCCATAATAGATACATAGAAATTGTGCAGGGATCCTAAGCAAATGTCGAATTTTTCCTAGACCTAGTGGTATCTGTGTCTTGTCTGTCTGTCTACATCTATATATGTATTCGTTCATGTATTTATAATTAAGTAATTTATTTTTGGTTTTCAACATTCACTTGATAAGATTTTGAGTTTTAAATTTTCTCTCCTCATGCAATCTGATGTAGGCTTATATATATATACGTATATATATAAATTTACACACACATGCACATTCATATTAAACATATTTTCACATTAGTCATGATATAAAGAAGAATTATAAACAATGGGAGGAACCATGAGAAAGAAGAAACAAAATAATAAAGTGGTATCTGTATATTGATGTCAAATAAAACATAGAATGGAGAGATATACTCTATAAAGCTATGTTCTCTTGTCAGGGAGGATGTGAATACAAATGGAAGAAGGATTCCTCATAGATGGCAAAGTATGCTAGATGATCTTGTTTGAAGATGAGTGTTGTTTGCATCATGCCCTTGAATAGCATAGATGTTTCTCTGAAATCTATATTCATACAAAAAAGATTGACTTCACAATTTGCATAGGAGAAGTTAAATAGAATCTTTGTCTACTTTCTAGACTAGGACATGATGTTGGGTGGGTAGTCCATTGAGTTAACCTTGGAACAGGTAGTACAGGTAGATAATGTGTCGGGCCCAGAATAGGAAGAAGATAGTAGGTAAATTTTTTTGTGCTTTCAACAGTTCCCAAATATTCTAAGACTCAAAAAGCCATTTCTGAAATTTTATGATTCTGCGCTTGATTGGTATCCAGAATTTGTTCTTTTAATATGTGCCAAATGTAATATGGTTTTGTTTTGGGAGGGATGGCTGCTGAGGAGGGCATTCCTATATACTCCCTTAGGCCATTCTTGATTGAATTGAACTCTTACTAGGCTACTGCAGTCATACAATAAATATCCTAACATTTTTCTATAGCTGAAAAACTTCAACTCATTGATGAGCAATTTGCAGATATTTATCCCCAGCGCCTTAAACTGGAATCCTTGGAAACAAAGCTCAACGAATATAAGAAAGAAATAGAACAACAGCTACAATCAGAAATGTCTCAAAAGGTCAGTTTGGTAAATCTAGCTACTAAAATGAAAAGAAGAAATACATCGACATATCTTGTAATGGTTCAATCCAAAGTATGACCATTTAAACTAACATTTAAAGTGTTTAGCAGACAATAGTCTCTTCATTTGTTCCTATATTTTTTTCTCTTCTTTTGCTCACAGCCCCAACTCCTCCTGCCCCCACCCCCACCCCTGTAACTGCTTATTGAGAAGATTTTGGTAGTATTGCAAATAAAACATCTGGAAATGAATGTTTCTGAAAAAATATAAAACAGCCATTTAAAATTTTGTGCTTTAGTTGAAGCATTTTAAAGATATCGAAATAGCAAGAATGAGAATGGAAGAAAAAAGAAGACTCCAAAAAGAAATGACTGAATTGCGGCAAGAATTTGAAAAAACACACCAAGCAAAATCTGAAGCTCTAATTTCTCGGGAAAAGAATGCTATTGAACGACTTCAAAAGCACCAGGAGGTAGTACTCTAATTTTTACACAGGTAGATAATGGATAGAGACACTTAGATATTCAAGATGACTCTGATTCATTAAAGACCTTTAGGATTTTAGAGTCCTTAACTAAAATTCTATTGGATTTCAATTAAAACGTTTTTTACTAGTCTTTTATATTACTGAAATTAGTGGTTCAACAAGAAATACTTATTCAAGAAATATTTTAAAATTACTCACCATAAAGTTCAGTGTTATTCAACATGGTCATGTAAACATGAGCTGTAATTTTATGTTTGCGCCATTGGCGATATATTCACTTTTGTTCCAAAATGGGTTCTGGAAGTCCATTCTTATCCAGGTTTTGCCCATATGGCTTGCTGCCTTTGCCCTCATTTGTAAATATGTTAATAGAAGTAGCCTAGAAGTGTTTTGATGAGTTTTGGCATTGGGAATAGAATATCATTCATATTTCTTTTATAGAGTCAAGTTGCTTAATGAACTTGAACTCTCTCTTCTTGCTTTTATGTTATTAATAACCTTTCTTGGAATTCGACTAGTTTTCACATATTGAAATAAGCTCTCTCCTGCACACAGAATACAGTGATTTGAAGCTGCTGTCCTTTAGAACAAAACCTTTTCTTAAAGGGTATTTTATGATCAGTAGGTCAATAAACATATTAATTGGCCAAAAATTGCATCTGTTTTCCTGCTTAATTTCACATTGGCTTTGAAGAATGTAATTTCTTGGATAAGGTGCCCCAAAAGGCTTATTGCAGTTTTAAGCTTTAATGACTCATTCTCGTACTTCTGCAGTGGTCTTTGAACAGTCTTTTCTAGAAACCTTTGTGCTAAAAGGGACTTGACCTGAATTCTCATGTTGGGATGAATTGTGCTGATTTAATGCCTAATCAGAATGATCCATTAGTTGAAATTCTTTTTGATGACTATGGAAGCATTTAAAACCGAAAATGAACTTAATATATTTTCTGAAACAAATGAACTAGAACAATCCTGAAATATGAAAATAATTTTAAACCAACCCAGTATTTCATTTGGCTTGATTCCCAGATGTTACTGTTATTTTTTCTTTGTTTTCTTATTTATAATCATTTTAATTTTCCCTATTCTTAGGCTATCCTAAATTTAATCTCCATTATATTTTTAATATGTTTAATGTTAAACAGGAGTGCTGGTTTTATGTACAGTGTAAATCGAATTGTTATATGAGTAAAATGCATCGCCTTTTAGATGGACTAGTTGATAAAACAATATTTACCAAGTTTCTGAAAAATGTTAACTAAAGCACTAGATAAATAATCATACAAAAGGGTGATGTACAGAGTAATTATGATAAATAAATATTGGGATGTATACAAATAATTTTTTTGTTAGCATGGTGTAATGTAGAGAGTATTGAACTTAGACGACAGCCTTACTTAGTTCAATACTCTGAGCTCCACCATTTACCATTATTGTGGATATGTCCCTTTTCCTCATTTGTAAAGTAGGCATTATGATATTGTATTGCTACTTCACAAGAGTATTGTGACAGAAGCATATTGGAATGTGCTTTGTAAATGTGAGCTATTAAACCAGACAATCACTCTTGGAGTGGGATTGTGATAAGCAATACACTGATAGTATCATACTATCTATTTTTTGGGAATTTAACAGTATTTTGCATCTGTTTTTGTTGGGGGGGGGGCTTTTCTGTCAGTTTAACTAATTTCATTTACATTAACACTTCATTATATAGATTGAGGCAAAAGAAATTTATGTCCAGAGACAGGGTTTGCTGAAAGACATTGAAATGGTAAGAAGTAGAGAAGCTGAACTGAAGCAAAGAATTGAAACTTTTGAATTGTAAGTAATTGCAGTTTGGATATTTAGAATAAAACATGTATGAGATTTTAAAAAGTATTCAAATTGTTTTTTATTATCACTGAATATACATCTGTTGGATTATCTTCTTGCCTTATTGTCAGGAGGGATCTTAATTTATAAAAAAATTTTTCATATAATTTCTAAGGCTGGCATAGTTAGCAAGAATAAAACATAGGCCTTGAATTTGAAAAGTAGAATCATGCCTTACCATCCATAAAATACCTATAATTTATACATTTCCATTTCTAAAGTGAATTGCTCTGTAGAACATGTAATAGTAATAAGTGTTTAATGTAGGTTTTCTTAATTGATTAGTCTGTAAATATATAATTTAAAATTGTCTCCTTCAAATTTCAGCATGTTCAGTTTCATACTGATAATTCAAAAATAATCCAGAAATCTCATTTTAGCCATATTCCAACCTCTATTTTCTCCATAAGGAATGTAAGAAAAAAAAATTTAAGGACTTTAACTGAGTATCACTGTATATTCCTGGATAATTGGTATTTAATTCTATATATTTTTAACTTTTGTGATTTTTAAAAATTTCTATTTGGATAAGAAAAAACTTAAAGTTGCTTCATAGATTAGCCAGCAGAGGATGTAGTTAGAGTCTTTCCTTTTTTTTTTTTCTTAGTATCAGAGATTCTGCGTATAGTTTTGTTCCATTGCAAGGGAAAATTTAATTAATTTTTGTTGTCAGTATTTGTCATCATCTAATATGAGCAGAAAATAAGACTTTTTCCTTATTTTCTTAATATATTTTTAATAACATCAGAACCCAAAAGCTACAAGAAGACAAATATAAAAACCTGGAAGAATCCCTGAGAAGAAGGGAGCTAAATGTAAAGAACATGGAGGATGCATATGAACAAAGGCTCAAGAATGAACTCCTGAAGTAATTACTTTTACTTATAACGGTGATAGCAGATTTTCTATAAGCAAAATTTGGGTACTATTTATATAGACTTAAATTTTCTATTTTCATTTTCCTAATGAGTCCTAGTTAAAATAGCTTTCATTATATGGATGTCAAAGTAATGGTAATAGTTGTTTGAGTTTTCAGTGTGGCAAATGACATTTTTCATTTATTCACGAAAGTTTCCTTTGAGTCTAAAAAAAAGTTTTAACTTCATTGACCTATGAGAGGAAAAAAATAAGTGATCTACGCAGTGGAAAATGTGGATGGCTACAATAGACTTCGTGGTCATATTATTAGCACATTCATTGAATAATCTTGTGTGTCTTTATTGAGTATCACACATTTTTTTCCTTAGCTACAGCAAGCCTATCAAATTACCATTATTTCCTTAATAGGGCAAAGCTAAATCACTGTGACAGTGCAACAAGTTTTCCACACTTCTTCACACACCTATTATTTTTCTTACAGCTATTCCAAATCCTAATTTTTCCGTGAAATGTTTTTTCCTGATTTTCAGATTTTTAGGTTTCACAGATAATCCAGTTTAAAAAAAATCTATGTAGCCATTATACGTAATATTAATACAGAACTAGCCAGTTTTATCTTTTTTTTTTTTTGAATTGTAATTTAATTACTATAAAGGGAGAATTCTCCCTTACAGCAGTAATGATTTGTAACTCTTTGGAAACTTAAAGTTGCCTGGGGCATTGTAAGTGACTAGGAGAGAGAAAAGGAAAAAAAAAGTTTTATTAAAAGCCTACAGTGTGCCAGGTGTTGTTCTAAGCGCCTTATAAATTTAACTCCTTTAATTCTCAATACAACTCTGGGAGGTAGGTGCTATTATTATCCTCATTTTATAGTTGAGGAAACTGAAGCAGGTAGAAGCTAAGTGACTTGCTGCTTACAGCTAGTAAGTGTTTGAGGCTTGATTTGAACTCAAGTCTTCTTTATTCCAGGTGCAGCTATTAACTCTACCACCTAGCCGCCCCTATGTACTTGATTAACAAGGCTGAATGATCTCATTTAGCCAGTATATTTCAAAGCGATACTTGAACCTAAGTCTTCCTAATCCTGAAGCTGTCTATCAGCTACACCATGTAGCTTCTAGATTTTAGTTTGTTAGTGCTTGAATTACAATAATGAATAATCACAGAAGCATTTGTGTTTGTTGTATCTGTATATAAGTACAAAAATACTACATTAATAGTACATAGTTAACCAAGTGAAAAAAGGGAAAATTTTCATGATATTTTGGCATTTTCCAAGTGATATTTCAGGGCCAGGGTTCAGAAGCCATTTGCTCTAAATTTGGAAACACATAGAATCACTAAGCCTTTGACACAACCGGAAAATTGACCAAATGGGCTTGTTCAGGGGTAGGGAACCTGCTTGAGGCCACATGTGGCCTTCTAGGTCCCTGGGTATGGCTTTCTGACTGAGTCCAAGTTTTACAGAACAAATCCTTTTATTAAGGGGTTTAATAACACAGGTTCCCCACTCCTGGTGTTTAATCTCCCTTTTTCTCTTTTTCTTTGAACTGAATCAATGAGTCATCTGGGAGTAATAGTGGAGGATGATTTTCTGTTTAATAGAGCTATATATAAAATATTCTTTTTTATAATTTTGTAATTTTTTGTAATAAAATTGTGGTGAACTTAATTTTAGCTATTTTGATTCCTAGATATCAGCTTGAATTAAAGGAAGAATACATTACCAGATCTAATAGAGTAATTGAAGAAGAGCAAAAGAACAAAGGTGACTTCTTAAAAAGTCCTTGTTTTTCAACTCTGGAATAAATAATTGTTTAACTTTAACTATCCTCCCCCTTCTTCCCCACACCTAAGAAGTAAAGTCTGTTTTCTCCTTTGGAAAATATATGGTATATGCTTGTAGGCTTCATTATAATTATTACCAGTAACTTATGTCATGCCAAAAATAACCCTTATGCTTCAGTTGCTTGTTCCAGGCGTCCGTGTTTAATGGACATTAAAACATTTCATAAGTTGATATGTGCTTGATATGCAGTTGCCTAAGTTTCAAGTCTATAGCAAGTATTTTCAGATTTAAAAAAATTCCTCGTTATGAGACATTGTTTGTTTTCACTTTTCTTTTAGAGAAAGCTATGCGTTTGCAGGAAGAGGCCAATGCTATTAATTCAAGAAGGGAAGAACTCAGGGAAGCTATAAATCGTGCCAAAGATCTTGAGGTATTTTGTTGACCTGACAGGTTTTTGAAGTTGATATTGAAAGATAGGAAGGTTTAGTGATATGATAGTCTGGTATTATGATAAATTTAAAGATTTTTCCAATGTCACTAACAGGGCATTACATTTTAAAATCTTTGTATCTGTTAACAAGGACAAGCATAGATTAGAATCCAATCCCCTTAAAAAAAGGATTTGTTAGGTGAAGTTTGGCTTAAGTCAAAGGGCTGAACTTGAGGACCTAAAGGGCCACATGTGGCCTTGAGGCCGCAGGTTCCCCACCCCTTGATTAGATAAGATGGATTAAATTTTTTTAAAAAATCACAAAAGAACATGTCCTCATTTGTGTGACCAGCATGGGATTTTTAAAAAGGAGTTTCTCGTTCCGTTCTCTGAAATGATGTTACTATCTTGAAGTTAGGTGGCACAAGGGACAGCTACATGATACAATAGATAGAGCTCTGGGACTAGAGTCAGGAAGACTCCTCTTCCTGAGTTCAAATCTGGCCTCAGACACTTACTGTCTGTGACCTTGGGCAAGTCACTTAACCTAACTGTTTGCCTTAGTTCCTCATCTGTAAAATGAGCTGGAGAAGGAAATAGCAAACTACTCTGGCTGCTAAGAAAAACCCAAATAGGGTCATGAAATGTCATACACGACTGAAACAACTGACCAACAAATGAGCATGCAATTTAATGGAGGAGACAGGTACTTATTACATAAAAGAACATATACACATGAACAATAAAATTTTATATCCAAAGTCACTATAAGGTAGTTGGGAGGGAGAACACTGCCAGTTGGAGAGATTCAGAAAGACTTTATGCAGAAGATGGTGTTTGAGTTGTGTCTTAAAGGAACAGAGAAATTCTCGAGATCAAGGTAAGGAGGGAAGGCGTTCCAGTTATGTGGGGTCGACGGTGCAAATGCATGGAGATGGGAGAGAGAGTGTCATGGGTGAGGAACAAAGAAGGAAAGAAGAGCTAAGTTGGGGTCAAGTTGGGAGGGACTTTAAAAACTAAACAGAAGTTTATATTTCAGAGGTAGCAGGAAGCCACTGGAGTTGATTGAGTAGGGAAAGTACACCTTCAGATCTGTACTTAAGGAAACTCCCTTGGTAGTAGTATAAAGGATAAACTGAAATATTAAGAAGCAGGAAGTCCATTTAAGAGGCTGTTTTAGTAATCCAGAGATGAGATGAGGAGGACCTCAACTAGCGCAGTGGCCAGAGTCCAGAGAGTGGGTTAGATCTGAGAGATGTAGCAGCAGCATGATTTGGCAGTTGAATGGATATTTGGGGTGAGGAAAGTTTTCAATCTAAAGGTAGTGCTGCAGTATGAACCTTGGAAGCCTACAAGAATGTTGGTGCCTTCAACAGAACTATTGTAGGGACAATTTCTGTGTTATTATTTGGGATCTATCTATCTGTTCCTTTTGGGCCCATAGCTACTTCTGGGTGAAACTGAGTTGACATTCTACAGCAGAGGCACTAATGTTTGTCTCACTGGGTAGAAGTGAGCCAGAAATAAAAAGGTTCCAAAGTTCTAGAATAAGAAAAGTAGTGAACGAGAGAGTTTTGACAAGTTACTGAAAGGACACCTTTTTTGAAGCTCATTCAAGTGAAACTGGATAATCTTGGTTGTCTATAAGAAATTGCCCCAGAATAGATTTCTAATGCATAGATATAACTGTCACTCCCTTGCTAAAGAAGTTTCAATTGCACCCTTTTTATGTAGAATAAAATACAAACTTTTCTTTTTGGCATTTAAAGCCAACAAACTGGTTCCAGCCTCTCTTTCCAGACCTTTTTCTTATTACTCCCTGTCATTGACACCACATAGACCTACTTGCTGTCTCTCGTACACAGCATTTCTTTGTCTCAGTACCTTTGCATGAGTTGTCTCCTGTACGCGTAATGCTTTCTCTACTAATCATGATCTCTTGGAATCCCTGCCTTTTATTTAGGGCTCAGCTTCAGTGCCACCTTAAAGCCTTCCTAATGTTCCTGCATTATAGCACCTTCCCTTTGCCTCTTGGAAATTACTTTGTATTATTTGTATTATTATTGTACCTATTGCTTTTACACAGAATACAAACTTCCTGAAGGCAAGGGACCTAAAAATTTTATTTTTTCGATTAATAAATTTTTGTTTTCCTTCCTCCCCTTACATTGGGGAAAAAAAGAAGAGAAATTTTTAAAAGTTACAAATATGCATAGTCACAGAAAACAAATCTACATATTGGTTATGTCCAAAACCACATCTCATTCTTCATCTTGAGTCTTATTGCTTCTCTATCAAGATGTAGGTAACATGCTTCATGATCTGTGCTTGGAATCTTGATTAATACATTAATCAAAATTCTCGAGTCTTTCAAAATTAGTTTTTACAGCGTTGTATGAATTGCTCTGGTCACTTCTCTTTCTATCAGTTCATAGAAGTCTCCCCAGGTTTTTTTGAAACTCTCAGGTACTATTTTCATTTAGTAGGCATTGAATAAAAGTTTAAAAATTTCATTGAATTGATGTAGCCCTTTTATAGTGTGATTTGAAATCACTCTGTCTGTATCCTTGTAGATCATCTTAATACATCTCAAATAAACAATAAACCTAGAAATCATGATAAATGGAAAGTGCCCTGAAATCACAAAGTCAAATGGAATGCTTTGATTGTTACTATGGAATGTGGAAAAAGGACCCCTGGAGAGTAAGAGTTTGTCCAGGACAGGTAGTTATCCTCTACCTCCTTTGTGTCTGGCATAGCTTACAGTGAAAAGGAGGATGTTTCATCAAGCTATCACAGATTGATGAAAATATGTATGTCAGATTTCCTCTACTTTGGTTCTGTGTTTGTTAAATAATATGATATATAATTAAATTTCCTAGCTGGCAAGGGAATCCCATTTATCTAAGACAAGTATCTTATCTGTTACAGTTCTACTTGTAAGGTAATACAGTAGCTTTATACTGTGATTGAGAGTATTTTTTTCTGGGCTTGATCACCGCTGGGTAAGCTGTCTATAAATATTTTATGGAATCCTAAGTCCTTAGATCCATGGTGACATAGCCAAGCTTTAGGCCTTCCTTATTCATCCTGTTGTCTTTTTTTGTCAATTTTATTAAACATTACATTACTCAGTATCTATTGTCCAAATATATCTTGTTTTGTTTCTTGCAGCTTGAATTGGATTCTCTTAAAGAACAGATTTTATTAGTAACAAAACAAAACCAGTTGCTGACTGAAAAACTTAAAGATACTACTGATTATCTGCTTTTAAAAGAAGAGAGACTGGAGCTTCAGGCACAAAATAAATTACTTAAACAACAAATGGAAGAGATTAGAAGTGAAAACATGCAACTTCAAAGAAGTATGAAATACCTGTTTCAGTTCCACATATTCACAGAATTCATATTGAATGAGAACTATATACTCATTCTGTAACTTGGATGGTTTATAACTATGTAATTGAGGTGAAATTATGGGAAGATAATGAACAAGAGTTGCATAGGATGAACAGAAATGGATAGGTTGCTATCTACATCATTGGAAACACTGACATCGATGAAATCATAGGTCCTTTTGAGAATTTGAGCATGTAACTAATGATTAAGAAGCTTTACTGCACTTGTGAAATTAATGTAAATTTTGATGAAAATTCTTTTGTTAAGTTATTTAATGATGTGTGGTTTTGATGCTTCCATTTGCCTTTTGCAAAATGAATAATGTTAATAGTTGAAGTTAATTGTGTCATGCAGGCAATAGTTTGACATAAAAATTTTTAAATCTTAAAGAATTTACTTTTTATTAGATTTTGATTAGCCTAGAGAAAAATTGGTATTCTTTCTTCATTAATGCAAACTATGTGCTGATTCCTCTGGAACTGAGACTGTCCTCATATTGGTAAAAATGAAGCAGTCGTATTGGGATTCCTACGTAGATCTCATTAGACAGAATTAGTCTAAATGTTGTGTTAATACATCTCCAGGGCCTAGCATATTGCATTGCAAATGAGATAATATTTGTAAAGAGCTTAGCACATACCAGGTGCTTAATAAATGTTTGTTCTCTTCTCCCCTTCTCAGTCACTTAATAAAGGTTAGTTAAAGGAATGGCAATGAATTAAGTATCTGTTAACGTATATGACTTGCAGGATTTTATGCCTCCCTTAAAGATGTGTAGGAGATAAGAATTACAATATTGAAGCCATGAAGCTTGATGACTTATGTGCTTTTTAGTTATTTATACTACATGAAGGAATTTTGATTTTCCAAAATAATTTGTTTCAAATGATTCCAAACTCAGTCTAAAGAGGAAATATTTCCTATATTGTGTCATGCCCCTTTCTCTCTAGTTCAGTGGCTTCGTAGAGGCCTACCTAAAGTTAAATAATAGCTAATGTTGCTAAACTATCAACATCTTTAAAAAGATTAACATTGTTCTGGGAAGGGTAGAGGGTGTGGAGGGAAAACTGGGCAAAAAAGAAGCAAAACATGTCAGGCTAGACCTAGAATAGCTAGACAGATTTCTACTGCAGCCGTTCAGGGGCTTCTTGAAGTTTTTGAAAGCAAAATTAGAAAGCAATTTTTTGAGATACACCTAAAATATATTTTCAAGTGAATTTGGTAGATGCTCATTAATTTCTAAGGTTTTGAAATCGGGAGGGTGTTTTATTTAATAGGGTCAGTACTGTCATAAGCAATCTTATGACATATGGCAAACTTATTGGATTATTTCTTTGTGCAAAGTATATTATGTGAGTTGTATAGTGTGGATTTCTTTTAAGTGAAATAAACAAATTTTGACTATAGTGACTAGAATTTTTTTATTACTGCAGAATCTACCCAGCCATCAGCTGAGTTCATAGCTTTACAGAAAGAATCACAGAAGGCAGAAAATACAAGAAAGCTTGAACAGAAGGAATTTGAGGCTGAAAAACAAGCCCTGGAAAAACGGCTTCAAAATGAGGTGACTTTTGTTCTCATTTCTTTTGTTATTTAAAATATAATGACATTTCTTTACATGTGTTGTAGGCATGTAAACATGGCTCAAATCAAATCTGTTGTAAAGAATGTACTTTTGTATTTTTAAAAGAAAAGAATTTATGCAAAAGGTTTCATGCCTAGTTATTTTTAAACATTTGTATTTATTATTTAAAGTTTTTTTTCTTTTTAAATTTTGAGTTCCAAATTCTCTCCCATCCTCCCATACCTCTCCCACCCACTGAGAAGGCAAAGCAATAAGATAACAATTATTCATGTCAAATCATGAAAAATATTCCCATATTAGCTATATTTCAAAAAAAGCAAAACAATTAAAGTGAGAAAATTATGCTTCAATTTGAACTCAGAGTTCATTCATCAATTCTCTCTCTGGAGGTAGATAGCATTTTTTTCATCATGAGTTCTTTGGAATTGTCTTGGATCATTGTATTGATCAGAGTAGCCAAGTCTTTCACCATGCATCATCATTACAACATTGTCGTTACCATAAACAGTAATCTCCCAATTATTATTATTTCACTTTGCATCATTTCATATGTTTTTCTGAAACCACCCCCTCATCATTTCTTGTAACACAGTAGTATTTCATCACAATCACATGTCATAACTAGTCAGCTATTCCCTAATCTATTTCCAGTTCTTTGCCACCACAAAAGGAGCTGCTATAAATATTTTTGTACATAAAGGTCCTTTTTCTTTTTCTTTGGTCTCTTTGGGTTATAGTCCTAGTAGTGATATTGATGGGTCAGAGGGTACATACACGCAGTTTTATAGCCCTTTGGGCCTAGTTACAAATTTTTCTCCAGAATAATTGGACCTGTTCACTACTCCACCAGCAGTTCATTAGTACCTATTTTTTCCTCATCCCTTCTAGTATGTATCATTTCTGATACATGTGAAGTGGTACCTCAAAGTTGTTTTAATTTGCCTTTCTCTAATCATAGTGATTGAGAGCATTTTTTTCATATGACTATAGATAGCTTTAATTACTTCTTCTGAAAACTGCCTGTTTATATCCTTTGACCATTTGTCAGTCAGGGAATGGCTTTTATTTTTATAAATTTGATGCAGTTCTATGCTCAGTATATATTTAAAAAATGAGATCTTTATCAGAGAAACATGCTGTAAAAATATGGTACCTTTTAACATAATGTAGTTTCCCTGATTATCTCCTATAATCAGGTTTGTCTTTGCTTTTGCCTTGTCTGAGATCATAATTGTTTTTCCTGCCTTTTTTTTTTCCAGTACAGCTGAAATTCTGATCCAGCGCTTTATTTTAAGTCTGTGTGTGTCTTTTTGTTTTAAGTGTTTCTCTTGTAAACAACATATTGTTGGAATCTGGTTTCTAATCTGTTCTGCTATCTGCTTAGATTTTATGGGTGAGCTCATCCCATTCACATTCACAGTTATGCTTACTAACTGTATTTCCATCCATCCCATCTCATTTGTTTCTTCCTCTTTCTGTCTCTCCCTCCCTCCCTCCCCCTTTCTTCCCCTCCCCACTCTTTTTATCTTGTCCTTTCTCAAAAGTCTTATTTTACTTCTTGTTTTTTTTTTACTGTATTTTTTTTTATTTTAATTTATTTTTAACATGTTTGGTTTTCAGCATTGATTTTCACAGGCGTTTGAATTACAAATTTTCTCCCCATTTCCTCCCCCCCCAACTCCAAGATGGCATACACTCTGGTTGGCCTGTTCCCTAGTCTGCCCTCCCCTCTGTCACCCCATTCCCCTCCCATCCCCGTTTCCCTTCCTTTCTTGTAGGGCAAGATAAATCTCTATGCCCCATTGCCTGTGCATCTTATTTTCTAGTTGCATGAAAAAAAAAAACTTTTTTACTTTTGAACATCTATTTTTTTAAAACCTTGAGTTCCAAATTCTCTCCCC
>CM053622.1:479146060-479198114 GCA_028646595.1 Phalanger gymnotis | reverse complement strand
GGCTGGGAGGTCCGTGTGGGACCGACCTTACCCAGGGACCATCCAGGCTGTCCTGCGGTGGAGCCCTGCTTCCCTCTGCCACTTTGTGGGTTCTGCAACTCTAAAATTGGTTCAGAGCCATTGTTTTATAGGTTTTTGGAGGAACTTGGTGGGGAGCTCACGCCAGTCACTGCTTCCCGGCCGCCATCTTGGCCACCCCTCCTTGATAATTTCTTGAAAGATGGTGTCTAGGTTCTTTTTTTGATCATGGCTTTCTGGTAGTCCAGTAGTTTTTAAATTGTCTCTCCTGGATCTATTCTCCAGGTCAGTGGTTTTTCCAATGAGATATTTCACCTTGTCTTCTATTTTTTTCATTCTTTTGGTTCTGTTTTATAATTTCCTTGTTTCTCATAAAGTTACTAATTTCCACTTGCTCCAGTCTAATTTTTAAGGTTGTATTTTCTTCAGTATTCTTTTGGACCTCCTTTTCCATTTGACTAATTCTGCCTTTGAAAGCATTCTTTTCCTCATTGGCATTTTGGAGCTCTTTTGCCATTTGGGTTAGTCTAGTTTTTTTAAAGTGTTGTTTTCTTCGGTATTTTTTTGAGTCTCCTTTGGCAAGTCATTGACTTGTTTTTCATGATTTTCTTGTGTCACTCTCTCTTCCCAATTTTTGCTCTGCTTCTCCTACTTGCTTTTCAAGTTCTTCCATAGCCTTAGACCAGTTCATAGTTTTCTTGGAGGCTTTTGATGTAGGCTCTTTGACTTTGTTGACTTCTTCTGGCTATATGTTTTGATCCTCTTTGTCACCAAAAAAAAAAAAAAAGATTCTAAATTCTCACTGAGTCTTTTTTCACTGCCTGTTCATGTTCCCAGCCAACCACTTGACCCTTGAGCTTTTTGTCAGGTTACAACTGCTCTCAGAGTTGCGAATGCTTTGTCCCAAGCTTCAGGGGCCTTGCATTGCTGTTTTCAGAACTACTACTACTCCACCGTCACCGCAAGCTCTGCCAAAGCAGCGCTCCTCCTCCCCCAAGAACCACCAACCAGGACTGCAACCCAGATTCAAGCAGGATAAAGCAAGCCCTGCAGGCTCTGATCCACTGCTTAATTCTTCCCACCAGGTGGGCCTGGGGCCGGAATCAGCTGACACTGGAGCTCTGGAAGATGCTGCAGGAGCTTCCTGCTGCTGCAGCCCACCCATACTGCACCACCTCCACTGCCCCCAGGGCTGGGGCTGACCACTTTCACTCTGATCCAGCAGTTTTCCCACTAAACTGCTCTGTTGTCTTTGGCATTTGTGGGTTGAAAAGTCTTGTAGCTGCCACAGCTCAGCGATTCAAAGTCCTATGGCCTGCTCCGGCCAGCTCCCCATCTGGTTTGTCCTGGTGTGGCCCATGCTGGGCTGTGCTCTGTTCCCAGAACGGTGCGATAGACCCTTTGTAGCAACCATTCAGGCTGTCCTGGGCTGGAGACCTTTTTCCCTCTGCTATTTCATGGGTTCTGCAGCTCTAGAATTTGTTCAGAGCCATTTTTTATAAATATTTGGAGGGACCTGGGGGAAAGCTTAAGCAAGTCCCTGCTTTCCAGCTGCCATCTTGGCTCCACCTCCATCAGTTGTTTTTTGAATGAGATATTTCACATTGTTTTCTGTTTTTTCATTCTTTTGGTTCTGTTTTATAATTTCTTGACTTCTCATAAAATTATTAGCTTCCATTTGCTCCATTCTAATTTTTAAGGAATTATTTTCTTTTTTTTTTTAAAATTAAACAAATAATTTTAATGTACGCATTTATACTTGCATTAATCCTACATCGACTTCCACCATGTATGCAAAGTAACTTAATCATAAAATGTTAGAGCTGGAAAGGATTCGATTATCTTGTCCAATTCACCCTTTTTTGCAAGAGAAACAGATCTAGGGAGGGTCTAGTGTCACATAGCTGGTAACTGGGAAAGCTGAAACACAAATCCAAGTATTCTGACTGAAGACCCAACACTCCTTCCACTAGATTATGTTACCTCTCATTTACATTACTTCATATTTACACTCAAAAACTACATAGTCTTCAACAAGACACGATTAAGATGGACTGTGCTTGTTAATAAACAGCACAGGGCAGAGTCCAAAATGATTTTCTTGGCTCTGACATTTTCACATTCCATGAAGCAGCTTATTGAAATCTTCATTTCACTATCTTATTTGAGAAATGGCAACACACAAGACACTAAAAGGACCTTCCCAAGTGTGCTGTACTTCCCATATTTAAATCATAACTCTTGGTTGTAAAGACTGAATAATAAGTAGGTCTGTTTTCTACCCAGAATGGAGAGGTTTAGTTAACAAATTCACCCCACTCCAACTTCCTAATAGTGTAACTTGCATTAATGGTGTTTTGAAACTTCAGAAAAATTTAATATTAATTCTTGGAATTAATATTTGTGGAAACTACTAGTATTTACTCCATTATGAAATTCTGTCTTCAGTTATCACTCCACACAGATGATCTATATTTGTTGCAGCACAGAGGATATGAAGATGTTTAATTTCCTATTCAGATTAGACACAAGTCTCTTCATTTCCTTCCAAATGGATCAGACCACACTTTTAATCCTGGTGGCTGCACATCTGCTTGGACAATACCAGCCCGATTTATGACTTGTTCCATCTTGTACTCCTCGGTCCGCATCAGGGGCCGGAAATAGAGGGGGTAGAAGGCAGCACCCAAGAGGAAGGCGAAGCCGCCGAAAATCATCGCTGTGCGCAGGTTGTGATACATGACCCGAGCTCGGGACGCCCCGCTTGAGACGCCGACCCAAGACCCTTGGCCGCGCTTGGCACACACGCGAGGCCAAGGAATTATTTTCTTGAGTGAGCTTTTGGACCTCCATTTCCATTTGGGCTAATTCTCCTTTTTAAGGCATTCTTCTCATTGGCTTTTTGGATCTCTTTTGCCATTTAGGTTGGTCTGTTTTAAGGTGTTATTTTGTTCAGTAATTTTTGGGTTGTTGACTTGTTTTTCATGATTTTCTTGCATCATTCTCATTTCTTTTCCTTGTTTTTCCTCTACTTCTCTTACTTGATTTTCCAAATCCTTTTTGAGCTCTTCCATGGCCTGAGACCAATTCATATTTTTCTTGGAGGTTTTTGACATTAGGATCTTTGACTTTGTTGTCTTCTTCTGGCTGTTTGTTTTGATCTTCTTTGTCATGAAAGGGTTTTATAAGTCAGAGTTTTTTTACGCTGTCTGCTCATTTTCCCAGCCAATTACTTGACTTTTGAGCTTTTTGTCAAGGTACGACTGTTTCCAGAGAAGAGAGTGCTCTGACCCAAGCTTCAAGGGTTTTGTGTAGCTATTTTCAGAGCTACTTGTAAGCATTTGTAAATTTTCAGTTCTTCTGTGGTGGTATGATCCAAGGAAAGGCGTTTACTCGTTTTCTGACCTGTGCTCTGGTCTGTGAGTGACCTCAGGCACTCTTCTCTGCGTTGGAACTCTGAGGAGGACTCCCACTCCAAGCTGCCACAAGCTTTGCCATGCCAATGCACCTCCTCACCCCAGGACTGCCACCCAGATCTAAGCAAAGGCAAAGCAAGAGAATCCTGCCTCAGTACCAGCAAAGAGATTCCTGCAGTCCTGCTCTGAATAGCTGCTTGATTCCCCCACCGTGTGTGGGCCACGAGCTCTGGAAGCCGCTGCCTCTGCCTCTGTGGCTGCGACTGTAGCCACCTCTGCCTTCCTGAGGCTGGGGCCGGACTGTGCCCTCCTTTCATCCAGGTCCAACAGAGTTTTCCCACTGACTTGCTAAGTTATCTTTGGCATTTTTGGGTTGAGAAGTCTAGAAACTGCCACAGCTGCCAGTGAAGCAATGCCCTGAGGCCTGCTCCACCCAGTCTCTTCCTGCCTGGGTTGTGCTCCACTCCCAGACTGGTTCAGTAGACCCTTCCCATCGACCTTCCAGGCTATCTTGGGCCTATTTCATCCTGTGATTTTGTGGGTTCTGTAGCCCTAGAATTTGTTTGGAGTCATTTTTTACAGGTGTTTAGAGGGATTTGGGGGAGAGCTCAAGCAAGTCCTTGCTTTTACTCCATCATCTTGGCTCTGCCCCCAGCATTTTTCTCTGCAGCTTTTTTGGATAACTTTTCACATTGTTGTCTTCTTTGGACTTTATGTCTTGATCTTCCTTGCCATCATAATAGATTTTATGGTCAGATTCTTTCTTTGCTCATTTTTCCTGCCTATTTCTTGACTTTGAAGTTTATGTAAAAGTTAGGCTTTGCCCGCCGCAGGGTGGGAAGGCACTGTGCTCAGCTTCAGGCATTTTTTGTGAAGCTATTTTCAGAGCTAGTTCTGGGGCTCTACAAGCTTTCTGTACTTCCTAGATGGTGTGATCTGAGGAGAGTCGTGGTCACTGCTCACCTGGTCTGTGCTCTGGTCTTTACCCAGGAAAGGCTCCTGCTCCTCTGCACCACAAGTGCAAGTCTTCTCTTTGTCTCGTAACTGTGACCAGGGCTCCTGCTTCCTTGTCTGTGCCCTGGAACTGCAGCCCAGAACTGCTCATGGGCAGTAGAATTGCCAGCCAGTTGAAGCTATACCCCTTGCTGGCAAAGGGTCCTCTGTAATATCTTTCTGACTGGTTCTTTGACTCTCTGACCATCTCTGGGCTGAGGGTTCCTGAACCTGCTACTGTTGTTGCTGTGGCTGCTATTGCTGCCATTACAATTTGTGGGCTCCAGATGGGCCTCCACTAGAGCTCTGCCCCAGAAAAATGCTCACCCTGACCTTTAGTTACTCCAGGATGTGATTTGTGGCATTACTTTAAAGCTGTTTGGAGGGGAATGTTGAAAGAATTCAGCTGAGTGGCTGCCCCTACTCTGCCATCTTGGCTCCATGCACCATTTTTAGATATTATTTAGGTAAATTCTCCTATGGTCACATAACAGCAATAAGGATAGTACTAGTGATAATAATTACTTAGTCAAAACTTAAAGAACAATATGTTTTGAAAATTAAACACTCACAAATTTTCCATTTCTTTAGTACTTTTAAGATAGGCTCTATCTTTACTTTTGCAAGTTATTGACTCCCCTCTCAAGAAGTAAAGATGCCACAGCCTGATTACAAACTGTATGGCCTGAGTAGGGCAGGTATTTCTGGTATGAGTAACATAGGTAGTAGAACTGATGTTTTTGTTTTTGTTTTTTTTTAAATAAAGTGGCTATTACCAGTATAAATGAGAGGCTTCTCTAAATGAAAATAACTTGACTTCCACATTAAAATTAAGACACGCATGATAGAAATTTTTCTATGATATATCTTTATTTATTGCAGGTTGAGCATTGCTCGCTCCTGAGGAACCAGATATTAGATTATGAAGCTTCTACAAGGAGGTTAAATATGCAGATTGGAGACTTGAAATCGCAACTTAGGCAAACCCAAACAGGTTGGAAGAATTCTTTATGGAGAAATGTTTAAAGTTCTTTGTAGAAAGCTTTGTCTAATTGAAATGCAGTTAAGTATTTTTATGAGTCTGATTAGAGGACAACTAAAATATATGCCTTCATGAAAGTAAGATTGCCCATTTTGGGAGATGCCAGAAAGTCTATTAGGTAAAGGTAATTAACCTCAGACAGTAGTTTATCTTTTGGAAGCATTTTACAAAGGTAATATGTTGTACTGATCTTTAGTGCAAGGCAATATTGGGCCTTATTATATATTAAGGCATTTGGAATTTCATTGTTTAGTGCTTTGTTATCTGTAATTTTACTACTGTCAGGAAACTATTTTTTTAAAGTCCATTCCTTTTTTATACACATAGTATATACATGGTTGTTGTAATAGCAATAATAATACCTTAGGGTTATGTGTATGGTGTACATTTTAATTAAGGAAAGTGCTGCCCCAGTGGAGACCCAGCTGGCCAATTCCACTTGGTCAACTCAGCTCCTACTCTCCTCTTCCCACTGCCCCCTCGGGAGGAGAAAGTGAGGCTGGTGACTTTGCACAGCCCTCCCTCCCTTAAATCCAATTCAGTTGCAAGTCGTATCATCTTTCTGATGTCGTGGTCCTCTTTGAGGATGAGGGACAAACCACACACACAACTTCGTGATCATTTCATCGTCTTAGTATTACCCTATAGTACTGTGAGACTCTTGTTCTTTTTGAAGCAATAGGTTTCTCACCTGTTTTATTTACTGTAGTTCATTCCACTATAGAAGAAGAAGCTAGATGGTCTAGACTGAATTCAAACTTCATAGAACAAATCCCCTTAATAAAAAAAAAATAAAACTTCTACTCAGGCAAAAGGTCACACCCAGAGACCTAGAAGGCCGCAGCTTCCCCACCTCTGTTAGAACTCTTGACTTGTTTACTAGGAGACCTGATTTCAAATCCTAACTCAAAGTTTCAATAGCTGTGTGACTGAGCGAGCCACTTGACCTCTCAGCTTCACTTTCTTCATCTGTAAAATGAGGATAATAATAGAACCGACCTCACAAAGTTGGTATGAAAGCCAAATGAGGCAATGAATACATTGTAAAGCTTAGCAGGCTTTATAGATGTGAGCTACTCCCATTATTATTGTAGGCAGGCAGCTAGGTTGAGCAGAGGAGAGAGAAGTGTGCCTGGAGTAACAGAGACCCAAGTGAAGCCTCAGACTCTGTCTAGCTGTGTTTCTACCTACTTTCCTCAGCTGTAAAATGGAGATGATAATAGAATTGTGCTGTGGATAAAATGCTTTATAAATCTCAAAGTGTTGTGTGAATAGCATCATCATCATCGTTAGCAAAAATCTCTTTTCTCTTAGAGGAATACATCAATTTTATCATTCAAACAGAGATTGCATCTCTCTTATGTGCAAGGATCACAGTACAAATCTGTTCAGTAGCTATGTAGGAGTTTTGAGACAGTCACTGATTGCTGTGTATCCTTGATCACATCTCTCTATCTGTTTTATAAATTAGTTGGAACTTTACCGCATTTGCCTGTTTGCAAGTTGTTTGTTCTCTTATGTCTTTTAGTGTATCTCTTTTCAATTTTAATGTTTGAAGACTAAACAGAAAATGTTTCCAGCCTTGCCAGTTTACTTTGGTATTGATTTAATATGCCATGTCTCTGAGCTCTCTCTTCTCAAGTCCAACTTTGATTCCTTAATTCAAAACATAAATATTTATTAAGTGCCTACTCTATGTGAGGTGCTGGGGATACCAGAACATCCCTAAACAGCTCCTAACTTCCTCAAGGAGCTTATATTCTCCTGGGGGAATACAGCAAGTTTAATATCAGGTAATTGAATAGAGAATAGAGAAGAAAAAGAGGGCACTAACAACAGAAGGTTAAGGAAAGCTTCATGGAGGAGGTAGCACCTGAACTAAGCCTTGAGGTAAATGCATTCAGTCAACAAGCTTTTATTAAGTACCTACTGTTGCCAGTCACTATACTAGGCACTGGGAGTAAAGACAGAAGGGAAACAGGGAAGCTTACATTGTGTCAGGGGAAATGAGAGAGAAATGAGGAAAACGTATAGTGTAGGCATGTAAACGCGTGGAGGTAAAAGACACTCTCAGATTCAAGGGAACAGCTAGTACTTTGATTTATTCAGAATGCAGGGCCCTGAATGCCAGGCCTAAGGAGTTTGTGTTTCATCTCAAAGGCTATGCCACCAGAAACTAAACTCTGACACATTGCGCCAAACTAGAAAGTCTTCACATATTGGCCAAATGAAAGACTGGATCATCTGAGGCCAAGCCTAGTGAAATTCAGAGAGGCTCATTCCTAAATTGGCAGCAGCTGCAAAATTAGCTATTTCTTGAAGATAGCATCCTAAATCATAGAGGAGTTATGGCAACAATGTTGAAAAAAATCATGGGTCCTTGAAGTGTAAGAAATACACATCTGGTTATATGCATTCACTTATGTTTGTGTTTTTAACTATGAATATCGTTACAGAATGGAGGAAGTTAAGCTCTGTCTGAAAGATCATGTGTGACTCAGACCCATACAAGTCTCATTCATGTTTTGGATTGACTTTTCTATGTTCTAAAAGTTTTTAAATCTTCAAAACGTTAGTAAATTCTTAATTTCATTTAAGTGAAGAAAGAAAACTATGTTGACATACCAAATCAAAGTTGCCAGTTTTTATAGCAAAGCAGTCACTTCCTCCCTTAGGTTGTATTTTTGACCTTTATTTCAGTACCATTCTTCTACCCCAGTTTCTTTGTTTCTCCATCGAATGCAAGCCTTGCCCAAACCTAGCCTTTGACCTTGGCCACAGAACCAGACATTCATGGAAGCTTCTTTACCTCATATGTTAGTGAACTTGATTAATTATTAGCTAAATAACTTTTGAGTAACCCTGTCATCTAACTCTATATGTAGGGAAAAGTTTGTGAAGCCACATTGACTCAGTGTAGCGGAGTGTATGCAATTTAGAATCGGAGATCTGGTGCCAGTTCTCCTCATCTATAGATATAATGTCTCCCCTGCTTCCTAAGTTAACATAAATTGTGAGGGTCAAATGAGGTTCTGTCAGTAAAAGTACTTAGTACTTTACATTACACCTAACAGTTTCATTTTAAAGTTCCCCCAGACTTCTAGGTTTAAAAGAAAGAAAGAAAGAAAACAGCAGGTAGACTTCATGCTAAGAGAAAAGTTGTGGTTGGAATGGTTCATTAAATGTTGCATAGAGCAGCATCAAAGCATCGAAACCCAATCTGTTTCCAGGCGGTTTTGAAATGAAGTTAGGACTGATTGTAACTTTGTTGTACTGACATGTTTGTGTTAAATTTGTGGAAGAAATCAAAATAGATTTATGTAGAATGCAGCTGCAGTAGTTATTATGGGACCCTTATAGAAATGACTTTTAATATGACTTTAATGGTACTTGTTTTAGTTCTAGGTGCTATCTGAACATTAGCAGAAGAAATTCAAGAATTTTGAAAATAAAAATATCCTTTCTTTTGCAGTACTGTGTGTATACATATAGATGTATACATACATATACATATTCGTATAAACACACATGTCTGTTCAATGCTTTTCCCACTAAAATATATAATTATATATGTATGTGTGTACATAATATACATACACATGAATGTGTACATATATACGTGTGAATATATGTGAATACATGTAAAATATATAATTATACTGTAAATACATGTAAAATACATAGTTATATATGTGTGTACATAATACACATACATATATGTGTATATGTGTATGTATATCGTAGTGGAAAAAACATTGAACACGGACTTACAACACCCAGATTTAAGGCCTAATTCTACCACTTGCTAGCTGTGACGTGGTCTCCTCAGATCTCAAATGGGAGTAATAGTACTGTCTCAAGAGTTAGAGAATCAAATAAGATATACATAAAACTCTGTTGAAATGTGAATTTTCTCTTCAGTTTTATCTTTTGGTTTTATTCCTTCGTATTTTAAAAAATAAATTCTAAAATTGTGACCTTATTTTTTTAGACGATTTTCCATTTCTCAAAATTAATTTGCTCTTATTTTCAATGCTTAAAAATGTAGCTTTAGAGAATGAAGTATACCGGAACCCAAAGCCATCACTGGTTGATCGTTCAGTCATTGATTTCACAAGTGACAAGATTGTACCTCATGATATTTATATAGATAATTTCTTGAAGAATCAGTTCTTCTCTGATGCTGTTGTTCAGCCAGAAGATCTCCCAAGGAGCAGGTATTGCCAGCATGCCAGAATTGAAAATACTTCTACAGATGCTGACCTTGAATTTGTAGCTAGTACCAAAGCGAGGGTGAAAGAACTAGAGAAAGAGGCAGAGTACTTAGAAGAAGCCTATAGGAATTACCAGCAACGCGTTATTCAGGCTACAATGAAAAGCCGCTCACCAGCAAGGAGTCAATCTCCTTCACTTTTACCAGCGATTCTAAGTAGTATTCACGAAAAAGGTATGTTTGCAGAGGACAAATTTGTTTCTGAGCAGCTTCCATTCAGCAGTCTTAAAGATGAGAAAGGTGATGGGATGACTGACAACCAAACTCCACAGCAAAGAAGACCCCCTTCCCCCAGACATCTTTCTTCTACTCCACGTCCAAAAGCAAGGAGAAGCCTTAACCAAATGTATTTAGGAGGTGAGCTGCTATTTTAGTGAATATCTCTCTTCATAGAGCTGCTACTATCTGAGAAAATATAATTTAGATAACCAATTCTCTGTTTTCTGTTAGTTTGTTGTTGTCGTTTGCCTTGCTTTCCATCCCCAGCACGTAGTGCAGTGCCTGGCAAGCGGTAGGTACTTAATAAATGCTTGTTGACATTACTACTCAAAAGATAAAACTTATAAACAAGTTCATAATTTTATAGCTATATATTTGTGGGCTCAACTTCCTTGCCCTTAAATAATTTACATGAATGTATAGAGTATAACCATAGAATGTGTTTTATTAATAGTAATGTTATTATTGAAGTTTAATTCAAGATGTAAGTTTGATTTAATTTGTATGACAGACAGCCTGCTTAACGTCAGTTGATTACAACAACAAAACTAGCTATTTCTTATGGGGCACTTAATTCCTTAGGAAATGTCATAACTACTGAATCATATTACATTGGAAATCTCATTGCATGGTGACTCTTAGTTATATTTCAATTACCATGAAATAATCTTGGTCACAACAGTGTTACGTGGAGTACGCCTTACAGGTTGTCTCAAAAGCCTTAAGACTTTTGGAACACCCTACTTAATAAATGTGTCTGGAAAAAGAAGGATCATTTCTAGAGATGATAACAGTTAAAGAAGTTTTCGGGTCAAGTGGAAGAAAGTGAAACTTAAAGCTAAAGCGTTGAGAGCCAATAATGTGATGAAATAATGTAAACTAATAAAAATAGAGTTTGTTTTTTACCTCAATAGAAAGGCCTTCTGTTTCCTCAGCTCTAAAATGAGAGTGTTGGACTTTCTGAACTCTGAGATCCCTTCCAGCTCTGAATTTGTGATCCTATGAAAAGAGTTCTAGACTAAATCATAAAATCTGAGTTCTTATTCTCTGTATTTGGCTATGTGACTTTGATCTTAATTTTCTTATTTTTAGGATAAGAGGAGTGTGCCAGAATAATATGATTCTGTAACATTCCATGTGCCATGTGTTTTATAATTCTAGTACTCCCTTAGCAATATACTGTATACCTTACAGGGTTGTTGGGAGGAAAATAATTTATAAATGTTCAGGTACTATATAAATATGAGAGTACTATATAAATGTGGTAGTTTTTATTCCTTGTATAATAGAAACTAGTTATTTTGTTCTATAATATTTTGATAGCAATTTAAAAAATAGTATTAATGTCATTCCTAAGAAATTTACAACATACAGTGAAATACAAGATTATGCCTTTCAGGTAATGGGTCATTTGTTGTGTCTCCCTGTCACCTTGGTGACAAAATTCCATCACCAATTCCAAGGACAACCCAACTTTCATCTGCTGTATCTGCTCCCAATATCTCAGTTGCTTGCTCACCAAGCAATCATCAACAGAAGTCAAGGTAAAGATCATAATTATATTTGTTTGAAGTACATAATTTCACTTTATTTCTGAGTGTTAGACATAGGTTTTCTAGTCATTTATTAAAGGTTGTATAGAAATGTATAATTTGCATTGTCCAAAATAAGTTTTTCAAATTAAACTTTTTGTTTCAAATGAACATTTCCTAACTGTTTGGTGGGGAGGGGAGGTTTGTAGAATTTAAGTAATAGATTATACTTTGGTTAAATTATTTACTTTATACTAGGTAGTGTGCTAGGTGATGGGGGTACAGAGACAAACAGAAGAAACAATCTTTAGTTTCAAGGAGCTGTTATGTAAACAATAAATATTGTATAAACATGTACATGTATCCCTATACAAACTATAGGAATAGAGACTGGACCTGATGTTTCATTGATACTGAGAACTCTCAGATGAGGATACTCCTTCTCGTAATGAAAACTAAGGTCTTTATATCAGTGACATTATGAAGGATGCTGCCTTTTTCAGCAAAATAAGTATTCTTTGATAATCATTAGGTATCTAAAAAGTACAAAGTACTGAAATTTGCATTGGAAATTTAAAAAAAAGTGTATGGTTGCTACCTTCAAGAAGCTTATAACATATAGAAAAATAAAACATGTACCCAAATAATTGTAATAGAAGTAGAAGGAGAAGTAAGTAGTACAAATCAAACAGAGTTGTGAGAGATTCGGGATAGGAATTGCATTTGCCTCTAGCAGTGGGGCAGGGTCAAAGAGTTTGATAGAAAAAGTGGAGCCTGAGTTGAACTTTGAAGGAATGAAAGGAAGTCCAACTTGGAAATAAAGGATTCTATCCATTAATGCCCAGGTAGGAGAAAAGCTGATTAAATCAGAGAAGTAAAATTAATTAAATTAAAATGCGTTATCTTGTTTGAAGAGTACAGGGAGGAGAATACTGTGTTACCACTAGGAGGTAGGTTGGAAGCAGAATATTAAAGACTTTGAACTCAAGGCTAAGGAATTTATATTTTATCTTGTAGATAATAGGTAATCACTGTGAAGGTTTTGAGTAGGAGAATGATGTGATCTGACATGAGCGTTAGGAAGATTGCTTAGTGTATTGCCAAGGCCTGTTGATTTCACCTTTGCAACATCTTTTGAATATACCCCTTTCTCTCCAGTGACACTGCCACTAGTCTAGTGCAGGCCCTCATACTCACACTTGGAAAATTGCTATAACCTGCTGGTGGGTCTGCTTGCTTCAAGTGTCTCTACCCACTCCAATCCATCCTCCAGCCACTAAAGTGATTTTCCTAAAATGCAAGTCTGATCATTGTACCCCCTACTCAGTAAACTCCAGAGTTATCTGTTGCCTCCAGGAACAAATACACAATGTTTTTTAGCATTCAAAGCCTCTCTTAACCTAGCCACCTCCTATCTTTTCCATTCTTGTTATACCTTACTTCCCACATATACTCTTCATTCGAGTGACACTGGTGTCCTGGGTGTTCATCTCTCAGCTCTGGGCATATTCTCTGGCTGTACTCCATGCCTGGAATGCTCTCCCTCTTCTGCTTCTCCTGATATCCTTGGCTTCCTTTAAGTTGCAACTAAAATCTCACCTCCTACAGGAAGCCTTCCCCAACCTCGCTTAATTCTAGTGTTATCCCACTGTCAGTTATTTCCTATTTATCTTATATATGGCTTCCTTTGTATATATTCATTTACATGTTGTCTCCCCTGTTAGATCATGAGCTCCATGAGGACAGGGACTGTCACTTGACTTTTTTTGTGTCCTCAGTGCTTAGCACAGTCCTGGCACATTATTGAATTGCATTGAATTGATGCGGGGGGTGGATTGAGAAGAAGGAGATTAGAGAGGAAAGGAAATGAGACTGAGTTTCAGAAAATGTAGCTTTTAAGTACAAAATATTTTGGTGGTATTAATGGTTGAAAGAATCAAGAAAGGCTTGTCATAGAAGGTTGCTCTTAAGTTGATTCTTTAAAAAGGAGTGTAAGGTTTCAAAAGGAGGAGATGAGGAGACAGAACATTCCAGGCATGGGAGAAATCCTGTGTAAGATGGAGATTAAAAAAAAATCACATGCAAGGAACAGTAAGTGGGCTATTTGGCTGGAATGTAGTAGAGTAATGTGGAATCATTGTGGTAGGAGCTATATTATAAGACCAAATAACAGGAGTTTGCATTTTGTTCTGGAGGTAATAGTCACTGTAATTTCTTGAGCAGTGGAATGACATGATCAAGTCTTTGTGCCACAGTTTTTTCATCTGTTAAATGAGGATATTATCCTACTTCTCCTGAGGTTATTGTAAGGAAAACTTGTTAAACCTTTAAATGCTATATGAAGATGAGCTAAGTATAGCCTAACTATTAAGCACAAGTTTTTTCATGCAACTCTCATACTTAGGAGGGTTTTTTGGGAGGCAGCTAGCTTGATTTACTTTGCAAGTGGGACATTTTATTGTCAGTAAAATTATAAGATTATTAATTAATATATTTTTAAAAGTAATTAGCTACCATGACCCTCTTTCTTAACTCGTTTTGACAATACTTTTGCTAGTGCCTTTCTCTCTCCCAACTTCCATGTTAAAAAAAATGGAAAAACAGAATCTTGTACCAGATATTAGTAGGGTCAAGCAAAAGATTTCCACACTTTTTGTCGTAATCTAGAAATGTATGTTTCATTCTCCACCTTGAGACTCTTACCTCTGTGAAGAGGTAAGATGCTTTATGATTGGTCCTGGTTGGTCATTGGCATGATCAAATTTATTAAGTCTTTCAAAATTATTTTTCTTTACAGTATTATTATTGTATAAATTGTTCTCCTGGTTCTCCTTCATTCTGCATGAGTTCAGATTTCTCTATAATTGTCCATTTAACCATTTCTTATGGTACAAGAATATTTCATCATATACAATAATTTGTTCAACTATTCCCCAGTTGATGGACACCCCTGTAATTTCCAGGTCTTTTCCAGAACAAACAGAGCTGTTATAAATACTTTTGTGTATATGGGTCTTTTCTCTCTATTTGATCTCTGAGGCATAGGGTTAGTATTGGTATTTCTGTGTAAGGTGTTGCACATTTTAATCATTTTTTGAGTATAGTTGTAAATTGTGTTCCAGAAATGCCGGTCTGTTTGATAGCTCTACTAGTAGTGCATTAGTATGCCTGCCTTCCTACAGACCCTCAAACAATTGTCATTTTCCTTTTTGTTGTCTTTGTGGGTATTTTTGTGGGGTCTTATGGGTATAAAATGGAACTATTTTTAATATAGCTGTTGAGACTTGAATTTCTTCCTTACTTGTTTTCATATCCTTTGACCACTTATCTGTCAGAGGGGAAATAATTCTTGTTCTCTATCTTTTAATCGGTTTCTTATATGTCTTCGATATTAGAACTTTATCATAAAAACTTGCTGCAAAGGTTTTTCCCAGTTAACTCTTTCCCTTCTAAATTTAAGTGCATTGATTTGAGTTGTACAAAATTTTTTTGTGTAATCAGAGTTGTCCTATTTCGTCTTTACTACCTTTTATATCTAGGTTCTATATGTACTTGGAGCTTAGTGTGGTATATGGTATGATACGGTAGTTTACTTAAACCTAATTTCTAGAAGACTTTGCAACAACCCATCCTTTTTCTTTCTTTCTTTTTTTTTTTAATATGAATCCAACCAGGTCATAGCATATAATCTTTTTAATATGTTGCCATGGCCTCTTTGCTACTCAATTTCAGACCTTTACTGATATTTTACTAAGAATTTTTACAAAAAAAGGTCAACATTCATTAGGGATATTGGTTTATAGTTCTCAGTCCCTGCTTTGTCTATATCTAGTTTAGGTATCAAGACCATAATTGTGTCATAGAAGGAATTTGACCCAGTTCCCTTACCTCTATTGAAAACAACACAGTATTGGTATTAATTGTTCTTTGAATGCTGGATAGAATTCACTTGTAAATCTATCCGGTCTACGATTTTTTCCTTGAATTCATTTATGGCTTGTTTAGTTTCTTTTTCTGAGAGTGAGCTACTTTAATTTTCTATTATTCTGTTCATCTGGGTATCTTATATTTCTAACAATACTTATCCATTTCATTTATCAGTTTTCTTGGAATATTGTCAGGCAAAATAATTTCCAGTAATTTACTTTTCATTTGTTGTGAATTTTCCTTTGTACTTAGGATATTGGCTGTTTATCTCTTTTTAAAAATTAGATTAGTTAATGATTTATCTGTTTTATTGGTTTTTATTAGTTGGGGACCTCAATTTGTCCCTTGTAGACTTAGACAAATCTAAGAGAAAAATAAACAAGAAGAAAGTTAAGAACCAGAGTAAAATTTAACAAAAGATTATGATAGATATCTCTGGTACCTACTGAATGAAAATAGAAAGAACTTACATGTAACTCAGTTGTACATGGCACCTTTATAAAAATTGGTCCTACACCTTATAAACAAATGTACGCAAACAAATATTAAACTATCCTTTACTGACCAGTTATAATCAGTAAAGGACTTTTGAAAAACTATTCAAACGTCATTTGAGAGGATTTAATTCCTTACTGAAAAATTTCTGTCCCTAAACAGTCATCAGAAGAAAAAACATATCAGTATATTAGGCATGCAGCTAAACTGAAAGTACTCCCCATCAGAATACTCTGCATTGGAAATTCTAAAATCAAAGATAAAATTGGCCAAGTTGACAACAAAGTCATTCTTTAAAAAAACATTTAATTGGTAAATAAAACTAGGACCTTCTTATTGTTTATTTGTTTAAAGATGTCATCTGAAAACTACCTGTTCATATCCTTTGACCATTTATCAGTGGGGGGAATTACTCATGTTATTCTGAAGGGCTTTTAAAACCAAATAGGTGGTTTATATTTGATTCTAAAGACAAAGCAATATGGGGCCATTTAAATTTATTTGAGTGATATGGTCAGATGTGTGCTAAAGGAAAATCACTTTGACATTTGGCACTCTGGACTGTAATGGGGAAAAGACTTGAGACAGGCCAGGTAAGAGGCTGTTGGAGTAGTCTAGATGAGAGGTAATTATTTCCTAAGCCAGAGTCAAGGTACAGGCCATACCTTGTTTATTGTGCTTCGTAGATACTATGTTTTTTACAAATTCTATGTGGCAACCCTGAGTCAAACAAGGCTCTTGGAGCCAGTTTTTTCCAGTAGTACATACATTGTGTTTCCATATCACGTTTTGGCAATTTTCATGATATTTCAGACTTTTTCATTATTATTATTATTTCTGTTATGGCGACCTGTGATCAGTGATCTTTTTGATGTTATTATTGTAATTGTTTTGGGGCACCATTAACTGTTCCCATATAAGGGGGCAAATTGATACATGTTGTGTGCGTTCTGACTTTGCCATTCCCTGTCTCTCTCCCTCTCCTCTGGCCTCTCTATTCCCTGAGACACAACAATATTGAAATTAGGCCAATAACCTATAGACTCTAAATGTTCAAGTGAAAGGAAGAGTCAGCCAATGTGGCAGACTTTATTGTTTTCTAAAAAAATTGCCACAGTCATCTCAACCTTCAGCAACCATGAACCTCATAAGTCAACAGCCATAAACATCGAGGTAAGACCCTCCATCAGGAAAAAAAATTACTACCTGCTGAAGGGCCAGTTATGGTTAGCATTTTTTAATCAATAAAGTATTTTTTAATTAAGGTATATATATATATTTTTTAGACATCATGCTATTGCACACTTAATAGACTACAGTATAGTATAAGCATTACTTTACATGCAGTACTTTTACATAGGAAACCAAAAAATTCGTGTGACTCATTTTATTGCTGTGTTCTAGAACCGAACCTGAAATATTTCTAAGGTATGCTTGTGTGTATGGAGGTGAAGATGGCCACAGTTTAGCAACTGACTGAATATGTAGCTTACAGGACAGTGAAGAATTAAGAATAACACTGAGGTTAAGATTGGGAGACTGCAAAAATGGTGGTGTCCTTAGAAGAAATAGGGAAGTTTTGCTAGAGGAATGATGAGGCAGCTATATAGGACCATCTTCCTTTTTCCTGCTAAAGCCCAGTAATCTGATTAAAGGATGTAACTACAAAATCCTGGATTTAGAACTACTAGTTGACTTAGTTTAGTGTCCTTAGTCTGTTTTCTATTTCTTCAGGCCCTATGACCAATAGGCAAGTCTCAAAATTCCCTCAGTATTGTTTCCTGTAAAGTGAGATTGCAATTCACTGTATTGTTGTGGAGAAAGTACTGTTAAAACCGGCTTTTTAATCATAGTAATTTGAAAAACCAAGAGTTTGTATGTAAGTGCTTGGCAGGCTATCCTGACTAAAACAAGCTGAACTTGGTAAGAAGGGGCCTTCTTGCTTATTTCCTTGCTGTACTGTTGGTAGTTGAGGCTGTCAGGTAAGTGAGGTTATGGTAGTTCATGTAGCAAGACAATGTATGAAAAATTGAAAATGAGTATGAAAACATGGTAATGGTGGTAAGGTGTAGGGGATGTGAACAAGCTGCAACATGTAACAGATGAGTGAAAGATATAATTAAAAATATAATCCCATAATTCTAAGTTTTACACAAGTAGATCTTGGTTTGGGTTGTAACAACACCGTTAAGCTGTATGATTACAAATACTTGGTATCAGTTTCTTTATCTTTTAAAATGAGGGAGTTGCATTAGATCTATCTTTGTAATTTTTAATTTTCTCCAGTATTATTAGATTTAAGCTTTATTCCTCTGAAAAACTTGTAGATATAAAAAGAATTTCTTGCTTTTGTTGTTCTGTTACCTGTAATATGTAATTCTCATTTATTTTATGATTTGTGCTTAATACAGTCCATATTTTGAGTTTAGTGTTTGCCTTTAGCATTCATTGAATGGCCTCACAAAAGATTGCCTAGGGAAAGGCATTTCTAGATATTTACACTTTGGAACTTTGGCTTTCTTAGCTACAGATGAAAACAAGACAGATTTTTTTTTAAGTAAGAGTTAAATTTATTTTGAAACAAAAACTGTTAACAACTTTAACACCTATATAGTTTAAGCTTTGTGATTTTTGTACCATTAACCTGTAGTTCTGAAATGATTTGTGACTATTGAAAAGTTGAATGTAAATTTTTTTCTTTTAAACTTATGAGTATGATTCTGTAGCTATATTTCTTCTCCTTAAAAGTAAATTATTTTATATGTTGTATTTTTTAAAACTAAGAATAAGAATAGCATATGGGCAGTGCTAAATAAGCTTTATAAGCTCTCAAGTATTCAGTCTTACATCTTCACGGGATGTATTGGTCCTGGGACAAGTTTTTTAAAATACATCTGAAAAAATTCTTTTAGAAGCTACATCAAGATGACAGTGAGTATAGTCCAGAGGTAAATTAGTGTAGTGTTCTACTAAGGCAGAAAGCATCTTTATCCAACTGTGCTTTTGACTTTTACATTAATGAATCTTGTTTTCTTCTAGTAATTCTGAGAAGCACACTGATCAAGATATAAGTGAATTTTCAAATGCAGAGAAATCAGGCATTGAAGATGTTCAAAATGAATCTTCCTTAGACTGTAAGTTCTAATGCTTACCACCTTTAGTAATTTTGATATATAGGTAATTTAGTGAAATATACCCACTATAAGTAAATACAAGGCAGGAAATGCTTACTATGCAACATAGGCTTATATGCTTTCATATTCTTTATACACATGTCATAGACTTTTAGACTTTTTAGACTTTTTTTTTAAAGGGCAAGAGGCTCTCCAGGTTGGAGTCTGAGGCTCTTTTTCCATATGCCACTAACTAGCTAATGTGACTTTGGGCAAGTTGGTTTTCTTACCTGTAAAACAAGAGGAACTAGATGATCCTTCTGTTCCCTTCATCTCTAACATTCTGTTAGCCGGTCAGTCAATAAAACTTTATTAAGATTTATTGCTACTGTGTGACAAGCACTGTGCAGAGTGCGGGTGATATAAAAAAAAAAGGCAAAAAACCAGTCCCTACTCTCATAGACAAGCATGTACAAACAAGCTGTCTACAGGAGAAATAGGAAATAAGAGGGAAGGTACTCAAATTAAAGAGGGTTTGGGAAACACTGCCTATAGAAGATGAGGCCCAAAGTCCAAAAGATGTGTTCATGGAAAAGTAATTAGTCATTTAGTTTTCTCCCTAGAGTCAGTCACTGTATAAGAAATTATTGAAAGGATTCAATACCTGAATAAAAGTAGAATTTTTCAATAACATTTTATCAAAAGAAAATGTATTGGTTTTTTTCTTATTATAAACTAGAAAATTTTGTATTTTTCTTTGGATTATAGTGAGCTTAGTTTTCTCTAGATGTAGATAAAACCCAGCTTTAGTGGAAAGAGTACTGGCCTAAGAATCAGGAGGTTTTTATCTCTGGCCTAACTATTAACTGCGTCTCTTAAGACCTTGGACCTTCATTTTGATCTCTAATGTTTCTTTCAGAACCAAAAATTCTGATATATCAAATAAATGTAAGTTTTATAATTTAATGGTAATTTATAACCTGAGAGAATTTTGATTGAGAGGTAGAAAGAATCGAAAATTGGTTAAATAAGGAGTTAATGATGCTGGTATAAAAAAATATAATTTTGAAATGTATGGCTTTGTTTAAAAACATTCTGGGTCGTTGTGTTCTTGTAAGCAGCCTGGAAGGTAATGGATTTTTTTCCACGTAGAAATTATTTTCTTGGGTAATATCTTAAGTTTTATTTCTTAAATATTTGTAAAATAGATGATATTCTTTCAGGCATTTAACCCCAAGCTTTTACAAACCTGTAGTCAAGTTTTTTCAAAATCTGTCAAATCCTCTGTTCATAACTTAAAAATATAGTCTCAATATTTTTCATCAAATCTTTGGTAGGGGACCTTTTTAATTATTTAGCTCCCTGAAATTAAAGTATTTTAAGACCAGCTATTCCCACACTGCAACTGTTCTTTTGCCCTTCTGTTATAATTAGGGAATAATGGAGCCATTGTCCAAACCTCTTTTAGATGGTGGGAACATTCCAAAGCAACTTGAAATGGATGTGTTATATCCAGCAGGAGATATGGTTCCCACTAACAATGTCATAGACAGTGTGCCAACAATAACTACTTTACATCAGGACCCAAGTAAGTATTTTTTTAATTAATAGAATATTATTAAAATAAAAAGCTTCTTGAATAAGTGATTTAATTTTTGAGATAGTTACTGAGAAAATATTTGGATTGAATAAATTTAGTATATCAGATAACTTATATTGTAAATATGAAGTTTAAGAAAACTTTAAAGACAGACTTTTTAAATTTAGGTAACTGAGGCTTTCACAATCTGAAGTCTTGAACAGCATGCATAACTTTATCCATTCCTGCCTCCCTTGGCCCTTGAGGTTCCCCATCTACCTCTTACCCTCTGTAAAATTGAACTGAGTCAGAGCTACGATCCTTGTTTTGCTGTTTTTAAATACTTAAGCCCCCAAATTGGCTATCTATAATTAAACACTTTTTGTCTAATTACCTAGTGTCTCAATCTTGTAAACATAGAAACAGCCTCACTTAGTCTCTTCATTTAAATGACACTTTATGTAAATGAACACAATTATTAGGGGAGAAAATATGTTTGGGTGTACAAATTATAATGAGTTCTGCTTCCCATGCATGGTTATACTTTTTTGTAGTAAAGAGAGCTAAGAATTACATAAAATAATGTCAGTATTTTTTTAGGCTCCTATATGCAAGGCAGTGTTTTTAGCTGCTGGGGATACACTGACAAAATGGAAAACAATCCTTGCCCTCAAGGATATTCTGTTCTATCCATGGGTGGGGGGCAGTAGAGAATACATTTAAATGCATACATAGAAAGTAGTTTGAGAGGATTGAGAAAACACTAATAACCAGGTCAGGAAAGGCTTCCCATAGAAGGTAGCACCTGAATTAAAGCCTTAACAGAAACTAAGGTTTCCAAGAGGCAGAGTTGAGAAGGGAAGAGTACATTTCAGGCAGGGGTGGGAGATGGAGGTTGGGGGAGATGAAATGCTGTGTTTAGCAAATAGCTAAGTGCATGAAGGGGGGATAAAGTGAACTAAGCCTAGAAAGGTAACTTGTCAGACTTTGAAGTCAAACTAAAGGGTTGGTATTTTACTATTACTAAAGGTAAGAGAGGAGCCACTGAAGATTCTTAAGCAGGGGAGTGAGTGAGGGCTTTAGGAAGATTATTTTGACTGTGTGGAAGATGGACTCTTAAGGGCTAGAGACTAGAAGGAGACCTATGATGAAATTATTGTAATAGCCGAGATGAGAGCTAATGAGACCCTGAAGTTGTGTGGTAACCAAGTAAAAAGGACTGATTGAAGAGATTAAGGTAAAATTGACAGGACATGGTAACTAATTGGATATGCAGGGATGGGTGGTGGTGAAGGAAAGTGAAGAGTTTGAAGCTGTGAACCTGGTTGACCCCAAGGGTGGGAAATTTGGAGGAGGAATAGGTACCAGTTGGAGATTTCCAGTAGGAATTTGGTGATGTAGGATTGGAGCTCAGGAATAATTCTTGTGATAATACAGGGTAATAAGCAAAAGTTATAAATGCTTGAACTGTGCATGCCCTTTAGGGCACAATTCACCCTGTAGATGTGATGATTTTCTTGGTTCAAAGTAGCACCAGCCCTTGAGTTTCACACTTGACTCCTTTGCAATTGATGACCCCAGAAGAGTATAAAGCATAGGAAAGGGATCAAAATGCTACCTATGCAATTGATAACTTCCCAGGCACTGGCACTTTGCTTCATGGAGAAGATGAATAGGAATAGGTTTGTATTCCTTTCTGTTGATGAAATTGACAAATCATCTCCTATCCTTTGGAAGGTGGGATAAATGACTTGCCCTTCCCATCCCCTACTTCTACCCCTTAGTGTGGCCACTGGCCTTTATGGCACTGTGACTTTATTAGTGGCTTTAACTAATTAAATGGAAGGAATATTAGAAGAATTGGCTATTACTTAATTTTAATTACAGTAATGAGGGCAAAAGATTGTAGGGCGTAAGCATGAGTTAGTATGCTATTTCAGGGAGATAGTGTTGTAAGTCAGTCCAATACCATGGAAAGGAAGAACCTGGGGTAAGTGATTTAATCTCTCTGAGTCTCTTACCTCATATGTAAGATGAGAGAGTTGGCTTGATAGTCTCTAATCTAAAAATCCCTTCCACCTCAGAGAGTGTGAGTGTGTATGAGAGAGAGAGATATTCATTTTTCTCTTCTAGTAATCCTAGATCTAGAAGAACAGAAGACAGAAGAAGAAAAATGGGGAGAGGAAAAGTGGCAGACAGAAAGATTGGAAACTTTTGAAAGGGAACGAAGAGAACTACAAAAACTGGATCAAGAAATGGTGATAAGTACTACTTAGTACTCAGTGCTTCTGTAGAATAGTATTTTCCTTTTTTTGGCATATGACTTTTAAAATCCTGTTCTTGGCAGCCATTTTTACATTCTTCATTCTTATATATTCAGTCAGTTGCCAGTTTTTATCATTTTTCTCTCCACAGCATTTCATATATATGTTCCATACTCATACAATTGCCACTCTGGGCACTACTTTCTTGCTCAAACTATTTTAAAAATAGCCTCTTATCTCCATTTTGTGTTTCTTCCTACTCTGTATTCCATGTAACAGCCAATGTAACATTCTAAAAGTTGAGGTCTGACCCTCTCCTGCTCTGACTCAGTAAACTCCATTATCTCCCTTGTTGCTTCTACATTTAAATATAAACTTCTGTATTTGGCATATACTCTTCACTGTCTGGCCCCAGACTACCCCTGGTCTAGTGAAATCTCTTTTGTTATTTCTCACACCTGCCACTCCCATCCCTTGTCTCTTTGTGTTGCAGGGCCCGCCCCTCTTCCCTCTTGCTTCAGGAATCCTTTGTTCTTTGAAGATTCCTTTCTGAGGTCTTGATATCCTCCAGGTCTTAAATACCTTCCCCTTCCAGCTTACTGTCTTATTTCATATGTGTTTTCATATATGTACATGCATGTTAGGTCACTGGTTAGAATGTAAGCTCCTTAAGAGATTGTTTTGCCTTGAACATCATGGGTGCTTAAGCAGTGCTAATTATTGTGAAAAGAAATTCTCACCAATTTTATTTTCTAGAGATTGCTTGAAGAATCATTGAAAAGTGAAGTAGAAAAAGATATTAAAGAGTTAGAAATCATCAACAAAGAAATTGTCAACCCTCTAGAAAAATATATGAAAATTATCCAGCAGAATAAAGAGCAGGAATCAGCAAATAAGGTGAGAAGAATTTTTAAAGGACAGCCAAGAGGGTAGATGGTAAAATAAATTAGTAGAACGTGTGAACCTGTAATACTGTGAAGTCAGTTATTATAACCTCTTTAATAAAAACCACATTAATAGAGGCACCATTTTATTATCTCATAATAGCGATTAACTAAGCATGATTATTTCACGTAGTTAAAATTTTTCTAGGAACTTCTGTCTCTTTTGTTTCAGTTATATGTCATGATAATCAGACAACACAATTTAATAGAAATCAGTGTTTTTTATTTTAAAGAGGGAAAAGCATAGTCCCTGCCTGCCTCTATACAACCCTTGTATTTGGGGGCTAACTGAATACAGTAGAGTTGTTGTAATAACTTAGTACTTTGTAGATCCTCATTTAAGTACTTGAGAATACAAACTATAGGTAATTGTGCTATGCTACTAAAAAGGGTAATTTATCAGCTATTTTTTATTTTTAATTTTCATATTTTTGTATGTTCTAATTATAAATTACAAAATTTATATAACATACCAAATATATAAAATATTTTACATTTATTTTTCTCTCCTTTTCAGAGCTCAAAAAAGGAGGTTGTGGAAGAAGCATCAATAGAAGAAACCCTGCTGTCTAATGATAAAGTTGACAGGTATGATATTCCAAGCAAAATTAACACTAGCTTTGCTAAATTTAAGGTATGTAGGAGGCTTCTCTTGGCTGTTAGATAATGCTTGAGCTCTTTGTAATTTCAATTTTGATGTCATATAGATGAAGATTGAGTGAACAAAGTCTACACGATAAATTGTGAAGAAAGGGAAGTGCCATGATATAGAAGTACTATCATTAAAGAAATATGTCTCTGCCTTAAAAAATCCCAAACCTGACCATTTAATTTGTAAGTGCTTTCTAAGAAATCATTTGTCTAATTACTCTTTCACCTCTTTTCCTGATTTAGTTTGTCAGCTTCTGAAGAGCCAGATGACTTCTGGTGAGAGGTTTGCTCCCCAGGCCCATACTCCTATCACTGTGATGTGTCAAGTTTAGGCTCAGGGTTTCGCTGTTGTAAGTCAGAATATTTAATAAAAATTTTACATGGAAAATCTACATGAGGTTTCATATTTCTGCATTTCTTAATGGGGGTTGTTGCATTTACACACAGGTGCTATTGGTATAAATTAGTATTTCTCTTTCCTTTAAAATAATGCATAGTTTGGTAAAGTTATTGAAACATTTTGCCTCACTGTTAAAATAATGTTTCCATTTTTCTTAAAGTAACTTTCCCTTCATATACAGGACTAATATTTGTTACAAGACTTAAGCACACAAGTTAAATTATCTCCCATCTGCAGTGAATAATTCAATGAAACATTAACTTTTAGTTAATCAGTTGAGCTTTCAAGACCCATAACCTTAGCAAACAAATTGCCTTGTTTTCTTTCTAAAAAAGTATGTTTCCCCTATCCCTGTAACTTTTTAGAGAAAAGGTATATAACCTCTTCAGGCTATTTATACAACCTGAAACTCTGTTTTTAATGTTTAGTATATAATGTTAGGTGAAAAGAAGTTAATTCTTCCAGAGAACATCAAAATTGTAGAAAAATCAGTTTTCCATTGTAGGTATACAATATAGTAAAATTACTGAGAAGTTAATACTGTTGTGTTTTATTTTACTCAGAGCTTAATGGGAAAGTTGTTTTTTGTTTGTTGGGTGTTCAGACCTGTGATTTCATTGGCCTAGGGAACTTCCAGTGAGGAAATTCCCTCTATCAGTGTGGATGAGCAACTGCTCTGCAGTTCAGAGAGTTGCCTCTCTGAGAAAAGTTAAATGATTTGCTCAGTCACCTATAGTATGTGGCAATGGACAGCCAGGTCATTTTGACTCTAAGCCTGGCTATCTACAATGCCACACTGCCTTTCTTTTCCTAAAGGGAAATCATAGTCAGATTTTTTTAAATGGTCATTAGAAAAACACCCTAGTATAAATTTATAATATGCAAAATTTCATAAAGAATGAACCACAGTAATTAGAAAATATTGATGCATGTATTGAAAAATTAAAACATGTGAAACAGCATGCTGTATTAAAAGGCTTTCAGAAGCAGTTATCTTTGTCTAGATGAGTGGCAGTATTTGTTAGAATGTCTACAGAATGACTGAAGTAGTTTGAGGTTTTATTTTCACTTAGATCTACTCATTTATACTATTCACAGCTTTGAAGGAATAGTTCTTTGCTTGCTACTAGTTGCTATTAATTCAAGTTTCCCAGGGTATATATGGTTAAAATTTTAAAATAAATTATATTCAATTTCAAGAGATTTAATTTTATGAGAGGACTTAGGAAGGTATAAAATATAATTAGGGTGCTTGTAATATAGACACCATAGGACCTTTTGTGTCAGAGCTGATGAGAAGATTCAGAGTTAGGGTTGCAAGGAGAAGAACAATTAATGTATTAAGTGATCATGCTTCACAATAGATGTACAAATAAGAATATGTCCATTTGACCTTTAAGCCTGGATTACAAGTATCATTATGTAAAATATTGACTTGGGACTATACTAAAAGTCTTCAAATATACAGTTACTGTCAGGTAATCATAATCATGGTTAAAAGTATAAATAAAACCTCAATGAATTAACTTACTGTTCATTCCTGTTACACATTAGTCCTTGATTAAAAAACAAACAAAAGAACCCACTCGTAACATTTCTTTTTACTGTTTACAGACTTGATGTTCCTAGGATTTGTAAAAGTTAAATGTGTTATATAATAGATGAATGTATTAAATGCATTATAACAATAGTATATTATAAATATACATAACTTTGAAGCACCTTTACTTAAGACAGTTTCAAAAGGCAAACTGTTCCTTCCTGAGGTCCTTTCACCAAGTCAGTAGCAAGTCTTGTAATAAAAGTCTAGGCCCCGTTAATCTCTAAGCATATGTCCTCTAACACTGTTGATAACATAAGTAATTTCCACTGAAATTTCATTTCAAAAATTTATAGTTCCATGGAACTATGAGATATATAGCAAATGTAGCTTTTGCAAAACACAATCCAGTGAGTTACAGAGCTCTTTTCAATTATTCTTACTTTAAATATTATTTTTACCAAAACATGCAACCCTCCAACAAACATTTTGTTAACTAATTAGTATGAAATTTCAATACAATAAGTTATGATATTACTTTAAGATAGCCATTCCAAAGACAGTCAAAAAAGGTTTATGTATGCTAAAACACCAAATGAAGGAAGCTATAATTTTATTTTATTACTATCAGTACAGCCATAACTATTTTTGCCTAGATAAAATCTTAAAATAAGCATACACATGTTGGCTCTATTATCTACAAATATTTATTGTAACACTTGAATATAACTACAGGAAGCCCTTGGCACTGATAGAAAATATTGATTCACTGTTAGGTTACAAAAATTTATACATAGCAAAATTTAATGATCTTTACATAAAAAATATTAGACTACTTAAAACAAAACTTTCAAAAACTCCTGGTAATAGCTACCTAGACTTAGAAAAAGAATTAGGCTTTAAGACATTGCCTCCATTACTCTTCTATGAGAACACTGGACTATATGACAGCACCTGCACTGCTGTGAAAAATATTTAAGTCTCCTTCATGCAACAGGAAAACAAACACTTAAATTATTCTGTCACTTGCTCTACATAGAAGAGAGCTTCCCCCTATGTAAAAAGTTAAATTAAGCATTGTAGGCATTTAATTAAATTTAATGATCCAATGAAATGTAGTACCTGATAAAAGATCAGTTTTAATAGCTTCTAAGTAAATGTATGCTTCCTTTCATTTTTATACATTTTCACATAGGTATGTGTTTTAATATCCAGGAAACAGTCAAACCACAAGTTAACTTTAAACATGAATAAACAGTAGTTAACTTTATATTATGTAGCTTCTCTTAAAAAGCACTGATATACCCAACAGCTATATTTATCATTTCATAAAGAACAACACAAAATTTACCATCACTAATACCCAATAATCACTTAATGCTTCTGAAACACAATGATTTTGAAGGCAAGTTTCTGTTAAATGGCTTAAACTCTAGCAGCTTTCTTGCTGAACATCCAACTTCATTATTGTGGGGTCATAACTAAGATTTGTTTAAGGAAAACAAAATAAATATAAATTCTAATTTAGGTATCAAGTTCTAGAAAAGCAGGAGGTCTGTGGTCTACTTGTAATTTTATTTTCTACAGCTGGTTTGAAACTTCAAACTCACTATCTAGACCATCTATGAATGGTTTTTGATGGTGGTCATTTTAATAAGGTAACACTTCTTAATTAAGAAAGGAAATTTTTGAAATAAGGTACCATGAAGAAGTCATGGGCATCTCCCTCTTATATAAATTCTTAGAAATTTAGAAGAAATTTACATTAAGGCAAAGCTGGTATTTAGGACAAAAAAAACCATTACTGGGTCACATTGTTTTATTAAAACTGAATGATGTATAAAACAAATTCTACAGGGCTTCCCCATGAATGAGAATCTAGGTTGTTCCAGCAGTAAGTATGGCAGAATTATAGTGGCTCATCGAGGCATTTCTGAATAGCTGCCTTCTGACTGGCTCAGGGAATTAATGTGTCCTGTATGTGGACAAATTAGAAAGCCAGCTCACTAGGAGAGAATAAATTTAGTCACCTTATGAAAAATTTACAAGATCCAAAATTTAACAAGTGTCAGCTGTCAGAAATGAAACTTGGTAGGTAGGTAACTATCGGCATTTATTTCTATGTATATAGATAAACTTCCTAGTGCTGGAAAGTTGAGAGCTCCTACAAAAGAGCATGACTGATTCCCATTGTTACAGTGACCACACCAACAGAGGCAAAGTGAAATGTGGGAATGCCATTAATCTCAAAAGGGTAAACAATCATTGTGTCAAAAGTGTTGCCTTTTAAAATGGCTGATGTAAAACCTCCAATATCTATTCTAAAGGAAGAAAGATTTACCCAGTGGAAGGTTTTCCTAGAAACAAGTCCCAGGAGCTTGACAGTGAAGTTTTTGTACTCCTATATTAGTTTGTTTGGTGGATATACATCTGTACTGCAGAGCAGCCGTTTGATGATTTGTCAGAGCTATAAATTCTTCTGCTGAGATACTCTGGCAAACATTTATGTGTAAGAATTGAGCTGTTCTTTTGACCGAGACTGGATATCCTGAAGTTCCTGTTCTTCTTTTGCTTTGATATCCTGGTAGGCCTGCATTTTGCTTGCATCCTTTAAGTAAGCCCAGTTAGAAGACAGTATCATGAGGAAGTGGATCTGGAAGAGAAGGGTGAGCATGATGGCTAGTGAGCATGTCAAAAGGCAAAGCAAGCTGCTAGTCAGATTAATAGACATTCTTTAATAAAAATGGGAGGAGGTTATTCTATATTAATACATTCTGCTACTGAAGAATCAGAGGGTCAGTATAAATGGCTTCCTGAATTGCAAGCATGCCTTTCTACTTTGTTTAATATTAATGGGCTGAAGAGAAGTTAGTTAATAAACAAGGAGCAACTTATTTAAATGGCTGAGGTTATAAGAAAAAGTGTAAGTGAAAAACAGCAAAGCACTTTTTTTTTTTATCACTTGGGGAGTGTTGTAAGTCTGATGTACAAATCTGGGAATGCACTAAGTTGGTGTTTGGATTTTAAAATAGGTGTACAAAGACATTTCTTACAAGGTAGGTAAGAACAAATCTTCCCTCCTCACAACTGTAAATACTGTTTATTTTGTGTAAATAATGGAAAAGGCTACAGTTTAACATGAGAGAATTTAAATAATGAATGTGAAAACCCAAACTAAAAACTATAAGCAAAGCATGCAGTCTCTGGATTAACAGATTTTAGTGGTGACAGTTTACAGCTACATTTTTCATTTTAGAACTCTCATTTCATTCAATGTCTGAGTCCATAAGAAAATTAATCATTACAGCTGATGTAACAACCACATTTCTTTCCAATTCCTTTCCTTCATATTTCCTGTAACACAATTCTGCATCTTATGACCTTTATTTCTCCCATTTCCTTTTCACCATGTTTGAGATGTTCAGGTGTTTGCACAGTTTCTCTTCCCATTAGAATCTTAACTTGCATTTCAAAAACTGGCTATTGTGAGAAATCAGTTATTACTGCACCGATACACAAGATTTAAGATGTCATTTATCAATTTATTTTGAAGATGGGGAGGGAGGTTTGAAAAGACTGATTGTGTTGCGCAAAATGGAAGAATAAATTCCTTTAAAGGAGGAAAAAACAAATGAGTGGCTATTTTATGTAAATTTCTGTCTTGCTGTGTTTGGAAATTTTTAGTTGGTGTCAAACTATGTGACTTTCCAACGTGCTAAAAATGTTTTAAAGGCTTTAAAATAATCTAAAATGAATGATTTCCCCCCAAGAAATATGACAAAAACAATATTAAAGCCCCAATTTTAATGGTTCTTTTTCATCTCATCTTTAGCATGTGTTGAGATTTTTGTTTTGTTTAAATCTTTGAAATCAGATTAAAAGGCAAGGGGAAAAAAATGAGGAATGAGGCAGGCATTCAAGAATTCCAGTATTTCTTCTAGAAGTAACTGTTTTAGAAAAAAAAAAAGCAACTAGATGTTAACTCCCAAGAAAATCTTGTCTTTAAAGGATGCTACTGGTGTCAGTAAAATAACTGAATCCTCTCAAAAATATAGGTAATAGCCAGATCTTTACCATTCTGTAATTCATATACAATAAGTCACTTTATTAATTGACTATGCTAATTGTTTACTGAAGCTATTTACAAATTATGGTCACAAAACTTCAAAATCTAGACTCTGTTTTAGTCTATGGTGTCAGTGGTAGTTCAGGCTACACAATGTAGCTCTCTAAAACTCTGTATTGGCCTTATTTCAATTTAGAATTTAGTGCAGCAATCTTCCCGACTCTTAAACTTCAAAACCGCATAGTTATATGTAGTAGCCATCATGTAGATCAGCTGGTGGAAGAGAACAAAATACAGGACAGTAAGATACAGGCAGCTGAGAGCTAAAGCCTCAGCTATTTAAAAAAAATTTCACGTTCAGTTAATAGTCTGTTCTTTTCCCCTTTCAAACAATTAGCAGAAAGATTTTTCTCACCAAAAAACTGGGGTTTTTTTTGCCCACTTCTTACACATACCTCTTAAATACTAGGCTATACTTACAAATTGGTACCATTTTAAGTATCCATTAAATATACTGGATTTGGAAGACCAACTAAAGATTAAAAAGCTGGGTCAGTGGTAGAAGAAAAGAAGCCAGATACTTCCCTCTATTTCCCCAAACTATCTTCTTTAGCCCTTTTCCTACCCTTTTAAATAACTAGGGAAAGAACCAAATGGATTCCGAAAGGAAGAAATGATTATGGTTTTGCCTGGCACGGAATCCTCAGAGCCTCTGAGATACCCCTTTGTTCTACCAATCTTACCTGCTTTTCCTTCCTGACAAAACCCGGACCATCACAAAGTCAGGATGTGTTTATTCTTGAAGCTATGAAACCCAGGACAAAGTTCAACAAAATGTGCCAGTGCTTATCAATAGGCCAAGGTGTTTTAGATCTATCTTCTGCTGATAGCTTCTCCTCTTTCTAGATCATCCACCTGGGGTTAATCCATAGTCTGTACCAAGGCAGTTAACAAGCTACAGCACAAGGAATTTACAAATGTGAAACTTAACTGTCTGAATGGTGGTGGTGTTTTATCTTATCCAGCAAGATGATAAAAGCTAAAAAAGAAGCATTATTTTATATATTTGAGACTAAAGGGCTTCAGGGAGAACATTACTCACCAGTGCAATCACAGTGGCACCAGCTCCAGCACAGGCTACGATGAACAAGTGATAGGACATATAGAACTAGGAGAGAGCAGCAGCAATGCATTGACATAAGCATCTTAGTCCAGAATTAAGCATATTCTGTAACAAAGCTTAGGGGGACACTATGATTTCACCACTTATACCGTAAAGACCTGGTACAGGTGTGTTCCACTTTGAAGAAACCTGAGAGAATTCTAAACCTTAAACATGTGTGATATGAAATGATTAGTCACTTGACAAAAGTATTCTTCTCTATTAAAAAAAAGATTCTCTTTAAAAAACCTGGCATTTCTGCAATGCTCTAAGGTTTATAAATATTTCAGAATAATTCTTGAATGTAGGTGATTTGGGGAGATATGTTGTAGATGACAAATACCACTGTCATAATTTCACAGAGAAGAAAAGTGAGGCTCAGATTTATGATTTAACTAATCTGCTCCACGTTACAGTCAATAAATCAGCTAGCCTATAAACTCTAGGTCTAATGACTTGAGGTCCATTGCTCTTTCTCAGACTTGTGATGTGTCAACTTGTCTTTTTACAAAGGGAAGCCGAAGCCTGCAGAGATCTAGGGAACTGTCCAAGGTCTCTCCGAGTTGGGAACACTCTGGCCAGTGTTATTTGTACACAATGTTGCTGTATTCTCACTGTAACCATTGGTCTATTTTGAATAGTTTGGGTGGGTAGGAGACGCATTTAGCTAAAATTTTAAAGTTTATATGAAACAGGAGGTTCATATATTCATAGGATTAGAACTTGAGTGTGATATTGCCCTGCGTCTCCATTCCTGAAACAAGTTCTAGTATCTCCATGCAGACAGGCACGTGTGAATGAATAAATGAAAAAGACATTTGTTAAACATTTACTACATGCAAACTATTAAGCTAAGGATTGGGGCTACAAATAGAAAGGTAAGGCAGCCTCAGATCTTAAGGATCTCATAAATCTAACAGAGAAGAGACTTCACAAATAGGAGGTTTCAGCTGCAAGTCACACAAAATCCCAGTAATCCTAAGGGTATACTGGCAAGGTAGATGGTAGCTTATTTTCTTTTAAGTCACTTCCATTACTAGATCATTAAACATTTCTGCTTGGCATTTGACAGTGACAGACTTTGACACAGAGAACTTTTTTTTTTCTGGTTCCAACATAGCTGTGGCCACTGAAGAGGTGAGGGCTGCAGCACCTGAAGAGGCATCTTGCCAGGTTGTATCCTTATAAGGGTAGTTTTCCTAGATAATGGCTTTGGTGGCTGGACCAGAAGCAAAGCCAATGTTCTGGTGGGTAATACTGTTCTCAGGGCTCTTGGTTGCATTTGCCTATCAGTGTTAGGGGTGGCATAGCTGATGGGCCCCTTCGTTCCAGAGGACGCTCCACTGGGTGATCAGGATGTAAATCTGGTGTCTACTGAAATTCACAAGTCATCTAGTTCTGAAAGTGCAAGCGCCTGTATGGGTCAGGGGGAAGGGAACATAATAGAGATGGGGAAAATCTACCTAGCCACATTTCTTAGGAGAAATTAGATGTTAATGATGTCACCCCACCTATTCTCCGGTGGTTAACCTAAGGCAGAAACAATGGCCCTGAAATGCAGAAGGCGTAGCAACCAGTAGTCATTTCATCAGTCAGTGTGATCAAGATTTCTCTGACTGATCCAGTCTTTAATTACCTCTCTCCTTTTCTGAATGTCATCAAAATCTGCCATTGCCCAACCTATTGCTTCATCTTATATACACTACATAAACCAGCTGGTGTTATAAGGCTTTGTGGTTTAAAGTGCAAACCAAAGGAAGAGACACTTCTAACTGCAAAAATAAGGAAGAGGAGAATTGTTTCCATGACTGACCTTTCTCCTACTACAAGGCATTCCAAGAGATGTGAGCTGATTTTAGTCAATTGCTTGTACCCCCTAGCTTTGGGGACTGGAGACTCTCTGGTGATGTTTGTACTTAAAAAGCTACCCAAGTCTGTTCGACCAATATTTATCTAGAGGTTGTTTGATCTCAAGTCATGTAGTTCATCTATCTCTGCCTCTCAGGTGCTTATGAAAATAAAATTCTTTCACAGTGAGCTGAGCCTGCAGTAACACCTAGAATTCTGGATGGAGGTTTAGACCTCTGACCCATTTGATCCTTTGTATACCAGGTTGGTCACTAGCATCCTCTATAGCACTTCCCATCATGTGCAATTAATTATTAGCAGACATTTTTAAAAAAGCAATTATGATTTCTTCTAGCTTATATGAAAAAAGTTTGTCAAAAGTTGAAGGAACAGAGAAAATCATGCAGAAAGTGCCTGCTAACTATGAGGGAATTAAACTTTTACTGTCCTGTGTTGATCTCTAAGGAGCGACCACCAGCCAGCTGCAGTCTGTTCCAGCCACCTTCATCAGAGTATTTTGATATACGAGAGGAGAGAGGCCTGTCCACTGGAACTAGCTGGAAATGCTCATATTCTAGTCTCAGACTTTAGAGGCTTTCATTTCTATCTTACTACCAATATTATCATTATTACCAACTGTAGTTGAAATTCTTGCTCTTGCAAACCTGATGATGAAAGATACTACTTCTCACTGTAGCCAGCATTACTATGGCCATTGTCACTGATACAGCTAGTGTTGCTATCTCAAACTCTAGGTTTTTCTTTTGTAATCTAGTTCAAAACTCAACCAAAGTACACCCTCAGCTCGATGATCATTTCAGACCCTCCCAGAATGAGGGGGAAAAAAAATGGTGTCCAAGAAATGATAAAGCTGCTTATATGAGCTTTAGTTTCCTCATCTATAAAATATATATATGGTAATATATAATGCCATATAATACATAATAGGTCCTTTTGTTAGGACAATGGTGTATAAACCTTAAAGCACTAAAGAAATATGAGTAATTATCAATCTCGTCAGATTATAAAATTCCTCAAGTGTAGGGAACTTTTCTTATTTTCATTTTTTTTTACATTGTAAAGTCTAGGTGCAATGCTTGTTACACAATCCACACTTAATATTTGTGAACTTTATCTCTGAAGTTAAGGTCATACCAGATAATTGAAGAACCCAATTTTTGAAGACTTGAGCATAAGGACATTCCTCAAATACACAGGAAGCCCTTTCTTAAAAAATTAAACCCCTCAGTCTTGCACCCTTTCTACTTATGGAAACAGTTTCCCAGCCCAATTTCAGAAATGACAGTGCATGACAAGTTCAGCAGCTGAGGGCCACTATACCTCATTGGTGTTGCAGATGCTCTCTAGGGTTGAGCCACATGCCCTGCCTGGCAAGGCATTCCAAGGGATGATACCTGCAACAGTGAATCCCAAACTTTTGTCAGATTACAATAACAAATATCATTATGGTTTTTCATAATCAACCTTATTACTTTAGATCTGTCGTAATAACAATATTACTACGAATGATAAAAATATGCCATCACCTTTCATGAGCAAGTCTTATGCCACCGATACATAAAGAAGGCAAGTCCCTAAAATAGCATCTGTACCCTTAATTTTGGGCTATATTCACTTGGCATGTCATCTAGGAGATAACAAACAGGAGTTAAGAGATTCCTTGACCACGAACTGGAACAAAACTTGTTGGCTTTCAGAGGGCTCCAAACACATGCTGCCAACCTACTATAAACTCTTTGTGATACAGCATGACTTACGTGGAAATGTGTTTTGCATGACTATACATGTATAACCTATGTCAAATTGCTTCCTTCTCAATGGAGGGAGTGGGGAGAGAGGGAAAGAATTTGGAGCTCAAAGTTTGAAAAAAAATGTTAATTGTTTTTATATATAGTTGGGGAAAATAAAATATTAAATTAAAAAAAATCCTTGTGATATATAAACATTTTGTTTAAGTGAGGCTGTTTTTGTATATAGGCTTTTGCAGTGAAATGCTAACTTTAGGAACCATAGTAGGATTCATTAACAAAAATAGTTTTTCTTAAAATTATAATAAAGCTTCATCATCATGTAACTTTTCTGGACCACAGATTTCATTACATACATGTTATATGCAGTTTATCTATCACCATAACATAGAAAGCTAACAAAGTTTTTTAAAAGCCAAAGTCATAATGCAACTTCTATTTTATCTCAAAATAAGCACTTCAGAAGAGTCATTTAATTGTGTGTCAAAAATATAATCAGCCCACCCTTTTCCCAGGAGATTGGTAGAGAATAGAAGCAAAAATAACTTTAACACTCCCTATTACCTTGCCACGGGCACAGAATAAATCTTGAAATCATTCAATGAATGTGGGAATGAGTATTTGCCAGACTTTTAAACAGATACATGCCATTTTCAGGATAATGTGAGATCATAGGATTTCCAGTTTACAACCTCCTACACTGGGCAAATGCAAAAGATGGATAATGTGTGGCAAAAAAAAAAAGACTGTAAATAATTTGTTCTCAAGCATGTGAAAAATATTTAAGAGCCATTTATAAATCAGTTTAATATTCAATATGGGCCTTTCTCTGTTTTTAATCTGGGATAAAAAAAAGACCCACAATATTTGAGCATTGGGTTTATGGAAGAGATGTGTCCAAAGGTAGTTTGAGGAAGAAACAGAATTTCTTTTTGCATAAGTAGTCATGAGTCAGGAACTGAGAAAGAATGAGAAGCATGATGGAAAATGACTGTCTCTCCTCTTTTTCTCTCTCATAAAGAAAATTCTTTACTCCTCTTTGGCTTGCCCATTTAACTCATCTAGGCCACAGAAAACTAATTAAACCTTTTTAAGATTTTAGCTTTTCTCTTGTAAGTTTTAGGTTGTATAGATTCATGCATACAAGAAACTGGTGGATTTGCTTTGGTGGATTATCCAAATCTCATAAGCTTAGCTGGCAACCTGGGAAATCCTATGCACAGGAAATCATATTTGAATTGGTCCATGAAAATGCACAGACACAACACACACACGGTGATAGTATACACTACCATGGTTTCAGAGATTCACTGTGAACTTTATACAAATTGGCTGAAAAGTATCTCAATGTTCAGTTCTTTTAAAAGATTTATAAATTTGTAGTTATTTGATAATTTAAAAAAATCTGGCCCTAGACCAAGAATATGATTACCAGATGAGCTTATAGAGATGATAGGGTGCTTACTACATTTATATAATTTGGCAATTTGATACAAGAAAATGGTTTGTGGAGTTCCTTTTAGGTGCAAAAGATGAACCATATATATCCTGTATTCACAGACACACATGTATGTGTATAGGATGTATACCTCTCTATACATACATACGTACATATCCCATCTATCCTGTCCTGTTTTTTCCTATTGATGCCATACTGAAAGACATTTCATTTTTAAGTACCTTCTCTTGTTGATTACTTCATATATTTAGAAACTCCCTTCAACAAGGTAGATCAAGACCAGAGTGAGACTAAGTCTTAGGGAGTCGCTTAAGATGAGGTGAAGTAAAGTAAGGTGGTTAAGGGGAGATTAAGTAACTTGCATATGGACGCACTAGAAAATATAAGAGACTGGATTTGAATCCACATCTTCCTAACTCCAAGTTCAGTGCTCTATCCACTACGCCATCATGAAACATGTTTTGACATTCCTTTGTGACTGTAAGTAGCACATCGAATTTGATAAACTGAGGATCTCTAGAAAGCAACAGAAAAGCAAATGGCATTGCAAGGGGGTCTTCCATGGAGTCTTTTATTCCATCTGGAAAGTAAGTCACAAACTCAAAAGGAAGTAGCACAAATGAAAAGGATAATATAAGTTAACCGGGATAAAATTAAGTACCATATTGCCTGATATCCACACAGATCTGGCTCCCTGATGCTGTCGAATTTGTCTGAGGGGATTTGATGACTTCACAAGTTGACCATATGTTATAGAACATAAAGACAGGCACAGCTGAGAAGCCAAAGACCCCAAGCCAGGCCAATCCAAGCACGTAGGTGAGGAAAACAAACTAAGAAAAAAAAAGATATAAGTAATCAATATTAAAATCTTAAATCAGCAGTGCCTAAACTATAGACAAATTATACAACATTACCAATGATTATAGAAGCTGATTAAATGTGGTAGCTAAAGAGGTAAAATCTAGGTCTTCTACTTTTTAATCAGTCACACAGATCACTGAATTGACAGCTTATAGTATATAGCTGTATATTAGAGACATTCATGCTATTTATCCATTTAACTGGGATCAAACATCTGATCCAACTGAAAAAGCATTTTATTAAATACCTGTTACATGAGGTCCCAAGCCAGGTCCCTTTATTTTACAGATAAGAACCAAAAAAAGGGAAGGGACTTAGGATCATAGGATCTTCTTCCCAGTTAAACAGTGGCAGTGCTGATATTAGAACCCAATTCTCCAGACTCCAGTAAGATTTCAGATTACATAAGTGCAGGTATACTTCCCTTTCTTCCCACCTCCCAACCCCCCATTCAGCTCACAAGCCCTCTATAGTTTTGCACCTTGTACAATTTTTGTCCCCGGTTTTCTGTTTATCTGTCCTACAAGATTTATCAAACAGGCTGGAAGCCTCCTTGTTATATGTTGGGTGAATCTGTCCACAATCTTTCACCACTGTGACCTAACCAGTCTCTTATGGTGCTTCTTTATTTGCATATTATCATTGGTGACATTCTTCAGCTTGAGTGCACCATGCATTTTTTTAAAATTACCCTCTGCATATTTTATATTTTTAATTCTTCTGGGTGCATGATCCTTAGCTATATAGAGTCACTGGGAGAGTATTGGTGTTAAAGACAAAGGTTTTCCACTATACTCATCAGTGAACATCTGCTATGAATAACTGCTTTACAAGTATGGATTGGACAGCTGCTGGGTCATCCCAAATGTTGAATGACTAAAAATTATTGAGATACAACTTTTGAATGTAGCTTTATATTTGAAAAATAGATATGTCTAGGAAATGGTAACTGTTACAAAGAACAATCTCTTAAAAGGATAGTCCTACAATACTCCACTCTTATTGCCCTCATCTAGAATAATGCAGTGTTTCAAGCACTACAATTAAGGAGTATATTGGTAGATCAGTAAATAGGAAGTCAATCAGGATGGTGAAAGGCTTTGAGTCGAGGCAATAAGAGGGTTGAAGGAACTGAGTATGTTTTGCATGGAAAAGAGAAGACTGGTGGGAGGAGGATGGGGAATGGGGAGAACGAAATGGGTATTTACTGTGAAGAAAGATTACACTTGTTTTGTTTGGAAGCTGCAGAGAAAAAAACTTCCTGATCTTTAGAGCAGCCCAAAATTCCAACGGACTGCCTTGAGGGATGGTGGATTCCCTTCCGTGGAGGTACACAACCATAGCTTCTTGTGATGGAAATGTTGGATATGTTATAGCAGGGATGCCTTTTAGGTATAGACCGGACTAGATAGATGCTGAGGTCCCTTCCAATTCTCAAAATTCCGTAAATAATGATGATGTCGATGATGAATGTGATCTCTTTCAGGGGTGCCAGAAACTCCAAAGTTTATTTTAAAAAGAGTTTAGAATAATCTGAAACAATATAATTGTACATTATGCTGGGGGGGGGGGGCAGTCTTCACGTTTCCTTCTAGCCTTGTTCAGCCTTTAAAAATTCATAGCAGCTTTGCAAGAAATGATTGGACTTATAAAAAGAAAAAAAATCCTCCTCAGTGCTCACCCACGCTTTGCCGTGGGCGATCTCAGGAAGAATATAATGATATTGCTTCACTTTCTTCGTAACCTTCAGCCTTGACTACCAATTTTTGGAGAGCTTTGAAAAGCTGCCTCAAACACATCGTGGTATTTATATTCTCAGAATGTACACCCACAGGGAACATGTGGGCGAAGACTTGGAGTTTAAACTTTGTTACTGCTTTTCTATAAGCGAAGAAACTGATGGTAAAGCCTTCAAAAACCAACTTTAACTTCCAGATTCTGTACCACTGGGGCAGTCAACTTGAGCTAGTCCAGGAATTCAAAGGGCAAAAGGAATCTTAAATGTGCGCCTAGCCATTATCCATGGTTTCCTAGGTAGACCAAGATGGTTCTTTATGTCACACCTGAAGCTTTCAGATTTCAGTAAACCCTGATTTTCTAAAAATACCACATAGGAGGTAGCAGTATTTTGGTGGCATTTTTGCAACACTATACAACCTCTTCTAGCATATTTTTTTCCTTAAACTGCTCTACAAACTGTGTTCCAGCCTCAGTTTCATACCTCTCCCTCTTTCTCTGTCTTAAAAAAAAAAATGCATGTTGTTTTTTTCTGTACAAATACTTAAAAATTTTACAGTTCAGTGGTTCCTCTAATGTGCTTCTGGGTAATTTTCTCTTAGTGGGTCCCTCCCTTCCTCTTTGGGATGAGAGGGTGGGGCTGAAAGGAGGGATAGAAAAGAGAAAGCTCCTTGTCATCAGCTGCTTATGGCATCTCTGAACATTCAGTTAGGTTTCTATGGTGAGCTCCTAGGTGGAGGACTCCCATCAAAGGCCAGTTAAAGAGGATTTATGCTGAATTAGGGGCTATCTTTGTTTATCTCTGTGGTTGAGGACAAAAATGAAATAACTTGGAGAATTACCATTGCCTTCCCCCTCCCCCTTTCCCATAAAAAGTGCTCTGGTCTGTTTATACATGTTGGTGGAACACAAATTTTGTCAAATGACATCCTACTAAAATTACCACTTACTCTTCTCAAGATCGTCTGAAAGGAAGTCTACTTACTTAATCTCTTGAAAATAATGGAAAAAAAAGAAAAAGTTAGATGCTAGTGGACAAAGGCAGTAGTGCCTAGTTCTTCATAACGCTTGTACTCATACAAGATACATAATTAATGCTGATTGAATGAAAAACCAGAATTCTTTCCACCTACCACTGTAGGTGTCAACAAGTTAAGCCAACATGCATTTATCAAGAACCAAGCACTCTCCTAAGAACTGGAGAAACAAAGACCAAAACATTCCCCACCCCCAAGAAGTTCTCATTCTAAAGGGGGAGACAACATGCAAGTAACCAGGCACATATGAAATGTATACAAGGTAAATGAGAGGTTCTGGATTTTGAGGACAGGTGCAGTTTAAAAAAAAAAATTAGTCTGAAACAAGACTTCACTTTGGCATACCACGTCTTAATTTGTGGTTTGAAAAATATGGTCGCCATGATTATAATAATAGGAATGCTAATATCTGATATTTATATAGTGTTTTAAGGTTTCTAAAGTCCTTAAGTGCTAGCTCTTGAGCCCCTGGGTTCAGATAATGCTTCTAAATGCTTAGTGCCTAAACAGTCCAGGCCTCAGTTTCCCTATATGTAACATGAGGAGGTTGAATGGGCCATGGGGTTCCTTACAGCTCCGGATGAACCATCACATCAATGCTGTGATGTAGGTACCACAGGGATTATCCCCACCCGTTACACAGATGAGAAAACAGGCTCGGAGAGTTTGAATGATCTGTCTCTTGGTTGTGTAGCTAGGGAGCATCAGACATGGGATATGAACCCAAGTCTCTCTGACTCCAAATCCAATACCTACAACATGTGCTCCTACCCATCGATAAAGTGATCAAAAATGACACTATGTATTTAGAGCTGGAAGGAAACTTTCTGTTGTTGTTGTGTTGCTTCAGTTGTGTCTGATTTTTGTGACCCAATTTGGGGTTTCTTTGGCTAAGATACTAGAGAAGTTTGTCATTTCCTTCTTCAGTTCCTTTTACATATGAGGAAACTGAGGCAAACAGGGTTAAGCGACTTGCTCAGGGTCACACAACTACTAAATGTCTAAGGCTGGATTTGAACTCAGTTCCTCCTGACTTCCTAGCTGTGCCATCTAAACTAGAAAAACTGAATCCCAGAGAAGGTTAAGTGACTTTCCTTAAGTCACAGTTTGTAAGTGAGAGATCATGGATATGAATGAGGTCTTCTAACTCCAATGGAAAGAGTTTATCCCATCAAATGATATTAAAAAGCTAAGCCTCAGATACAAAATATTTTCATTGACTAAAACAAATGCTTATATAAATATTTTTTAAATGCCGCCTTGCCTCCAAAAAAAAAAGCTCAGTGCCAGTCACAGATTCTGACTTTTCAGCTGGCAAAACTTAGCACAAGTGAGTTTTAAGTTGTGGTGCAAGGTGACACACTGGATAGAATGCTAGCCTGGCATTCAGGAAGACCTGAGTTCAAATTCAGCTTCAGGTACTTTCTAGCTACATGACCCTGGGCAAGTCACTTCACCCTGTTTGCCTCAGTTTCTTCATCTATAAAATGATCTGGAAAAGGAAAAATGGCAAACTACTCTAGTATCTTTGCCAAGAACACCCTACATGGGGGTCCAGAAGTGTAGAACACAACTCGAAATTACTAAACAACAGAAGTTTTAAGGTAAGCACTGGTCAGATAAGTCTCAGTGATGAACTTCCTCTACCAATGCATGTTGGCACCTTCTTTACAACCTAAGAGTCTTAGAGAGTTGCCTGAAACACTGAGATTTTAAGAGATTTGCCTAAGGGAATAAAGCCACTCCCTGTGTCAGAAACAGGACTGGAGCCCAAGTCTTCCTGGCTCCAAAGCCTTCTCACAGGCAAGTTATCAAGGCAATAAAGAGTACATTAAATAAACTTCAACCCGTGGCAACCATTTTTACTTTTGGAGGTGTGGTTTTAGGTGGTGCCATGATTATTATTTCATAATGGTAACCATGGTGATTTCTCGCTGAAGCGCTCTCTCACATTTATGGTTCAGTTCACCCACATTTTAAAAAGGAGCATCTGACATTTTAAAGGCTGCCTAAATACCCAAATTAACTATAAAGGACATATGAAGAAAGACACTATGTGCATCCAGAGAAAAAACTGATAAATAGAAGGATGTATAGAATAATTTAACAGATATAACTATTTGTGTCTAATGGTAACCATCTCTGGGGGCTGGGGAAAGGAAGAAAAAAAGGAAAAAAAGAAATTTACATAACTTTATTATATATTTAAAAGGAATAGCAAGTTGTATATAATAAATTAGCAGTTTCACGTACAATCATCTCTTTTTTATTTTACTGTGGTATGGAAATGATTGTTTTATTCCATAAATTAAACATAAAATAAATTTATTTTTAAAAGGCTGCCTAAAGGCCAATATAGTTTTTAAACAATCTGGTGTTGCTCTTCCCCTTGTCAATGTTCCATGTATTTAATGATTTTAATGATAAACTAGGGAGAGGGAAATCATATCATATGCTAACTGTCCACTTGTAATTAGATTTTCTTTCGAGCAAATACAAGCAACTTGTGCTCCTTTAGGCCTGGACTGTGTCAGGTACCATGACAGGGTTGGACTCACCATTCCACTGATGCACCGGCCACAGGCTGTTGTTTTAAACTCCCCATGCAACTCTTTCACTGCACTAGTAGTGTAAAAGCCTTCTGCCAACAGAATGATCCCATACAAGAAAAAAAAGGATGCGATTCCATAGATGACATACTGCATCAATTGTATCCTGCCGAGGAAAAGAGTGTTGGAAAAGTAGAATTTACTTTGCAAATACAACAGCTTTCCCACCTTGGTGAAGAATAAGGATAAGTCTAATTTTGGAGCAGTCCAGCACCGCGTGAGGTAATGAGACAAAAACAAGGAGACTCAAGGCTCTTTGAGATCTCAGACTCCCATCTGTCAAAAAGATCATCCTCCTAGGATCCCCTCCCAGTCAGCACCTCATCTTTCTGTCATCCAAGGCTTACCCAGCACAAAGACCTGCCTGCAATAAGTGGTCAATAAATTCTATATGGAGGTTGATGGTTGTCAGGACATCTCTTCCCTTCAGAGAATGCCTTGAGAACGTCACAAAAATGAAACCAAAAGAAAAAATTCCTAAGAGGCCTTTCCAATATTTTTATATTATCCATGTTAGGGTGCTGCCAAATATTTTATAAAAATGCCTTCACAGATAATCTGATATCAGTCAGCCAGGGAGAAGAACCCTAGGAAACAAAGACCCTCTATGAGCAGGAAAATAAGCCAAAGAAAGGAAAAAAAGAAGAGGAGGCAATCAGAAAGAAAGAAAATTCTGAAAAGAAATTTTAAGGTGAGACAGAGATGCTTCCGAAATGATCACTCTAGCTGACTGTGGAAATAAATACTACAATGGCTAGCATTGTTTAGATAGCATCGAGGTCCCTGAAGGGAAGCTTGAGGGGAAGGCAAGGTTCTTGCTGGATGTTTCTGCATTGGTTGTCCAAGCTTCCTTCATTTTAGAACTGCCATGAACCCGTTCCTAATGTACACAGCCAATTCCCTTCCTCTTTTTATTCTTTCTATGTATAACAGAGGTAGCTGTCTGTCTTACCCTCAAGTACTGCAGAGAGAACTGAAATTACTTATAAACTCATTCTTATAGTGAGCCTTTTTCAGGTTTACAAAACATCTTTCATATTCTGAAATATCTTGAGATTATCTAGGTGTAGGAACTATTACACCCAATTTCTAGGATTAAGGTGACTTGCCTAAGGGTCACACAGTTGCTAGGTATCAATAGGTAAGATTTGAATTTAAGTCTTCCTAGCTTCAGGTCAAGGGGTCTATTCACCGTACCACCCTTTTTCATCATATACAACATTAATATGCTACCTCATTGCCACAAACATGGAAGACATCATGATCACCATCAGTCATCACCATCATCATCATCATCACCCCATTAACTAGGTTCCAGACTCTCTCTTTTTCCTTTCACTCCTTTCCTAAAGCTATTGAGTCCCCGTTGTCTCTCATAATTTGCCTTATCTAAAAAAATCACCCCTTTCGTTTTTCTTTTTTATTTTCTCCCAATGAGTGGGAGTGGGAGGACAAAAAAAATGTTGGGAAAAGGTAAAAAGAAGAAGAAAAGAAAGAGGGTCATTCAGGAATCTTTTTTTAAAAAATACAAAGAAAACACAAGGAAGGCCAGAAAGAAGCACAGACAAGCAGGACAGCTTAGAAAGTTACATGTTAAACTACTATGGTTGTTCGGTCATTTCAGTTATCTGACTCTGTGACCCCATTTGGGATTTTCTTGGCAAAGACACTAAGTTATTTTTCATTTCCTTCTCCAGCTCATGTTATAAATGAGGAAACCTAGGCAAATGAGGTTAAGTGACTTGTCACACAGCTAGTAAGTGTCTGAGTCCAGATCTGAATTCATGAAGTCTTCCTGATAGCCACTGCCACCTACCTGCCCAAACTACAGGTTGAACTTAGAATATACTTAAAAACAAAAGTAAGCTGTACAAAATGGTGATCTGGAGTTTCATGTTCTTTTTCTATTCTACAATATACAGAAATGCTCATTTTATTTGGAGTCAGATTCGTAATAATAATAAAGAAAAGCAATTTAAAAATCTTTTTGTTGATAGGAAAGGCTCACATTAATTTTTTTTGGGGGGGGGTAGGGAGAGGACCTCTTTTCTTTTTGGAGAAGGCATAGGAAAGTGAATACTTACACCTCACTCAGTATGGCATGGTCACTGGCATTTGTGGAGAAGTGCTGCTCCAGAATGGATATGGTCCCAGCTAGGGCAACGTGTCCACAGCCGCAAAACAAAGCCACTCCAGAAAAGCAGAGAATGGTGGCCACAAGGGAAGCATAGGGCACTCCTCCCAGACACTTGATGCAGCATTCAAAACAACCTAGGCAGCAGAGAGAGGAAACCAAAGCAGCCCAATTAAATGCATTTTGTGACTGGAAACCCACATTTAGCCTGAATTAATAACAAGCTATATTTGTAGAGAGCTGTTCAGAGGCTGTCCAGGTTGTTTTCATAGACTTTAACTCAGGAGGTCCTCATGACAACCATGGGAAAGTAGGTACAGAGAGGATTATTTCCCCTAATGAAGAAAAAGGCATCAGGGTGTACAAATGAGATGACATATTACTTACTACTTCTACAAGACACACAAGTCTTGGGCAAGTCACTTCTCTGGGACTCAGTTTCTTCAAATGTAGCAAGAAGGTATTGGACCAGTTAAAGTAGATGGGGCTCTTCCATCTCCAAATCTATTATCCCTATGATTGGCAGGTAATTAACATGCCAAAAGTTACTCTTTTATAGCAGTGGCAGGACTGTCCACGGCTTCTTTCCCCTGAACCCTATCCCTCCAAATGTCAAATAGCTGTGAGAAAAGTACCCTGCGCTAAGGTTTCTTGTCTGAAGTGCTGGCACAAAAGTTACAATGAGTAGAACATGTAGATTTTTTTTTAAAAAAGTTGTGGTTCCCAAGGAAAAAAGAAAAAAAAACCTTATATGTCCTAAAATATTTATAGCAGCTCTCTTTGTGTCGGGAACCGGAAACTGAGGGGATGTGCATCAAGTGGGGAAATGGCTAAACAAGTTGTGGCACATGATTGTGATGCAATATTACTGTGCTTTAAGAAATGATGAGCTGGTTGGTTTTAGAAAGACATAGAAAGACTGACACATCAGGGAGTGAAATAAGGAGAACCAAGAGAATGTACATAGTAACAGCAAGATTGTTTTAAGAACAACTTTGAATGACAAGTCATTTGAAATCAAGTACAAAAGATCTATGAAGGCAGATGCTATTCATATCTAGATGTATGTGTGTACAGTATGGTTTTACATACATACACATATTTGTGTCTAATGGCAGCTTTCTCTAGCTTGGGGTGGAGAGGGAGGTAGAAAAAAAGGGCAGAGTAAAGAACAAAAGAAAACTTAGAAGGAAGCACAGAAATGCAGGGTAGCTTTGAAAATGATGCATAGTATTTGTTACATAGTTTTTCAAAAAAGCAAACAGTGAAATGGAAATTCATAGTTTATATCGAATCCTCTTTTTATGTTGTGCTCTGTACCTGGAAATGTTCTTTTGTTGTCTTTTTGTATTTAAGTTAAAAATGAATAAAAATGTAAATTTAAAAAAGTTGTTTTTCTTTTTACTTTGGGGGGGCGGGAGTTGGTTTGTTTTGTTTTTGTTTTTAAGGAAGGTAATGAAGCAATGGTTTCCCAGGAGAGAAAATGTAATACCCTAATCCTTATACTTTTGGCATAACTTAAGTAACTGTTTCTATTGGAACTAATGTCTTTCACTGAGCCTTTGACATAGTTTGCAACCAGAAGAGTCAAATGCTGTAATTAGACTGTTACTGTGCGCTGAGCAACACTAAGTTAAAGAGGTTGTTTTGGAAAATTAATGGATATTTTGGTCCCTTAGCATAATGGAATGAGAGCAACTATGGAGTAGTGAGTGATGGGAAGCCCAGCCTTGGAGTCAAAGTCCTAATTCTGATAGAAACTGACAGAGTGTTCATGGGCAGGGTCCTTAGCCTCTTAGTGTCCCAGGTCATTCTCTTGGTTTTTAAGTGACCAATGAGTTATTGATGTGCATTTGTGGAAGAAATATCTATGCTGGAATTCCCTATAGTGATGAGCTAAAAGGTTCGAAACTAGACTTAAAAACAAAAATCTCCAAACCAAAATGTCAATGAATTATAGTTTCCAAAATCAAGGCATATTCTCACTCTAACACCAAAATATACTTCAATGAAAAAAAAAATGCCCTCATTGGACACAGTATAACCAGTTTAGCACCTTCTCCCTACCCAAAATTGAGTAAAAAAAACCAACGCCTTTAGAATTAAGTAATGGTGGGTAAGATTTAATATAAAAGAAACAAAATATATTTAAAAAAATTTTTTTAGTCCTGGTTTTAAGTCGCACTTTGTGTGCCCATGATCAAGTCACTTAAGTCCTCAAGATTCCCAGGCAACTCTATAAGACTATAAATTACTGAGTAGGTGCAGATTTCCACTGGTTGATGACTTCTCAATGAGAGTTTCCTTCCTTAAGAAATCAAAGGTCCTAATATTCCCTTCACCACCACCCCCAAAATAAAAAGGGAAAGAGAGGAAGAATGAGAGAGGGGAGGGGGAGGAGGGAGAGAGAGAGGGGGGGAAGGAGGGAGAAGGGAGGGAGGGAGGAAGAAAGGGAGAGGGAAAAGAGAGACAGAAAGAAAAAAGTAAGGAGAGAGGAAGGAAGAGAAAGAAAAAAAATAAGGAAGACAGAGAGAAATAAAGAAAGGAAGCAAAAAAGAGAAAGAGAGAGGGAGGGAAGGAAGAATGGAGAGAGGAAAGAAGAGAGAAAGGAAGGAAGGGAGGGAGAAAGGAAGGGAAAAAAAGCCACAGTGCATTTGGGTAAAGTGAACTTAACAGAAGGTTCCCTTAAGCCAGAAAAGAATTAAGGCTTAAGGCCAGCAATTTTATTTAAAAGGATTCTTCCCTGAAGATATCCATAAAATTAGGTTTTCTACAAAAACATCCCCAAGTGACATGATGCAACATCATTTTTAACTTTGAGAGAAATTTTTTATTCAGTTGGGACAGTGTTTCTATTAAAGAGCATGAACAGGACAGCTGAGACCTGACTGTTGCATCCCTTATGGCCTCTCTGTCTCTGTTTATATTCTCCAGACCCTTAAAGTAAATGGGTTGTCAGGAAAATAGAGTTTTAACTGCATTACGATCTTTAACAGCAATCAAATGCAATTCATTATTCAGGGCAAGGGCATGAAGCCAGCAATCTAGCTTTCATTAAAACATGAGCTTCATACATGGGCTGGGAACAGCTTGCCAATAGAAAATATAAGTCTTGTAAAGATACTATTTTTTGTGAATAGTCTACTAAAACTTAACATTGCATAATACTTGCTATTGGCAATGGGAAAGAATTTTCCCCTGGGAAACAAACGTGGAACATTAGAAAGTGTTTTATCTTGTAAATGTTCTGAATGAAACAGTATTTTGTAAACTTCCGGAACCAGATAAGACCTATCTTCACTTTACTCTGAAGTGTCCCCAAGAAAACGACATTACCTGGAAGCCTTAAGTGACTTTCTACCTGGATCTTATCAATTTCTCACCAACATTTACAAAACAAAGTTCACATTCTCCCAAAGGATCTGTGACCCCACCATGTGTACGTTTGTAACACGGAACCTGTCTGTGATATTCATTCATATAATTTTGAAAAAAATTCCTACCAATGTATAAGTGGTCCAAACAAAAAAGAATGTCTGACACTTGGGAGAGATATGTAGTCTCAGACTGTCAGCCACCTGGAAGGGACCTTTTAAGAATACCTTATTTTATAGGTGAGACAGTTGAAGCCCATAGTAGTGAACAGATTTCCCCAAAGTCACATAGGGAGTAAAGCTCTTTCATGGGCTAATAGAATACCAGAGATGAAGCCACCTTAGTATATGGTATGGTATAGTGGAAAGAGCACTGGAACTGCAGTTAGGAAGACCTGAGTTAAAATCCAAGTCTTAGACACTTACCAGCTATGTAAACCTGGGCGAGTTACTTAACCTCTATGCCTCAATTTCCTCAGCTGTAAAAATGGGGATAATTAATAGCCCCTACATAACAGGGTTGTTTTGAGGATCAAATGATAGTATTTTTAGAAATCCTTTGCAAATCTTAAAAGCACTACATATAACTGCTAGTTTTTTTTTTTCCAGAGTGTTCTCTCTGGATTAGGATGCAAGTGGTATAAGGAAAATGGTTTTGTTTAGCCATCATCAGTGCAATTTCCAATCCTTAGGTCTCCTAGGAGGTCAAGGCTAAAGGTGTCTCCCCTCCCCCCCCCGCGCCACCCTCTCACCCCACCTAATTTAGATCTCCACAGTCGACTATACAGTCCATGCTGTGGGCCTAGTTTGCTTAGCAGCAGGGAAAACTGGGGACTTAGGAAATTTTTGGAGCACTCAGATGGATCCCATCCTCTCAGCAGCTGCTCCACAATGCCAATGCTTTTTAAGTTTCCAGCAGCCGGCTTTATTTACAGCTACATGAGCCCTGCCTCCCACAGAGCAAGACCACCATATTGCGCATCCTTATTCCTAACAGCATAGCTGAACCCATTTCAGACCTTGCCAACAAACAGGTTCTAAGAGCCTTGGGTTTACGAGAATGGAAGAAATTGTACAAATTATACGGATGAGACTTGGAGTCCATTTAACGCTCTTACAAGAAGGTAAAAGGCATATGTGATTTCTTTTTTAGCATGTAACATAAAACTAGGTCCCTTATCTAACTTTTGAAAAGAAATTAAAATTTATTGTATTTTTAATTTATGGAATAAAACAAGAATTTTCATAATATAGTATAATAAAAAAAGATGAATGCATGCACATGAGACTGGAAATCTATTATCTAACTTTGCCATTCCTAGGAGGTGAATTCCATATAAAAACAACCTAGAAAGGATAGACATACTCTTCCTCTGCCTAATTGCTCCTTGGCTCCAACAAACAATCCTAGGAAAAAGGCCAAACTGCCATTCCCATAGACCATTATGGTTTGCAAAGTGCATTATGTGGCATTCCTTTTGAACCTCAAAACAACCCTGTGAGGTAGGCACTATTCCCATTTGGCAAATGAAAAAAAAAAAACTGAAGCTGAGAGATTAAATGGCTTGCCCACAGACAGCAAGCACTGGAGATGGGCTTTGAACCCAGGCCTTCTTCAGAAGAACTAATCTGGACCTCATCGACTGGTAAGGAAATCTCTTCCAGTTTTCCCAGGTCAGAGTTATATTCTGTCAATGTGGTACCTGCTATACAAGGTACTTTCCTGAATTTGGGAAAACACATAGAACCCTACTTTGTGTTTCTGTAGCAACCTTTAAATTTTTAAGTCAGGACGGCTCTCGTATGTGTTTTATTGAAATAATTTGAAATGCAAGCCAGTTAGATAAAGTCATTTTGCTTATGATCTCATCTTGGGGGAAAAAAATTCCACATTGTACTCAACACTACTTACACAGAGGAAAAGACAAATGCTCCACACAAATTAAAACCAGGTAGTAATTAGTCAATTTGGAATTCACAGCAGGGTTAATATTGACTGCTTTTCTATCTTCTATAAGGTGTCCATAAGTGTGCTTTTAATACAAATTTCACTACAACAAAAGTCTAACCATAACAAGAATGGCTCTACCCAATAGACCACTTTTTTTTTTTTTAAACAGTATTCAACCCAACCAAAGGACCCGGGAAACCATAAGTAGTTCATTGCACTAGTATTTGACTCTCAGTTCTTGCAGAAGATGGCCACGATTAAAATCATACTGGAAGAGACTAACTATTCTAATAGACTAATACAATTATGACTAACATAATTGTCATGAGACTAATATAATTTAACCCAGACCCATAAGGGAAAAACATTTCAGGATTTCCACACTGCAGCAGAAAGAACTCTGGCTATTTGGAACCAGAAGACCTGGTTGGAATCTTATCTGTGCAACCTTAGTTAGGCAAAGCATTTAATCTCCCTAATCCTCATTGTGCATCTGCAAAATGAGGCAAAGTGGATTACATATGATCTTTAGGTCCCTTCTAGTTTCTACATCCCAGGGACTTGATCATTTTCCAGGCACTTTTTAAAGGGCCTCCTCATTCGGTTGAGACTCTACCAGAAACTCAGACAAAGAAAGTTTATTTGTTAATGTAGTCGGTTTCCAAGGAGCCACTGGAAACGTTGATCTTTCAAAAATCTACCTAGTGTATAGTCATACAGCTGCAGACAGATGAGCCATTAGAAACTTTACTATAGCAAAAGAGGCGTTACATATTTCTTAAATCTGAAGGCGATGCTTTCTTAAGTTTCTGAACAACCGTTAGCCACAAGTAGAGAATACTAGTGGAATAATCTCTGGCTAACTTGCGTGTTACCTGTTCCAAAACATTTCAATGCTTAGATTCCGAACACATTTTTAAACAACTATCCTTAGCTGCAGAAGTTTCTTTGTGGTTAGAAATATATTACACCTTCAGTTAGCTTAGCCTCAACAAAGAGAATTACTGTTTTTTGATTCATATAGACCCTCAGACCTACAAACTAGCCTGAAACAGTTTAAAATTAAACCACACAGTAGGGGAAAAAATGCATCAATGCATCTAACGCTCAATGGTTATTCTGTCTAAAGCATCTCTAGAACCTTTTGTGCAGAACAACAGAATAAAAACATTTTTTGTCCTCGGGCTTGTGGACAGCAGTTACCATGGTTGCAAGTTATTAACGGCCCAGTGATTTGCCCAAAGTTGTCTGTGATCCTGGCTACACATTTAACACATTCTCAGGAGGAGGGCCTGCTAAAACAAGGGCCCAGATTATCCCTAGGGAATGAATGGTATTAGACACACACAAATACCACTGCCCCCACCCCCTTGCCCTCACACCCAGTTTTCCTCTCCACTTGACAATTTCTTACGAGGGAGAAAATACAAGGAGAAAGAACAGGAACCAAAAGGGTGCTCTCAGAGGCTTCTAATCACAAGAAACCACAAATGGATAAAATTTTGCCAGGGCAATGGTATAAATGAAAACTCATACTAATGTGCTTGGGTTTTTTTTTTTAATGATTATAATAATAACCAGGGCCACCATCCCCAGCCCTGGCTCTGTGACATCCCAGCTGCCTCCAATATTTTCATG
>CM053622.1:479106678-479145560 GCA_028646595.1 Phalanger gymnotis | reverse complement strand
AGCAATATAATAATATATAGCAATAATAATTGCTTCTTGCTTCAATGATAGACCAAACTTTCCTAAATTTTGACACCCAAACCAGAACTAATTGCTAACTGTAACTAAGGTGTGGGATGAGCATATATACATATTATCAGCAAAGTCCATGCTTTCAGGCTAAAGAGCTAAAGGGAATATAATAATGCAGGGAGGGGCAGTTGGGAGGGGTAGAAAAGTGAGAGTTCTGAAAGACTGAAACTCAAACTCTCTTAGCCTGGAGAAATGGGGAGAAAGTCAGTTCAACTCAACAGACATTTATTAAGTACCTATTATGTTCAAGCTGGAAGAATTCTGGGATGAAGTACCTGGGAAAAGGGCACTGAATTTGGAACTAAAAAACCTTAGTTTAAATTCTAGCTCTGCTATGTGACCCCAGGCAAGTCACTTAACCCCTCTAACCTTCCATTTTTTCAACTGTAAAACTGTCTGGAGGATTCTTAGGGTCCCTTTCACAATGCTATGATTCCTTTCAGCTCCAACGTGCTTACAGGGGGCTATGGTCACAGTCCTTGACCACAAGGAACGTACCAGGGAGTAAAGAAGTAACACAGAGCAGAATTTGTTAAATGTATATTTGTGTGATGAAGGATCACCTGTACAATGAAGGATCCTAAAAGGGGGAAATTAATTAGTGCCTGGGAAGGGTTCATGGAGGAAGTAGTCTTTGAAGGATAATAGGGATTTTCAATGCCATCGATAGGTCAAAGGTGAAGGTCCAGAAAAGGAAAATGCTACAAATAAAAGTCCTCTGGACTTTTAAAAGCAGGAATAACAGAAAAGAGTCTGCTGAATACAGGAAAATCAGTGAGGGGTCCATGGCATTACAATAATAGATGACAGGAAAAAATGGAGACAGCAGCTCCGTGAGAATGGAGTGATCCCACTACAATTTGCATCAAGACTATTTTAGGTGTAATTGTTTGGCCACCATTATAAATACTCTTCTGCTTTCATGGGCTCAGATTAAAACTCCATACCCAATGTCTGCTGTGTAAAGTATGTCAGCAGGGAGGTGCTAGGAGAATTGGTCTACCTTTTTCAACTTTAGATCTCTATCCCAGCTTTTCAATTAAATCTGGAGCATTTGGGATGCTGCTGCTGCTTAAATATGACTCCTTATTGGTGGAGAGAATCATGCTGTGTCAGATGCATATCAAGTGGCAAAATATGATTAAAAGGAATCTGTTATGGGAGAAACATCTCCTCTTTGAGTTCTTCGAGTGGTAGGTCACTTATGCTGAACAAATCTACCACCTCGTAGAAATTACAGCAATAAAAACCTAGGTTTTATTATGTTTAAGCACAGGTTCAGGAGGTAGAAAAAATAACCCTGAACCAAGATGGGAGCTTCTGACAAGGCTTGATATAGAAAATTATGTCAGAGAAACAGAGAAATCACTTTTTAAAAAAACATAAAACAATTTTTATGGCCTTTTAGGTCATAAAAGTCACACAGTCCTTAGTCAAACAGATTCTTTATCTCATGCATTCTTCCATTAAGGTTGAATAAATTAAGTAAGAACAAATTAGTAAACAGACTAAGTTACAAATGTAAACAGTGAGTTTGTAAAATCCTATATCTAACAAAACTTTGGGTAAGGCTACATTTTAAAGACGTCACTATGGGCTAAGAGGAAAGGATTTCTGGTGTCTGGAAAATTCTTCCACAAATAGTTAGGAGAATCCTTTCACAAAATTTCTTGGGAGGTTTTAAAAGATACTATTATTCCCTTCTCTCATTTGGTTTCTTGCATTGCAAGACTGTCAAATGTCTTCCCTTAATACTGCCATTCCATAAGTCGGGTTTTAGCAAGGTGAGGTTAATTAACAGGAAATAGGCTTCAGTTTAACCAAATGTTCCAGAAGGAATGGCATAATACAATTGAATAAAAGGAAAATGAAAAATTATCATCATAAATCTGAAGGAATTTAAATTAGACTGTAAGGAAGAACTAGTAAGCCATAAGAGTTGTTTGCCTTTGAGAATTTTTTAAGAAAAAGAGAGTTAACCAGTTAGGATGTTTTATGTGAAGAAACCAATCACGTCAATAAACATTTATTAAGTGGTTACTAGTCTTGGGTACTGTGCTAAGCATGGGGATACAAAAGGAGGCCACACTCTCTTAATGGCCTAATTCTAGTGTTAGCTCCTCAATGAAACCTTCCCTGAACCCATCTAAAAGTCAAGTCCTCTTTTCTCTTCTCCTGTCCTCAAATTTTTCAAAACACTTAATATATGCACCTTCTCTTTAAATTTGCCATTATAATAGGTGGCCATCGCGTGGAGCATACGTGGAGATGGCCTGTGCCTGATATGTGCTCTGGCCTCTTATGAAAGGACAAGCAGCAGCACCAGAATGGACCAGATCTAGGCCCTGTTCAAGGAACAGGTACCAATTCAAAGCAGTGAGATTTCCATTAAAAAGCTACTTCTGAACTATATATTCATGTGTATTACTTCAAAATGAGTACAATTCTTGTGTGGAGCAACCAGCAAGATGTAAAAGGCACCTACACAGAAAGGGCAGGCTCTCTGACCTTAGCTTTGTGACCAAGGCAGGGTCTATGAATAAGCAGAAGGGTCAGCAACCTCACCACAGAATGTGATTTGAAGAGCATAGAGAAGACAGTTACTCAAACACTCTTTCTCTTTAGGCTGCCTACAATTCTTATCAGTAGAAGGTCACTCTTTGGAATCAACACTTTCAAATTAACATTGTCAAATGAAGGCTACTTGGTCAAATGTGACATAAGACTATTTCATTTAACTGCTGTTTCAAGGTTCAGTCATGTCTGACTCTTTGTGACCCCATTTGGAGTTTTCCTGGCAAAGATACTGGAGTGATTTCCCTCTCCAGTTCATTTTACAGATGAGGAAGCTAAGGCAAACAGGGTTAAGTGACTTACCCAGGGTCACACAGCCAGTATGTTTCTGAGGCCAGATTTGAACTCAGGTCTTTCTGACTCGAGGCCAGGGCTCTATCTACTGTACCTCTTAGCTGCCCTATGATCCTATCACCTGGGTTTCAAATGAATGTAAACCTCTATGGGCCTCAGTTTCCCCATCTGTAAAATGAAGGAGTTGGAATAGATGATCTCTAAGTTCTGGCTCCAAATCTCATTATCTATTGATGATATTATGACATGGGCACTTACAGATCTCAGGTCTGCCACTCAGTAGTTGTGAGAACTTTGAAATCTTATAGAGACAGTCATGCCTTTAGGAAGGACAGGGCTATAGGTCCTACAAAATCCCTTCTAATGACCCGATTCTGCGATTTTAATAATTAAATTTTCTTGTTGACTCATGAGCATTGTGAAAATCATTATTCACACTGTGCTAAGACACTGATGTCTCAGGACTTCTTGAGGCATTCTGACTGCCTGTGTGTATAAGCAATGGCCCCAGATTACAATACTTTTAACAGCTCATTTGTTTCCTCCATCTCATCTCAGCTCTCACTTAAGCCTGTTGTCAGTGTATCTTATTAACAAAAAAATCTGCTTTTTTATTTCTCACACAATCATTTGGGTGAGAATCTGAGGTGGCTTCATGTCTAGTAGAATTGTAAAAAGATAATGTATGGAAAGTACTTTACAGATTTTAAAGCGCTACATAGAGGTCAAATATTATCATTAATTCCAGCAGAATATAGAGCATGTGCTTTATGACAACTGTTCATCCTTTGGCTCAGAGCCATTTTTTTTTTTTTTACTTCCACATTTATATATCCGTACTTCAGATGTGTGAGGTTGCCTACAGTCTGACTTCTGGTTTTCTTATATCTTCTCTGGGATTGGTTATTATCTTTAGAGCTTTAGCAGGCTGATAGAGAAGCTTGGTTAAATTTACCACTTTCCTGCTGGAAGGGAAGTTCCTGAGAAGGCAGGATACAGGATGACTGTTTATGGGGGCTGGGGTGGGGGGGCATGGAGAATGAATTTCAAAGGGCATATGGACAAATCAGGGTGGGGCCTTGGGCAGCCAAGGGACAATCTAAGAGCATTTCTTGCCTTAGATACAGGGATAATGGGGTGAAGGGAGGAGGGAGGGAAAAAGGCTATTTAACCAGGAGATAGGACATTTATGATAAACTTTATTCCATTGCTAGAAACAGCTCTCCTAGGGTATTGCAAACAAACAAACAAAAAATAAAAATAAAATTTTTTTTTTTATTTAATCAAATTTTAGCATCAACAGAGTCATTTAACAATTTTAGGTAAACAGGAAAATAAAGGGCATCATAATAGTCTATCGAATAATAGGGTACTGTTGCTTTTAAGAGGATTTGAAAATACTGTTCAAATAAATTTAGAAATAAAACAAAATAAATTCCTAAAACTCAACAAAAGTCATACCAGGTGGAAGACTACAAGCCAATGCTAATTATTAGTATTATAAAATTTCGTTTTATCTGCCTTTGCCAGCTTGCTGTTTAGTGAAGGTTCTAAGATTTAGGGGTGATAAAATGACCAGCTAATTCACTGCTAGATAATCAAAAGTCACTAAATACGCTTTAAGAAAAAATGAAGATTAAAGAATTTAATTTTCTTAATTACATAGGCTTACATAGTAGAAGAAGAAAAAAGCTGTAGCAAAAGTTTCCAGTTCTATAGTTTATGCCTACTTATGTTTAAAGTTTGTATTTATTTTGATATTTCAAGGATCTGTAATTTTGTCAGAGTAGGTACTCCAACCACTGAAACAGAATGGGAACTGTGGGAGATTTAATAATGTTATATATTGTTGTTTAGTTGTTATCAGTGATGTCTGACTCCTCCTGTTCTCATTTGGGGTTTTCTTAGCAAAATACTAGAGTGATTGGCCATTTCCTTCTCCAGCTCATTTTATAGATGAGGAAACTGAGGCAAATAAGGTTAAGTGGCTTGCCCAGGGTCACACCGCTACTGAGTGTCTAAGGCAAGATTTTGAAGTCAAGTCCTGCTGACTACAGGGCAGGCATTCTGTCCATTGCACTACCTAGCTGCTCCTATTATATATGAAGTTATTATAATTGCAACAATACTTCATATTATTGATATATTACATTATTACAATAACATACTAAGTTTATATACCAATAAATTCTGTGGCATAAATGTAATATTATATATAAATAATAAAATTATATAATTAAAACAATATGCTTTGCATACTGTATAATTATAATTATAATGCCATATATTAAATCTCCAACACATTGCAATCTGCTTTAGTGGACAAAATACCTACACTACATATATGCATATATGTTTGCATATATTTAACTTATATGTACTAATCAGGTGAATTTAAATAGAATTATTCATACATAAACAGACAACCAAATGGTAATGAGTTAGGTGACTTATTTCAACTGCGATAATATATGCTGATTGTGCAAGATAATGTATGCAAATCAATTTGCAGATATTCAAACATTAAATGTCAGTTATCATTATTCTTATTACTTATTTCACTCTTTTCATCTTTAAAAAATTTTTGTGATGGGATGTAGCTGAGCTAGTCCAAGGACATCCAAGGACAATTCATTATCTTACCATCATTCCTTTATATTTTATGTTCTACAGAGTATTGTGAAAGTAGATAAAATTGCTTTTTATAATTGAATAAGAGGATTGGAATGTGAGCCCACCTACAGACTTGCTGAAAGCAGTATTACTAATTATCATCATCATCACCACCATCATCTGAATATAGAACACACACAGACTGAGGGAGCTAACGACTGAACAACTTATGTTCAAGGGAGAGCTTCAAAAGTGCTCAGTAATAATTCAAAAAGAGCTCTGTTTCATAACAAAAGACCCTAAGTTCTCAAATATCTACCTATTATACAAAGTCCCATCGATATTTTTCCCCGGGTGTGATGTTTTCTATTTGAAATCATGACTCTTATGTATCACTTTGTAATGGAGTAGGCATTAACAATGGTTCATCCATTCAATGAGCATAGAGTGAGTGCCTGCTGCTTGTAAACATTGCAAGGAACACAAAGATCAGTGCCCTAAAGAGGTTTTTGTTCTTATAGGAGAGAAAAGATGTAATATTCTACTTTATGATAGAGTTATCTGGGCACATAACAACGGTGCAAGCACCATCTTAGAAGGAAGGAAAAGTCACTTCCAGATGTGTGGAAAGCTGAATGGGGTAGCTGCCTTTGGAGCTAAATCTTTAAGAACAGCTAGGCTTTGTAAAGTGGGTTAGTAAGAGGGCAGAGATGTGGGAAAGTACTGGGCCACTATGGGAAAAGGGAAGTAAGCCAGTTTGGCAGGCATGCAGGGCACATGGCCAGGACTGTTGAGAGGTACAGCTGGAAGGTTAGGTGGCACAGTAGATAAAACTATGTCGGACTAGGAGCGTGGAAGACCTTAGCTCAAATTCTACCTCAGACATTTACTTAGTTGAGTGCTCCGGGGCGAATCACTTAACCTCTCTCAGTCAGTTTTCCAAGGTGTAAATGACAGCGGGTACCTCACAGGGTTGCTGGGAGGATTAAATGAGCTAATGTGTAAAGTACTTTGCAAACCAGAAAGGCTATAAATGCTAGCTATTATTATTGTCATCATGACTGTTATTATTTCAGTCCAAAGAATCTGGGATTTATTCAGGAAGAGACGGGGAGCCACTGGAAGTTTCTTGGTAGAGGAGTGAGACGAAAAGAATCTTTTCTGATTAAAGCTTGAGCATAGAAGTTCAAAGCTGAATCAGTCTGATCCAGTGTCTGTCCTGGCATAATTGTCAGTAAACAAAATATTCCTGTGGGCATCACTGAATAAATCGATTGAGTATGTCAACAATCAGTCGCCAAGTATTCAAAGAATTGAATTCGTTAAATTCCTACTATATAGTAGTCGGTCATATAGTATTTATTAAGCATCTATTATGTGGGAAACAGTGAACCTTGACTCTAGCATAGTGATATCATTTTGGTCCTCTTCTAGAACGAAGGACAACAACCACCACTATTACGTGCCAAGAACTGTTCTACGCATCGGGAATACACAATTAATCACTAAAAAATATACTTACTCTTAAGGAATGTATATTGTTAAGGGGGAGACAGCAAGTACGTGCTAGATAAGTAGATAATGAATGCAACACAAAGTTGCATTCAAGAGAGTGGGAATTAGTGATTGAGGGGATTAAGAAAGCCTTCAAGTAGAAGTCGATGCTCTAGATGCACTTTGAAGGAAAAGAGGGGTTCTGTGAGGTGGAAGTGAGGAGGGAGTGAATTCCAGGCATGGGGGATGACCAATACAAACACAAGGAAACAGGAGATAGTGTTATATGTGAGGGAGAGGGACAGGGAGAGAGAGAAAGAGGGAGGGAGAGAGAGAGAGAGAAAGAAGTGTGCTTCACAAAGCTGCCAAGTGGAAACAGAATTATAAACCATCCAATAGGCTTCATGGCATGATGGGAAGTGCTGGCTTTCAAGTCAAAACAGACCTTGGAGCTAACTTGAAGCTCTTACACATAAAAGCGCTATGACTCTAGGCAAATCTGAGACTTAATTTTCTCATCTCTAAACTAAGGATGGGAAATACCTACTTGTACTTCTTACCTCACAAGTAACAAGAAGTTGCAAAGAACCTGCAGATTATTTACAAAAACTTACCTCCCTATAGACAGATGAGGTAAGGTCTTTATAAACCATAAGATATCATATAAATGTAAGTTATCTTCATTATTATTAGAGCCAGAGAGAGCTCAAAGGTCACCTCCTCCAACAGCTCGATTTTTATAAAAGACAAGTGATTTGTCTATGGTTGCACGGCTAGTCAGTGGCAAAGCAAAACTTGAACCCAAGTCACTCAACTTCTAGGACCATTTTCTTTCCACAAGGTGCCACTGAAGGGCTGCTTTCGTTTCTATCAAGATCTTCATTCCTGGCTGTTACAACAAGAATATCACCAGCCTGGGCAGGTATTTATTCAGAGTCTATAGTAAATTAATATAGTAGACAAAGTAATACATAAAGATGAGAATTAACCCCAGCCCCCTGCCTGTTTCTCTGTCTCTGAATCTGTCAACAAGTGATTGCTCAAGGTCACACAGTCAGTAAGTATCTGAGGCTGGATTTGAACTCAGGTCTTTCTGACTCCAGGCCCAGCATGCCATCTACTACACCACCTAGCTGCCTCTAGAAGAGTCCTGTTTCTTACAAGAAACGTTGCAGCACATTCCTACTTGCTACCAAACACTTCTGTACTTACACTTAAAAGAAACCATGCTATTTATAGCTTCTTCCAGCTTAAATAAGGTTTTCACTAAAGCTAATATATCCAATTCAATAAACATTTATTAAGAGCCTATGACATGTCAGGCACCATGCTAAGCCTTGGGGATACAATTAATCAAAAGAAAGACACTTCTTGCCCTCAATAACCCTACAGTCTAAAGGGGGAGACAAAACACAAAGGAGGTAGGAAAGGGGATGGGAATGGGAACGGGATACTGAGGGGTACATGGTGGCAGGACAGCAGATTCAAAGTGGAGTGAGGGGCCAAGAGTTCTGTTTCTTCTCCTTATAAAGGAAAACATTGGTACTCCATCCTCCAGGTCACAAGCATATTCCAACTTGCGAACAAAGACTTCTGTACCTATACAAAAAAGAATAGATGGCTTCTTCCAGCTTAAGTAAGGTTTTGGCTAATGCTAACTGATGCAATCCAATAAATCTGATCCAATAGACATTTATTAAGCACCTATAACATACCAAGGACTGTGCTAAGTACTGGGGATGTAATCAATAAAAAGGCAAGGGAGAGGGAGCTGAGGTAGTGGATTCAATCAAGGCTTGGTTGATGATGAACTGTTGGCATGAAGTTATCTTGGTTCATCCTATCTCGGTCACTTAGCACTTGTGGGACTCTGGGAAAATTATTTAACCTCTCCAGGCTTCGGCTCCTTATTTGTAAATGAAGTTTCTGAACTAGAAGACCTCTGAGGTTTCTCAAAGCAATGATTTGTTCCACTAAATAGTTAAAAAGATATTTCTGAAAAAGTCCTCCTATTTAATGGTATTATAATTCTCTTAAAAAAGACAACAATGACATTAATACCTTTCCAAGAGATTTGTTCCAGTGGTTCCGTCTTTTGAAAAGAACAACAACACCACCAAGAAACCACCCTTGGCGCCACATTTCCCAGGGCTCTTATATTCACAAGAGTCAATCTATAAACAGGATTCATTCATCTGAAACCACTTCTGGTGAGAAAAGTCCTTGGCATGGATTTCCACTGCAAGGTACTGTGCTTCTCATTGGTGCGTGAGGTCACACACCTGGGGAGCCCAGACATAACTCAACAATTGGCCTCTAGAGGAGAAAGTCTATGGGCTTCTTCAGTATCTCTGATCCACTCCCTCCATTGGCTACTTGGGACTCTGCTCTGCTATATTACTTTAGTCTTTGGGTTCTAACTTCTTTTCTCACTGGGCCCTAATTTTACTCTCATCTATTCTTCAAGTGCATGAGAATACAAACTGCCACATCTTTTCTGGGGACTTAGAAATTACTCATGTTTTGTTGCTAGCCAACTCTTTGTGTGACCCCATTTGGGGTCTTCTTGGCAGAGATACTGGAGAGGTTTTGCCACTTCATTCTCCAGCTCATTTTACAGATGATGAAATGGGGGCAAAAAGAGTCAAGTGACTTGCCCAGGATCAAACAGCCAGTAAATGTCTGAGGCCAGATTTAAACTCAGGAAGAAGAGTCTCTCCGGCTTGGTGTTTGATCCATCATACCACATGGCTACCCCCAAATAGAGGTCATAGGATCATTCATTTATGCTGAAAGAGAACTTAGAGATCATCTATCCACTCACAGGATCTGCCATCTAGAACTGGAAGGTATCTCATAGGCCTTCTGGTCGACATCTCATTTTACAATGAGGAAATGGAGGCCTCTGGTTATACAGGTGAGAGGGCTGGGATTCAGACCCTTGGCATCTGATTCCAAATTCAGGGCTCTTTCTACAATAGTTCATTTCATCTCAGCTAAATGATCTTTAGTGAGTGTTCTGGTTTTAGTGGAGTTCAGGGGTTAAGGAAGTTTGGGGGTGGGGTGGGGAAGCAGGATCATCTCATCTTTCCCTCCCAGATTGATTCTTTCAGGAAGGCAAATGTTTCCACAATCTGGCTAGCAGCTTCTGTGGGGGTGTAAGATCTACCCACAGCCAGCACCCAGAAAGCTGCCAGCACCCAGAAAGCACAGGTTCTTTTGATCTGCTTAACTAAGGAAAGCAAGGTGAAGGGGTTGGCAAGCTTACTTTAATTCAGCACACAAATATCATTCACTTAGTTCAGGGGAAAAAGCCAGCACACTGAACTTCAGAGCAAAGTACAAACGAATTACAAACATCAACAGACAGACCCAATGAAATTCATAGTTACCAACATCTAGGTTCAGCCAGGGAGCTCAGAACAAGGGCTGGCCCAGAGTCATGCGCACCACCACTGCTGCAGGTAAGAGCTCCAAAGAAGAGAAGTCCAACCCTTGGTTTTTATATCTTTGTCAGCGTCAGGGGTGAGTCACACATGCGACTCACCCACGTGACCTAAAATCGTTGCAAAGAGGTAGACTTAAACCCATGTGGTCTAAGAGCCTCTGCTGTCCCACACATGTAAACTAGGCCCTTCCTGGAGTTAGCCCCACCTTGGGCCCCACCTTAGTTGCCAATCCACACCCACATAGGTTTTACACCTAATAGGGGTTTGGGCCTGGGGCTTAGCACTTAGTAAGATTCAATGAAGTACACTGAATTACTCAACAAAAACAAAAGCCAAACTCTTCAAGGGCACTTGTTGAACTAAGTGCTAAGGAGCCCATTTTGCTTACCAACACAGCAAACTAGGCTTTCCTCAATTCTTACCTACCCTTTAGTTACTGAATGGGCATTGCCTCAGACAAACTGAGACCTGGGAAAGACCTTCGCTTAAAAAGGCCAAGGTTTCCCACTGCATCCAGGACCATGACCAGTCATCCTGAACTATGTCTTGCCACAAGGCTCCAGTGACTCGAGGATGGAGAGAGTGAGGCTGATGACTTTGTGCAACTCTGCCTCACTTAAATCCAATTCACTTGCAAGTCAAGACATCACCTTCATGAAGTCACTGATCCTCTTAGAGAGCAAAGAGGGAACAAGCAATACCAGTTAAGGGAATCCATCATAGATTTAACAGTGACTAAAGAAGTCCACCAGGTGGCAGCATATTAGAGAACAAAATGGAGGGTATTTGAAAATTCAATTCTCTGAACCTATAGTTGTTTTCCCAACTGACCTTGCCTTTGGTACAAGGGATCATTGAAACAGAACTCTCTCCTTTCCCTCAACCAAGGGTTTTTATTATTTTTTTAAATGGGGGTGGGGAAAGAAATAGAGTCTTTCAGACTAATCGGGAGGACAATCAGAAATCAAATGTAACCATTGTAAGAATCAGTTCTGGTGATTTTCATGTAACTACACATTCACAAAGGGAGACATAAAGAACAAGTCACTTTACCAACCAAAGGCAAAGGTTAAAATGCACCATCACCAAAGGTGAAGAAATTGGTAGATTTTGCAAACGGTTTCTAGGTATAACCCTTCCTTCCATGAACAGTCCTCTGCTCCAAGCTCATTCTTATTTTCTAGGTAGCAAATTTGCTCTGATGCTCCTAACACAGACCTAAAATATCTTAGCAAATACACTGAAGACTTAGTATAACACAACTTTCTACAGTGGGAATGTGGGATTTATGATTAGGACAACCTGAAGAAGCTCACAAATAAATCATGCTTCCATAAGCAAGTCTTTCCCCTCTGTCTCTCCCAGGCATAAGAGAAACCAACACACAGCCTACTTTTAGGATACTGGGTAAAGAAGCAAGGAGAATCTAATGGCTAGCCAGTTTTCCTGAAAGTGACTCCATTGGCAAGTCGGAATGGAAAAAGCCAAATGATTTACCACTTTTTTTAAAAATTTCTAACTCTTATACTACAATGCTGAGAAAATTCTTTCAGAAGATTTTAGATAAAAGGGGTTTCTCTTCTGAATTTGTCTTATTTAAAAAAATAGCTGGTGAAGGAAGTGGGGAAGGTGATGAAAAAATGGAGCAATCTTGGACTTTGCAATCTGAGGCAGTCTTTTAGAGGCAATGCTGGGTAGGAAGGAACTAATAAGAGCTGCATAACTAGTGTAGGCACTCTCTTGGCAGTGGTTTCCTAGCCAACCATGGCCCTGTAGCAAACTTTCCTTTTCTAGGGAGGGAGACTCAGAACTCTATGGGAAAAAAAAAGCAGTCAAGTGCCATATGGAATCCCCTATTTTTTAAATTTTATTTTTAATGCTTCACACAGTCTAGCTTAGAATCTCAATACAGACTGGCAACTGTCTTATTTCAGAAGCCAAAAAGTAATCTTGAGGCAAGTGGGAAGTACAGAATAAGTCCTTGTGTCATACTTTTAGATCCACATGCTTTGACATGTTCAAAAGATGAACCTGGGCTATCTGCAAAACACATAATTGTTTCATCATTTGTCTAATAGAGAGCAAGCTCCTTGAGGGCAGGAACCATTTCCTTTATGTCTCTGTATTCCCAGTGCCTTGGACATAGTGGCCCCTAATGAAAGCTTGCTGTGTGGAACTGCCTTACAGAGGTATAATTCTTCAGATCACTTAATTCAAAAAGGTATAACCATTTGTGTCTAGATTCTCAGACTATGGGAAGATTTTGATAGGATTATTTTAATATGCTTCTATTGCTATATCTTAGAGGATTTTTTCGTTCATTTGATTGACTTGCAATATTACTAGTTCCCTAGTGATCTGATTTCCTTCCCTTTCCTTCTCATTTGATTAACAACTGAAACCCTCAAATTGCAGAAGAGGATTAGCTGTGGCTCTTTATTTAGCAGTTTCAAAACCAGGGTGTTTTTCTTTTGAACCCTCTTCCTCAAAGGTAGGTTAGACCACTTTTTTCCTCTTATAGATGAGAAAGAATACTGGTTGTTGAAGTCTTGGGAAAGGAATCAGTGAAAGACACAATGAATAACTGAGGCTTAATCCAAACACATAAAAATGACACTGCTGGACAAAAGGGAAGACATTTCAAAGCACCGATGGAAAGAATTGCTCTTTTTCTCATCCTACCTCCTTCAATTAAGAACCAAGTCCTTATTCTCTCTTCTAAATTCACCATTTAGACAAATCAGAATCCTCAACAGGCATATTCCTCCCCTCTTCACCATTTAGAATTTAATTGGCTCTATTTTCTTCCTAATATTTTCAACTAGCCATTAATAACTTTGGGCCCTTTACCTTGAGAAGCAGCTTGGCAGATTGAAACACTGGCCTTTAAGTTCATACTTATCCTCAGATACCATCTATGATTCTGGCAAATGACTTACCCTTGCTCCATGTTTTCATCTGTAAAAATGGGCATGATAACTGATCTACCTCCAAGCATTGTATGAAATGAAATAATGAGTAAGGCACTTTATGACCTTAAAGCATTATGCAAACCTTAGTTACCCTTCACACCAAGTCCCGGAAATGCAGAGAGCTTGTTTTCTTGCCCAGTGGATTTTTCTCAAAGCTTCAGCTCCTCCTATTGTATTTCATTTGTGAAAATCAGTGACCTAATATTTTCTCGTTCTTTTTCAGCCACGTCTGACTCTTTGTGACCCCATTTGGGGTTTTCCTGACAGAGATACTGGAGTGGTTTGCCATTTTCTACTCCAGCTCATTTTACAGATGAGGAAACTGAGGCAAACAGGGGTAAGTGACTTGCCCAGGAACACACAGCTAGCAAGTGTCTAAGGCCAGATTTGAAATCAGGAAGATGAGTGTTCCTGACTACAGTACTAACACTCTATCCACTGCCCTAAAGGCCCAAATGGTAGCCTTGAGATCACTCCAGATTTTTTTAAAAAATGATCTAAAAACTGGATGTTGACATAGAGCTGATTTAGATAATTATGTGTTCTGTTTTTCTGCAATTTATGTTTTACTTATAGAACACATATTGCAAATTTTGGATTTTGTATTCTAACTATAATTGTAATCTCAGAAAAAAGATACTGGCCAAAAGGAGTCATGGTTTATGCAAAATGCATAATCATATTTCAAGACTGTTGTTTGTACCTCTGTGAATCATGGTCTTCCCTTCCATGTCTTTCAGTAGCAGAATCTAGCTCCATGGTGGAAAGAATACACATTATAATCAACTAAGGTAAGGCAAGTGGGTTAAGAGGTATATGGAACCTGAGACCTGGAGGAGAAGGCGAATTTAGGAGGAAGTCACAAAAGCAAGGTGTTCTTTATTATTCTTCAGGTCTTAGCAAAACAGGTCTGGTGAGCCCAGAGGTTCTGAGAATTCCACTCTACTTATGGGAGGGGAAGAAAAGAGAAATAAGTGGTTTGGACTGGGTAACTTGACAGGAGGATAACTGAGAAAACAATCATGCCAGTTTCCTTCTCTCACGGTTTTATTTCCTCTTTTAAGGCTAACCTTGATCTCAGAGAGGTGTGACTGTTTCCCAGCTGGTGACTGTGAGCTCTTTCTCTCTAGGCAGTATGGTTCATACCTTTCAGAAGCAGGGAAGGAGGATGTTTAAGAGATGAGGCAGATTGGTGCTAGCCCCTTTCCTGGCCTCCTAGACCTCTTGTAAGGCTACCCACAAATGACAGGTCTAATTACAGAACAGAGTAAGGGGGAGTGAACAGAGACAGCCATGCTTGGAATCAAGAACAACCAGGAGAAAATTCAGCTTCTGACATACTCACTGTGACGGGCAGGTCGTTTAAATTCTCATTACCATGACTCCAGGCAACTAGTGATTTGTAAATTATAGATGAGCTGCTCATTGCTTCAGTGGAAGGTGGTTCACACCACTAGTTCCCTTCATCAATAAAATCAAAGATCTAACCCCTTTCCCCACCTCCACCCCACCGAAGTGTTAGATACTAGTGATACAAAGACAAAAACCAAATGAACAAAACAGCCCCTTCCTATAAGGAGCTGATAATCTATGGGGTGGGGTGGTTATACATATAAAAAATGTACAGAAAAATATAATACAAAGTATTATAATCTGTGGAGAAAGGACCCCTAACCACTGGGAGGTTGCGGGGATCAGAGAAAGACTCCACAGACAAATTAGGTCTGAACTGAGATTTGAAAGAAGATAAGGAGTCTGAGAGGTGGAGATGAGGAGGAAATGGATTTTTGTCTTGACAGATGGCTTCTGCAAATGCTCCCAACGTGGGTGATGGAATGTTGAGTTAGGGAACAGCTGATAGTGCAGCTAGGTTGTAGAAAGCAGAAAGGGAATACAAAGTAAGTTTGGAAAGGTGGGTCAGAGTTAGGTCCTGAAGAGCCTTGAATAGCAAGCTAAGGAATCTCCTCCTAGAGAGACTAGGGATCCAATGAAGATTATTTAAATGGTGGTTGAATCTGTGCCTTAATTATTTTGGCAGCCTATGTGTAAAACAAAACATAAGACAAAACCAAAGTGAAGAAACTGTTAAAGCTACCACAAACTAGTTACTTGACTCTCTATTTTAGAATCCATCTCAACACTTTATTTACCTGGAGCGCTCAAAGGACTAACACTGTGTCTCAGTGCTGGCACATGCAGGTACTGGTGTGGCCTTGAACTCTCGTACATCCAGTGGTACCTGCCAATTTCCATTTCTGGTCTGGTGATCACTGCCAATTTCAGGTGGGAAAAAGTCAGTGTTTCCCTCTCCAGCAAAAAGTTCTTTTTACCACTTTTATTCATCTGTTGTGTTTCTAAATGAAAGTGAATGGTCTAAAACACAAGCTGCTGATGGTTTAATATCAAAACATCACTTGTCTGACCCAACCTAAAGGGGGAAAAAAATAGCCTAATACAACATAGCCATTAGGTGCTCCAGACCAACATGCTAATGAAAAATTCCAGCCTCTTGTAGTCTCAAGCTTTAGCAAAGTTTTCTCTTCCTTCTCCCCTTTATCTACCCTTCTCATTTCTCTGCCCCCCATGAAAAAAATTTGGCAGATGCTGTTCTGTGATAAAACGTACCTTTTAACGATGCTTTTTTAAAAATTCTAAGCTCAACAGAGGTAATTAATGCCAGTTACAGAGGTGACTTTTCATAGATTTATTCATTAGAACAGTTACATGAGTCTCTTCCAACTAACAAGGAAGGTTGTCATTTAGCCCTCCTCAAAATCTGGGTCCATTCCTCTAAACATGTCAAATTTGATAACCTTGCTAGGTGCATCAGCAAGGAAGGAGCTATTTCCTTGATAAAATATTTGCTCTGGCCCATAAAGCCACTGCAGAGCTGCCTTATCTCATACATTCCAGATTTCAGAATGTTACAGTGTGAATTTCATAGTTCCTTCCACATACCTCCCCCCTTCCCATGCTGTAAACTCATTGAAGGTAGGGTCTATGTCTGCTCTCCCCAGAGTCTAGGAAGGTGCAAATCTACTCTGAGGTTCTATAAACATTCGGATAGCATGATAATAATGCTTTCCACAATGATGATCTTTGCAACTAGCAGCACTCATTAACATTTGGGAAAGACACCTGGTGGCATAACCGAGGCTTTAAGGCAAGAGACAAGAAGTCAGGGATCACACGACTCAAAAACAGGGGTATCAAACACACTGTTAGATTACAGCTCCAACAGCACTAAAACATAATCAAGAAATATTTAACAAAATAAGCAAAAATACAATAGAACATAGACAATGTCATGATGTGATTTTCTAAGTCAATATGCTGCTGAAGGAATCCTTAGGTGTTTTTGTTGTTCAGTCATTTCCGACTCTTCAAGACCCCATTTAAGTTTTGTTTTGTTTTTGGCAGCAATACTGGAGTGGTTTGCCATTTCCTTCTTCAGCTCATTTTTAGAGATGAGGAAACTGAGGCAAATAGGGATAAGTGACCTGCCCAGGGTCACACAGCTAGTAAGCATCTGAGGCCACATTTGAATTCAAGTCTTCTTAACTCCAGGCCCAGCACTATCCACCTGCTATTCTGAGTATGCTATTATGCTACATAGTCACTCTGGTGCTATAAAGATAAAAATTCAAGAGTTCATGCCTTTAAAGAGAATATATTTTATAATAGAATTAATAAGTACACATAAGAGGCAGCAAGGTTACAATGGCAAGAGCTCAGGATTTGGAATCAGGAGTCCTGGGTTCAAATCCTAATTCTGTTACTTATTACCTCTGCTACCTTGGTCAAGTCACAATGTTTCTGTCCCTTGGTTTCCTCAACTGTAGAATGAGTGGTTTGGACTAGAAGACCACTAAGATCATATAAGCACATAAAATAAATATAAGGGTTTTTTTTTTGAGAGGTAAGGGGGAAGCCCTAGCTGCTGGGGATATAGTCCTAATGTAGGAGGTAGATGACTCCTGAGCTGAGATCTGAATGGAACTAGGAATTCTAAGGGGGAAGCTAAGTGGCTCAGTGGATGGAATGCTGGGACTGGAGTCAGGAAGACCTCAGTTCAAATCTGGCTTCAGACACTTACTAGCTGTGTGACCCTGGGCAAGTCCTTTACCCTGTTTACCTCAATTTCCTCATCTGTAAAATGAAGTGAAGAAGGAAATGGCAAACCAGTCCAGTGTCTTTGTCAAGAAAACCCCAAATGGGGTCACAAAGAGTCAGAAGTGACTGAACGATGACAACAAGAAGAAGAGATTCTAGGAGGGAGAAGTGAGGCAGGAAGGGCATTCCAGGCCTGGGGAGGGGGACAGCCTGAGCAAATGCATAGGCATGGAAGACGAAATGTCATGTGTGAGGAGTAGTCAGAGGGCAGATTTGGCTGGATCAAAGAAAGCAAAGAAAGAGCTTTGCCAGGTTAAATACTCTGGCTAATCCCAGAGTATTTTTGGCAAAGTCCACAGTCCCCAAATCTGGATCCAGATTTAGGGAGATTTAAACATTATGCTTTTCTAGTACCTTCCCTAGTGCCTTGTACTAAAAGAGTCTCTAAGGGACCTGTGAAAGAAAGTGGGGAAGGAGTAAAAAGAGGGGAAAAAAGGTGGCATTTCCCTAGAGGTTGCATTAGTCAACAATTGGGTTAAATTATTTGAAGGCATTTCAGCACTCTCTAAAACTGCTATGGCATCTTCCACCGGCATTCCTGGTTTGAGGACCCAAGAAGGTGGCTGATTCCTTCTCTTTTAAGAGATCTAGAGGTAACTGTCAGGGTTTGGAGTTTCAGGTATTGCCATTCATGAATCCTCAGTCGTTTACTTCCCATTGGCAATCAACCAATATCAATGAGCTTTTGGCAAAGCACATTTACTAAGCAGGTATAGTTAGGGCAGTTGATGCCAAACACTTCTCTCCAACCGGGGTACACCTTCTTCCCTTGCACTTAGAACACCCCTGGGGAGGCTGGACTCAAACCTATAATAAAATTGTATTGAAATACATCTGTAGCTTGTGTGGCAAAGGGTTACCTAGCAATTTCTGGCACTGAGTAGTCCTTTTTTTTTCCTTTTGTGGAGTTTTCATGACATTCCCCTTAGGTAGCTCTGCTGGGTCCTGAGGATTAGTGCCTTCCTAGACCTGATAGCCAGGATTTTCTCTGACACAAGGGGGTCGGTCCTTGAAGCTGCTTCCTCCTCCCTTCTGTGGCTATCTTCCTATATCTTTCTGTGCCTGTGTTTGTCCACGTCTGTCTTCAATGTGCCTCTTTCTGATCTAAGCTTGGATATGTTGTCTCCAAATGGTTCTTTCTCTCTGATGGGACTAGTCTGATCCTGCTGAAATGGGGCGAGGAAAGAAGGAGAAAAATCTCTCTTTTTCTCAAGAGTGGATCCCTTTCAAAAGCTTAGTTTAGACTGGAATCCTTAGCTCCCCAAATTTAATTTTCCACTTCTTCCACATTCCAGATAATCCAACTACAAAGGTCTAAAAAAATGTCACTAGGTGTCTTTTTTCCAAACAGGGCACACCAAAATATCTCCAGGTATTTCTGACATATAAAACAAACCTCCTGGAGGCCTAGATAAAATTTCCTTTAGGTTCTTTTACCATAGGGCAATAAAAATGTCTTTTCTAACTCATTCTTCACCAGGACAGGCAGGTTAACCTAAGACGAATCCCTCAGAAGCGACCCAAAGAGATATGGCACTCCAAAAATGCAATTAAGTACCTAAGGTTGATTACTCAGGGTTTCAAAGTTAGCAGGCAAACCTTATCCCTATGGACCTACAGACCCATAATGGCTCTCAGACGAGTTGCCTGGATTTACGTCACAAATAAGACAAGCAGCCCAAATCTGCTTAAAAGTAACAAAAAAAATTGTGATTATCACCATGTGCTTTAAATAAGACTTCAGGCACCAGTATTTTAGATATTTGAAATCCATATTGCTCATATCTGACTTCATACTTTTGAGTATGCAATAATGTAAGTAATATAATAATTCAGTAATACAAGAAATATAGTTAGTACTTAAGTCTTCAAATCACCAGAAGTTATATCAAAGGAACTGGTCTGACTTCAAACAGACTAGAAAACAAACTGTACAACTACAGTCTAAAACAAAGAAAAACAATGCTAACTTTTTTCTGTTGGATTCCTAAGGTAAGAATCTCTCTACTGGTTCTTTAAATGTGAAGGGGCCGCCAAATTACCCAAGACAGGATTTCCTATGTAGCATCCCTTTCGAGGCCACACCAATGGGACCCTTACAATCAGAAGAAGAGAACAGCTAACTACTACTTCCTTCAGTGTCTTACTGATAACTCAGAGGAGCTGGGTTTCTAGTACTGTCACTTAGGAGGCCCCTACCATGTGTTTCTTATTGATAATTAGCCAGACTTAATTAGCTTTTAACAAAGGGCATTTGCTAAACAGGTATAGTTGGAATAATATGTAATAATGACAATAATAGTTGGAATAAAACATTCCCACCCTCCCCCAAGAGTGAGGGTACTCTTCCCTTGAATACAAATAAGTCCCTGAAGTAAGTAGACTCAAAGTACAAAAGCCCTGAGACAAACATGTAGAAGACACATGATAAAGAGTACCTCGCAAGTCTTGGCCCTGGGAGTCCTTTTCTCGCTTTGTAGTCTTCAAAATTCTCTTTGGTGCAGCTCTGGAATTCTGAGGATCAGTGCCTAGCCATAGCCCACACTGTCTCTGCCACTGGGCGTGGGGGGGGGAGGGGTTATCAGTCCCTGAAGCTGCTTCTTTTCTGGTTTGGGGGGGGCACACTATCCTCCTTTATCCATCTGTGTCTGTGTCCTTTGCCAATGTTTGTCCTTACTGAGTTTCTCTCTGTTCCTGATTGGATGTATTCTCTCTCACACTTCTCTCTGATGACATGGTCAATGGATGTGGCAGGTGGAGGAGAGAAAGAGAGAAACTTGATCTTCCTTTCCAAAGCTGCACCCTCTCAGGGGCTTGGCTTGAATTGGAATCCTCAACTTCTGAACTGCAATCTAGTGATGGGTTGGACTTCTTTAGAATGGGTAACTGCTAAAATTCTTCTGCCATTTAAAGCTCCTAGAATCATGGTTATTTTGTTGGGTTAGTCCAGTGCCCTTTTTTCTTAACCAAAAGAAATTCACATCTCAGAATCTAGACAACCTTGTTTACACAACCTGTCTCTTTATTGATTCTCTAACTCAAGTTAAAAAAAAAGGTATTCTCACTTGATCAAGGTATTAGGACATAGAACATCTAATTAAATGGCATGAGGGTGAATTTCTATCTCTTATACGTAGTTGTCCAGAGGCTACAGCTGGTGGGGTGAAGAGAATCAGAAAAAAGTGAGGGAATCTAGTTTTTCAGCTGTTCCTTTGGTGACTCATGGTAGCATTGCCTAAAAAAGGCAAGAAGCTTCCAACTATCCTGATCAATTCTGTCCTTAAAATCTGTCCCTTACTCCTTTTCCACTCATCCATACAGAAAGCAAAGACTACACTGGGAGAGACTTGAGAATAAACAATTCAATGCTGGTGTAGTGGAAAGAAAATGGAATTGAGTTCAGTTTCTTTGGGTTCTAGTCATGGTTGAGCCACTTATTAGTCACATTATTGCCTTATGATTTAAATCATTTATCCTGCTCCTGCATCTCAAAGTGAGGAATTTGAACTAGACTATCTTTGAAGTCCTTTCTAGTTGTAACATTTTGTGAATTTCAGGTCCGATATAACTCTTAAATGAACCGATCTGAATCCTAGGATAGGTTAGGTCCTAACCATTAGGGAATCAGTTCCCTAACCAATTTAAGATGGGATCTGAGAAGACAGGAAGGGCTCTTTCTTCCTAGATTATGGGCTCTTAACCTAAAGTTAACACTTTACATAGATATATTTCAGGGGGATTGTAAAATTGGACAGAGAAAAAAAAATAGAAGCTTTTTCCCCCTTTTACTCTCCAAAGGTAATTCAGTATTTTCTTCAATTATGAATAAAAAAAACACATTTTGAGGTGTTCATAAACAGAAAAGTTCGGGCTGAGTAGCAAGGTTGCATGGGAGCATAGACTTTGGACTTTGTCTTGTATACATATGTAAAGAAAGAATGAGAGGTGTCAAACAGAGACACCCTCAGTGTATGGCAGCGCTGAGCTGCTAAAAATATTTCTCTAGAAGGGATAACAAAATTTGTGCACCCAGAAAATGGGGCCTGCCAATACCTGTTGTATTTTTAGAAGCCCAACTCAAGAAAATACCTTCCCTGAAAGGTGTTTTTACATGAAGAAGAGGTGGAGATGAGACTGAGCAATGCAACATTCCTAAATCATTCTAGATTCTCACTTCTGAGGAGATCCTCACTGAAAATGAAGCTCTGGTTAAGAAAGGAAAGAAAGGGAAGTTCCTGATAACAAAGCAAGTTCATAGAATGTTAGAAGTACAGGGCACTCTCTCATTTTATAGGTCTAAAGAGATGAATTACTTGCCCAAGTTCACATAGTGTCAGAGGCAGAATTTGAACCCACATGTTCTGATGTTCATTCCCTTTCAGGCTGCTGCACTCTGGACTTCTTCTATGACCCTATGTTTCATCCTAAAGTCTCACTCCAGCCTTGTAATTCATATACTAGAAGGAGCCTTAGCTCCCTCTCCTTCTCATTGGATAACTCCTTCCAGGACTTCCATTTAAGGAGGGTATCCGGACCAGCCACGTCCAGATTTAGGATTTTCTATACCATGCCTTTCCCCACTCCAGCTTTCTTCTTTGTGTTGTCTTCCCCCATCAGGACGTAAGCTCCTTGGAGGTAGGGCTCTCTTTCTTTCTACTTGTATTTGTATTCCTACAGCTTAGCACAGAGCCTAGCACATAGTAAACACTTAATAAATGCTTGTTGACTGATTCGGAAGCCAGCACTCTTTCTAGCAAAGCCAGTGCCCTTTCTACTGCAGCATGCTTTCCTCTAGTTTATAAATAAACATAGCATGACTTTCAACAAGGGCAAAGTCCCAATACTTTTTTGGGGGGACAGGAAAGGAAACAAAGAGGATGAATACCTGTCATTTCTTTGAAGGGATTTCCCAGTGTGGAAAACCTCCTTCTCTGGTTCTAATTTAGGTCAACAGCTCATTTATAAGCAATTCTTGGTTGCCTGGGAACCCTGAGAAATTAAGTGACTTGATCATGATTATACAACTAGTACATGTAAGAGGAAGAAGTTAAATTCAGGTTTTCCTGATTCTAAGGCCAACTCTCTCTATCCTCTGTGGATAACCATTTGTTAACCAATTTATTTATTTATTTATTTTTGGAGAGGGGAACGCAGGGCAATTGGGGTTAAGTGACTTGCCCAAGGTCACACAGCTAGTAAGTGTGTCAAGTGTCTGAGGGCAGATTTGAACTGTGCCATCTAGCTGCCCCTGTTAACCAATTTATTAAGAAAGTTGCCTCTTATCCTGATACTTAGAATAGAATTATAGAATCTTTATTTAAAAGTCTTTGGGGGCAGCTAGGTGGCTCAGTGAATACAGCACCGGCCCTGGAGTCAGGAGGACCTGATTTCAAATCCAGCCTCAGACACTTGACACAGTTACTAGCTGTGTGACCTTGGGCAAGTCACTTAACCCCAAGTGCCCTGCCTTTCTCCTCCAAAAAAAAAAAAGAAAGTTTTTGATGTGATATACTCTTATTCTTCACATTTATTGGTATAGTACGTCAAGGTTTACAAAATGGTTTCCTCGTACTAACCTGTAAGATTATTATCCAAATATAACATGACCCAACTTGGTTTCCATGAGCCTGCTTCCATCTTGGAGGCTTCTCATTCATCCTACTCTTTACCTCATACACCCACTTAGGGTTTCCCCTGGGAATTTCATCATGTATTCGAATTCTTAGGTTAAGGGACCACATATACACTAAGGCTAACAAGAGACTGAATATAAGATAGGCTTTATTTCATTGAAACAAAAACATGTATTATACTTAAAAACATGCCTTATGCTTAAGCCCCAAATAACTCTCCTTACCTTTCTTGTGGACCTCAACCTCCCTCAGATACTTATGGGGAACCTGCGGCCTCGAGGCCACATGTGGACCTCTAGGTCCTCAAGTGTGGCCCGTTTCAGTCAAAGGGCCCCACTTGAGGACCTGGAGGTCCACATGTGGCCTCAAGGCTGCAGGTTCCCCACCCCTGCCTAGACTTATAAAACTCCTTTTTGGTTTGAGATCCAACCCCTAATGGAGACTTTGAGTCATTAAAGAGTCTGTCACCCTTCCAAATCAGTCATCCTTGAATGTGAACCAATGAGTACCTAGGCCAAGGTAGATAAACATCTTATTAAAGAGTTACCAAAACAAAGGTCTCATCCAAATAAACCTTCTTAACAAGTAGTTACCATTGTCATGGGAGCAATACTTCCTTAAGAAAGACTCAGTGGAGCCTTACAGAGCTCTTTTAGGGTACACCAGCTACGTAAGTGTTATACCCATTATTATCATCCCTATTATATAAATGAGAACCAAAGAAGAGAGAGGTTACATGATTTGCTGAAGGTCATATACGTATTAAGAATCAGAATCTGACTTCCAGAATTCAAGTCTTTGCTGGATTCCAAATTCTTTCCACTACAACATTCTGCATCTAATCCTAGAATTAGGGGCACTGTACAGATCTTAGGGAACAAAGCCTTGATTAGAGTGGCGCTTTGTACCAGGATGCCAAAATGTAGAGGACACTAGCAGCATACATACTGCTTCAACAGTATAGAAATAAGGCTGGTTAGAAGCTTGTCAGCGAGGATGCTTAGTAAAAGTAGAAAGCTCCCACGTGGCATCTGTTTCTCCCCCACCCACCCGGGATGCCATACCCTAGCATACCCCTTTTTTCACCCTCAACCTCATCCTAAGGTCTCTGACTCTGCTCTGTATCTAGTGCTCAAGTGCATTTGTCTTAAAATTGATTTTCTGTGTGTGTGTGTGTGTGTGCACATTCATGTGTGTGCACATGTGTGCAAGTGTGCACGTACATGCACATGCGTGCAGATGGTCTAGAGCTCATTTGAGGATATGGGAGGTAGGAAGGGAGAAATGCTACTTTTAGTTCTAATGGAGGAGGAAAGAAAAGATTCCAACTCAAATGCCACATATAAACTCAATGGAAAAAAAGTAATCTAAAAAGATTCTCTTAGAAAGTAGATATAGTCTAAGATAGAGATGGGTAGTGAGACATTTAAGCTGAAGATATTTGAGTGACTCAGGTCAAAAACACTATTTGTAATAAGGAATGTAGCAAGAATTAAGAGTATTTGGGGATGTATAGAGGACATAGGTCTGTTATGGTCTTCCCCAAATTGACCAGTCAATAAGTACTATGTGTCAGGCACTATGCTAATGAGATAACCCTTGATTTAAGGAGCGTACATTCTATTTTGACTTTATAACAAAGAGAAATTCAAAATTAATTAAGTAAACCTTAGGGGTTTGAGGGCTTTTGTTTTTAACTTCATCTTTGCTTAGAACCTGTGATTTTAAAACGAAGCTGAACAACTCTATTGTTCTGTTTACTAATATTCGGGAATTTATGTAACTGTAGGCAATAAAGACACAAAGACTAATTCTTTTGGAAATAAAAAATAACTTATTTTCTAATGATGTTCCTTAAAGGAAATACACACCGGGCCCCTATTTTTGCTGGGGTATTTCATTTTTCAAAAAGGAAAACAAACAGTGCTTGGCACGTAGCAAACATTTAATAAATGCTGCAACTTCAGACATAAAACAGTTACTTCAGTTTCATAAGCCAGCTGGTATAATTGAACACTGTATCACGACCCCTCGGCTCATCTGCCACAACAAGACATACAACTGCCCTGGGCAGAGATCATCATTCTCCTACCGGACGTAGCTGCCTATTGCTGTTTCAGCATGTCACCAGTAGCAACAAATACTGTAATGGTAATGTAGATGTTCTACGTATAATTTCCTCTAAGGATATTTAATACCCTACTGCTGTTAGCAAAAATAATAGATAATACTCGCATAGTTCATTGAAGTTTGCAAAACACTTTACACATATCATCTCATTTAATTCTCAAAACAAGCCTGTGAGGTAATTCATGGTAAGTATCTCCATTTTACAACTTAGGAAATTGAGGCTGGTACAAGTGAAATGGCTTGAGAATGGGGGGGGGGGTCACAAAGCTAGTTTTAGAGAGGGGATCTGAAAACAGTTCTCTCCTTCCTCGAAGTCCATTATTCTATTTCGACCAGACCATATAGTCTCAACCACATATCGGTCCTAATTTATATAGTGCTTTAAGGTTTGCAAAGGGAAATCCTCATGTTTCTGTGAAATAAATATTTCAAGAATTATTACCCCTCTCACACACAGTCACAGAGCTCGCAAGTGCTGGAACAGAGATTAGAACCCAGCTCTCTCTGAACTCCCTCTACCACAGCTCTCATGTAATGGCTGTTATAAGACCAACTGAAGGTATTGAGGCAGTAGGCCATTATACAAAAGCATGGCCCTAACAAATCCACTGTCATGAGCCAAATCTTCCAGGACATATTGATTTCACTCTGCCCTTGAGTCACGGACTATACCCCTAATCTAGGCTACATAAATGTTCATTCTTTTATTATAAAGAGTTCCCATGGATCAATCGTCATCTCTGGGGTGGGAGGAAGATGAATCTCATTAACCAAGGAAATAACATCATCCTTGAAGAAGGACAGTATATTCATTACATCATTACCTTGACATAGTACTAGGTGTTTGCACATGTTCAAATATGTTATTTGAGATCATTTTCTCAATAATTCACTCATGTAGCTAAATAACAAAAAAGGAAGGTGGAAGGCAAGCCTGGCATCATGTTATAAACCTGTTTTGAAAAGGGGACAAAATTCTGCTACATACCAGGAAATGTCAGAATGACTTTCGTAGTGGGAAAAGAGAATGTAACAGATTCGAATACAGAAAAAAATACTTTGAAATGTAAGGGAAATACCTCTAATGGCTTACTGAAATCCTTTCTCTTTTAAATTTTTACTTTTAAAAGCCATGTTCTATGCATATGTCCAGTGCCATCTGGTGCACCATGCTGTTTTCTTATATCCAGGATGATTCACCAGATGTCCTACGCCTCAGATGGCCTTCTTGGTTAAGGCACCGTGGGCACAGGGTAGGTAAAAACTGTATCAGCAAGTCTCTATGTAGCACCTCAGGAAGATTAAACCAAAAAAGATTGTCTAAAAAAACCACACACTTCAGAAGTATCCTACTAGACAGGCCATTTTGAATAGCACCGGCTTGAAATATACATACATAAACACACAAAAAAATATTTGCTTAGGTCCTCAGTTTAAGAAGTCATCATATCTCAAGGATAATATAATAATATACTTGCTTAGTTCTTCAGCTTAAGACATTAGATCTAAAGTATCTTCACCCCCTAGCAGCAAATGCAGAGGAAATATTAACAAATGTATTTAAATGTTCTTGTTGCTGTTTTCTACAACCTCATGAAATTACATTTAGTTATATAAAATTCACATTAAAGATTTGTAAGGAATTCAAGGATCATTTGAATTTGTTTCCAATTTGAACTGTTAAAAATCAATGCCTAATGATCCGATGTTTCTCATTTACCACTTTTGTTTTCCTACATGGCAAGGAATCAATTTGATGTTGAGGGTCCCAGATTCTGGCTTTTAATGAGGATGCCTGATCTTCCTAACTATGAGTGAGCAGTGGGTTACATTTTGGGGGGAGGGGCAAAGTTTCCTGTTAGCCTATAATAAAAATAATTTCCAGCACAGATGTTTGGATTTTCTTCATAACAAAGAGTAAAAATTTGGACCATCTTCTCCAGTACAACAAAATTATATCTATGTTTACTTTTTTCTGCCTTGTGATTATGTACCAAAGTCCTTCCCAGCAATTTCAAAGGCTTAGAGTCCATTTAATTGTGGAAAAAAAAAACGTAATGTTCTTAGATCAGTGGAAACCAAACTCCTCTCTATTACTGAATACCTATTTCTCAGGAAATGTGCAGAATTACAAAAGGCATTTCATTCTGCCCATGGATTTTGTTTCAATGAATCTGCTTATTTAGTCCACCCATTCTGATCTAATTTACACCTTTTAAGTTGAAAACATCATCTGTAAAACCTGAACATTTTTCAGCCCCATTTAAGAAACATCTGTTCAACACCTCAAGTGAGCTTTCATCATTGTATAGTTTTTCAGAGGCAAAAGCTGTGTAAATATTCCTAAACTTAGGCACTTTTACAGTAAGGTTGTTTAAAAAGGCTGATGATTAGGTTGGTTTTTTAAAATTAAACTCATCATGGAGCGGGGTTAGGGAGGAAATAGAGAACAGGAGGTGGTGTGGTGGTGGTGGTTGTGAGAAGTCATTCTGGTGTTGCTTAAAAGGAACCATCTCCTTTTAGAGGAATCAGAAGAATCCCACCAGCTGGGCTAGGTATTCCTACTGAAGCTCGTTAGGAAGATACACAACAAAGATTGGAAAAGAAAAGCTGCGCAAACCTAGAAAGCAAAATGTATTTATATACTTAAGATACACTATAATAATTAAGAGATTATTATTGAGAACCCTGGCAAGTGACTGAAGTATTTCAATTGAAGATCTTAGAAGTGGAAGGGAGGGGGAAAAGGAGGGACACAAGACTACTGTGTATTGAAAGCCACATGTGGAGACAGAATTTCGAAAACTAAAAAATTTAGTAATAAAAATCACTGGATGCAAAATATGCTATAAAAATTGCTTCACACATATAGATAATACAGATTGTTGTCTAGACTGGAGAAAAGGTTTATCTCAACATAAAAAATATTATGATTTTCCAAATCACATTTGAAGGGATATTTAAATTGCATGCATCAAATATACTCTTTCCCCTTCCCCCACACCCTACATATATATATATATATATGTATATATATATATTTTTTTCTGTAAACCAATTAATTCTCGACATTACAAAGAAAACATTTTCGTGGGATTTGGTTTTGTGCAACAAGCACATGAACTTGCTTGATTTTGCTTGTCCAAATGAAGATGGATAGTTGGGCCTCTTTCCAGCTTAACATTTATAGCAGTTCCTTTACCAATCACAACCGCCCACTGCTATGGATCAACAAAATGAATGGCCTGACCTCTGTGTTTGCTTATTTTTACTCATTTGGGCGTGCAAGGCCAGTGTGCAGATGATATTGCCTGATGAGTGACCATTTCACATTATTTGAAATGTGTCTAGAATTTGAAAATTTTGGCAATTCTGCAAGCTACCATATGAGTCATATTTTATCTTGAGTTTTATCTCCCAAACCCCAGCTAACTAGTTTTTCAAATGCATGGTGTTGGGTCTACAGAAGCAGTTTGTGGTAAGGCTTTACAGTGAATGAAACTCCATTGTATTTATCAAATAGTTTGTTTATGATGCAAAAAATGTAAAAGAAAACCTTCAAATGCCATTAAAAATGTAATGTTCTGAAACAAAGCCAAGAGATTATCAATTGAGCTGGTTTCCCCCCCCTATTGTTACCCATAAATATGACACAGAAAATTCTAACAGCTTGTATACTGAGAAACAACATTATGAGTTTAGAATTTATATAGATTTCTTGCTCGTAATTGCTTCTGTGTTGCTGTGGGAGTCTCATAAAGGGTATTTTCATATGGAGTTGATGTTTTTGCTGGCTTTTGGAAAATGCCATATTTCAAACATATAGATTCTGTTGTATGGGAGGCTTCTTTGGGGGCAACTTACTAAAAAAACATCAATTGACATCCTCAGATCAGCTGTAATAACAGAATTATGTTCCAAAAGGAATATTAAATGCTAATCTCTGATGATCTTGAAAATGAATTAAAAATTCATTTAAAAACTTTAATCTCAGCCCTTCAACTCTATGAATATCCTGAGGGCTCACGTTACCATTGGATTGATCTCTGCCCATGTTTCATCATTTTATCATTTCATCTTTGTTTTTCATTCATAAAAGAATGTACCAAAGCTTCTTCTAAATAAAGAAATGGATTGTCAAATTTATGTTTAAGCTCACACCACAAAACTCTTATTAAATGGCTGATTATTACAAAAGTCCTGGTAGGATGATTTAACAGAGATGCTATATGATCGGTATAATATGTATTTAATACATAATACACACCAGTGGCTCCATTTTACAAAACTGCTATTGTCTAGTAACCATTATTGGACCATGAAAACACAATAAACCACCTTAATATGATTTATCTCTGTAACATACTCATCATCCCTATCGAAAGGGTGGCTTCTACTTGCACAATAATCTACCATATCAAAGGAGACAGATTATATTGCAGTGAGATGTGGTAACCTGGCAGTGACTGAATTTGCACTTTGGAGTGTTCAACTTGTGATCAGTCCATCACCCAGGGAGCACAGAGATTAATTAAACCTCTCTCCTGCCATTTTCTTATCTCAAAATGATTAACTTGGATTTTTTTTCCTCCATTAAGCTGAAGTCATTATAGACAACAGAAGCATGACCTGGCTCTAAGAATCCTAAAAAAAGAATCTTATTTCTTCCCCCTGCCCCACAGAACCTTTTTCTTTTTTAAACAAGAGTAGCATTAGATTGAGATGGGGGAGGGGGAGAACAGGACTAAAATCCACCTTACATACTGTTACATCAGGATTTACTATACATATGTATATTTAAGAAGACACAATTTAACCCATCATGCATTCAATTTGCAGCATAGCTAGCCATATTATCATGAGATTCTACTGTAGTAGTAAAAAAAAAAAGAGAGACAGAGAGAATATCTAAACCTCTGGAAAAAAAAATCAAAAGGGTTTTCATAAGGCAACCAATGCATGCAGCCCTGCATGGTTCCATTTCTATATCATTCTACATTGGCAGAAAATACTATGTTATCATATAACATGTCTTGATGGCCTCATGAACCTCTGTAGCACATAGATACTGAGTTATGGACAAATAGATTGGGGAAAAAAACAGGGAGTTTTCTCAATTTCTCTAATCTGGATGACAGATTACATAGAGATATTAAAGATTCTTCTCAGAAAGACTACTTTAGGTAGAAGTGGGCAAGGATTTGGGGTGAGAACCCAGAGGACCCCGTTGCCCTACTAATCTGTTGTCAACCCTCAAAGGCAAAAGAAAAGAAAAATCTCTGCAGGCTGAAGATGCAGTAGTGATTGTTTAAGAGCAAGTTCTAAGAGTGACAGAGAAGTCTAAACCTTTTTTAAGAACCCCCAATGAAAAGATTTAAACAGGCTATTGTTTGAGCTCAGGGTACCTTTTTTCTCTTGGCTTTGTTCTGTATTTTCCTCCGCTGCAGTTTCCATGGCTGGCTTCATACCATCCACCAAAAATGCTTTTTACCCCACTCCCCCCCAAACAAGGCGTGCCCCCCCCTCCACTATTCCCTTTCTGACTCCCCTCCGTCTCTTATTTACAGCGCCAGTGATTGAGGGGCTCTGTTCTCCTCTACAGTAGATTAAGGTCCCTTCCCAGATGCCTTCAATTTCACTCTGCTACAGGTCCATAAAGATCTCTGCCAGGGAACAGTCAGCCATACGTCACCGAGGATCCCAGTTATAAAATACCCATTCTTCCCCTCGATTATGCTTAAAGTTTCAATGCAGCCTGGACGGGAAAGAGCCAGCTCCGTGGTCACCGGTTTTCTCCTTTGCCTCCACTGTCTTGCTTTCCCAACCTCCCTTTCTTTCTCCCCTGCAAAGGCTCCCGATGAATGCTAATCAATTCTCCCACTGAAGAATAGATTTGTGACATCAGGAGAGAGAGGATGTGTGTGAGAATGAAAAGGCCCCCCTTCCTATCGCATGACTCAGCGACAGAGCTGCCCCCACCCCAGCGCACACAGCCTCTGAGCAGAGTGCCTGCCACCCCACAATCACAGGGTTCTTTCCCATAGGACCTTACTATTATGTTTCACATTTTGATTTGTTCCATATGCCCTCCCCCCTCCTCCCCAAGAGCAGAGACACAGGATTTGACCACTGTCTGTACTTGATCTACTTACTTTAATATTTTTCTTACATAAAGCATGACTAACAACAACCAAAGGAAAAAAAAAAGAAAAAAAAGGTCAAGAACACCCATCTTTGGCTATATTAGCAGCCTCCTAATTCGTAAGTGATAAGAACCTTTCCTCAGTCTTGGCTAGCAAAAATTTTACAAAATGGGAAAATAAAGTTCAATCCCAATAAATGAGAATATCCCTGACTCCCAAATTTTAAAAACAAATTCAATTTATTGCGAGTATGTATGGTATAGCCTGTCGAAATTTTAGTGGCATTTCTGAGAGATGACATAAAAAAATAAAGTGGTCTTATTTGTGGGTGTGGTTATTTTAACATGTAATTTGTTGTTGTTGGGCTGTTTGTTTTTTTGTTTTTGTTTTTGCCAGAAAGCCAAATAGTTATTTTTAGATGTAATCTAGATATTTAGCAGGACAAGAATTTGCCACTATTTCCATGACTACAATTTTTAGTTGACATTTTCAGAAACTTTTATTACATCCTCAAATACTCTAGTACCCCAAGTACTCAACTCCTCCAAGCATATATGGCTCTATTATGGTTATGTGCCATATGTTTCCAAGTTACACTAATTTTCTGCACTTTTCTTTAGCCTTTGGCTAACCCACTTACTTTTATTGTCCCCATAAGAAACTATCTATAGAAACTCCAGTCAGATGTTGAGATGGCCATTCATGAGAGCAAGGCTCAACAACTGAATGGTTCCCTGGCTGTGAATTGAGCCACTAAGCCAGTTATGATTTAGCACCTGTTCTTGCATGCACATAGAATGACAAGAGATAGAGACCATTTCTTTCCATTCTCCTAATAAAGTTGCCGAGTTGTAAAAGTTTGCTGGTTTCCAAGCCAAAACTTTTTTAAAAAAAAAATGTATAAGATCTCGAAATAAGATCTTCTTAGGCAAACAATCTAGCCATTTAATGCATTAGTTTTAGATAATCCTCTACACTTCTGGACAATCCAATGCCTTTGATGTGGTTCCGTTAGAAAAGGTTTTGAAAACCAGTTTGGTCTGTTTACTTTTTCTTTTAAAATTCCCCTCAGCAAACATGTGAGAATACTACAAGCAACTCTGTCTCATGTCAATGTCACCGCCAATACAATTTGTTAACTGGTAGGAGATCAAACCCACTACAAGCTGAACACTATACCTTCTGTCTCTCCCCTTTTAAAGACCATTTTCTTTTCACTTTCTTAAGAGATTCATAGCTATTATCATTCCCAGACAGGAAGCCCAATATGGTATCCTAACCAGGAAGGTCTTAAACATTACTGCAAAGAATACTTCAATCACTTCAGTCAGAATGATGACCATTGTTATGTTAGAATGGGCTCATTTCCCCCCTAAGCAGTTCAAGAAAGAAGGAAAATTGAAACAACTAAAATAATGAAACCAAGCACAAATGGACACAACAGTGACCAGGAATAAAGCTGTCATAAAACCAAACTACCAGCCATGCCATTTAATTCTGGAACCAACTGAGCAAAATAGTTCCTAGCTGGACGAGATTATTTTTTAAAATAATGCTAGGAGAGGAAGGCAGAACAAACAAGACCAACTGCCTTTGTTTAAGCATAGCTTCCTAGACTTGAGAATTAAAGTAAAAGAACAAAAGATGAGAAGGCCCGCCAGAGCTGTTGCCCAAGTCCATTTTCAATCAATTCATCTGTCTTTTGAAAATTACTTTTAAATGGCTGATTTTTCATTTCATTCAACTATATCATTTACAGCTCTCCCCTCTGCTCTTATTCCTCCATAGTGAAATGACATAGGAAAAAGTTTTACAATTTAGAGGTGTTATTATGGTATATGTCATTTGCTCACAGGGTAATTATCTTTGTTCTCAGCACCAACAAACTGCCATGTATTCATAAAAGACAAGTTAATATTGATTGATAATGGCTCTCCTTTACTTTGTTTCAGTTGTAATAGATGAACAAAGGATGCTTAAAAAAAAAACTTCTAGGATACATACTTGTTTTTAAAATCAAAGGTTTTTTCCCCCAAGAAATTGTTAACATTTTAAAAATACTTCATGGATAAATCATTAAAACCACTTTACAAGCCCTCTGTTTCAAAGTAAACATGTCAGAATGATTTTAAAATCACAAGCTGGAAAGACTGAAGCAATTGTCAATACATTTGCAATAATATTACAGTAATATTTATCCATCTTTTTATATTATTAATTAGATCCTTAGGAGGATAGAGCTCTGCTTCATGAATTAACAGCCACCTTATAAAGGCAATTAAGATGTAAATCACAACACCAACAAAAATGCTGAGTGTTTACTGATAAGAAATGAAGGCATTCAAATGACTGACTTTCATAAGATTAGCTAAGATATTCAGGAGTATACTGAAATCCAGTAAGATCTTCCCAGGAGGAAAGATTGATGCAAGAAAATTATTATCATTAATAATAATAAATGTTGGAAAAACACTTCTACATAGATCATTTGTAATAAACCTTGTTTGTTAGTGAGTATAGGTAATATGCCCATTTGATAGAAAAAGAAATGAATTCAGAGAGATTAAATCATTTGTCTATGTTTAAACATGGCAGGATCGAATCCAGGCTTTTCCCAAGTCTAGTTTTGACTACATCATGCTTTAGTGTATCAGAATAGACTCTTAGAATTAGATGGAGGATTTGGGGCTTACCCTAGCTAAACCCGCCTTCCAATGCAAGAATCCCACTTACCATATATTTTACAGATAGACACTCAGTCCATGCCTGATAACTAACTACGGACAATGGGGAGTTCACTACTTAACATGGAAGCCTGTTATTCTATGGGGCAGTAAGTTCTCTATAATTTCTATCCATTGGCCCTAGGTTCTGCCTTCTGAGGTGACACAAACACACCTAAACTCTCTTTCAGGAGGGTCCTTCAAAAATATAAAGATGACTGTCAGATCATCCCTACTTTTCTCTTCCCTGGGTCTAGTTCCTTCAACTGTTGTTCATATGTCATGGTTTTCAGATGGGCCAACATGCTGGTAATTCTCTTCTCTATATATTCCAATTTGTTGATATCCTTTTAAAAATGTGGTACCCAGAAAAGAATGTAAAACTCCAGATGTGGACTTACAATATTATTACTTCACTTGTTCTGGATGTGAGTGTGGTGTGCGCACGTGCACACACATACACACCCCCATCCCTTACACTAGGCATTTTTCATGATAAATGTAATCAAACATTTAAATTAAAATGCAAATATAACTACATAGTTACTTGATGCAGGAAAACAGGTTGACTATAGGTTAACTGTGGCTTTCATGACTATTTTGTACCAAGCTTGGATCTTTCTTTGCAAGCCCCAGTCAATGCCAGGCTTTTTCCTCCCAACAGTCTCATGAACGCACACTATGCCAATTCATCTTTGCTCCTGTGATTGTCTCTTGTACACGTGTCCTTTTGAAATACATTTTCAGAGTCTCTTCCCTAGTCCAACACCTATCCCAACCATGAAGCCCTTATATAGTAACCGAAAAAATCATCAAGTCTTTATCTGAAGGAACTTCTTGCAACAGAGAATTTATTGCCTTCCAGTGGAATTTTCCATTAATTCTAGCAGCTTCTTGGTTTATCCTTCACAGTCTCTCTTGTCTACAGTCATCATGCCAGATGATGTTCCAATTGGGGACAGTTCTTATTACTAGAAAGATTTTCTTTATATTGAGGTTAAATTTGCCCCCCCTGTGATTTCCATCTAGGAAGTATGGTCTCGTGGACAGACAGCCAGGAAAATCTGGGTCCAAGCCCTGCGTCTAACATCTACTATCCTTGTGATCCTGAGACAAATAGGTTAAACTCTCAGGGCCCTAGCCAACTCTCTAACACTATAAGTACAGATTTGCATTGGTGGTAAAAGGTCTTCACAAGGATATTCCCATACTGAAGAAGTTAGAAATCAGTTTTTAAAAAATTCTACTTACTGGTCCTGATTCTGTCTTCCAGGATCAAGACTAGTGAGCATAAATCCTCTACCACATGAAAACCCTTTAAGTATTTAGAGACAATCGCCGTTTGCCCCCTAAAGGCTCTCTTTTCTGGGTGCAACATCCTTAGTTCCTTTGACTGAACTTTGGCAAAATTTCTATTTCCGTCGTGCTTCTGGTTGCTCTCCTTTGGATGAGCCCGAGCCTTGTGGAAGCACTGGTTTATTCAAATGTTTCTTCTCAGTCATTGGGCTTATTTGTAATTGTATTATCAGAATTTTGCCATTAGAGCCTCTCATCTTATTGAGCCACAATTGCTTTTAGAGGCTCTAAGCCATAGGATAATAGCTGACTTTTCTCTGAACTTCTGAAATGGTTTTCAAAAGTCCAAGTCCTGACAGTGGTCAGTGTTCTCCTGCTTATCCCGTCATTTCAAGATCTTATGACCTTCCAAAATTTCTGTACCTTCTACTTCATTAATCAGTTTTTCTCAGTCAGTTAGGATTAAGACACCAGGTTTAGAGTTTGACCTGGTAACTTATAGTTTTCTCTCTTTTATGTCTCTCTCCCCTCCCTCTTCCCTCTCTCTCCATTCAGACAAATACTCTCAATTATGCTTCCTTACACACACTTGTAGATTTCTATAGAGATGCGTACATTTTTAAACATGATACTCATGCTTCCATTAGATTCATTACTTTGGAAATTCAAATGAATTAAACAAATATACGCTATCATTGTGATATTCTGGGAATGAGCCCCATCTAAAGACACAGCGACACATCTGGATTGTATCTATTTTCCTGTCTCCAGTTAGAAGCACTCTTTTTCCTCCTGGGCTTTGTCCTATAACTCTATTGATGGACTAATCAATATTTTTGCTTTCTATTAAATTATTCATCTGCTTATGTGTAATTTTCTCTATTAAACACCACAACTTACTTAAGGGCGAGGGGCTGTATCATCTTTACTTGTGCATTCTGTAGAATGTCATGCACAGCATGGGCAACTATTTCTTTAGTGAATGAAAAAGAAATTCAAGTTTACTTTGGGGCTAATTAATTGGTCTATAGTTATTGTTTCCAATCAACGTCCTTAATATTTACACCTTAGCTTGACGAATGAGCTCTTCTATTCCTTCTTCATTGATCATATATGGTCATCCTTCAAAGCACCTGATTTTATAATTTTACCCAGGAATTTTTTGCCCATTCCTCAAAAATTCAGTTTAAAGTCCTGTTGGTCTCCTTGGCAGATCTTTGACATTCTTACCAACCCACTGTGCCAGTAATGTAAGCCATGATCCAGGAAACTGACCCTAGAACTTTGATGCCATTTTCTTTGTCTACTTCTCCATTGTAGATCTTACCAGTATAGCCATACATTAACTTCCCATCCTTTGTCTTAAAAAAGTCATAATTTTCATTCAATTGGGAGAATAAATGAAAATACCACTTATAATCCTCCTCCAATTTTCTCAGGTTCCTCAGTTTCCTGCTCAGGACTTCCAACTCTCGAGAACATCCTGGGGTCCTTTTGATGATATTTTTTCCCCGCATAAATGCATAGAAGTAGGGAAAGACTTGGGCATTTGCTGAGTTGTGGCAAGTTTGTGTCATGTCAGAGTTTCTTCTTCTTTTTCTTTATTGTGTTATGGTTTTCCTCCATCTCCTTGGAATTTTTATGCTTCTTATTAATTTCCTGGATTACTTCTTTCAATATAAGATTCTTTCATGTCACCTAATAAACCCACATACTTAAAAGTATCCCTCAGGCCTTTCCATCTTCCTTAGGAGACTTACATTAATAACAAATTTATTTAGCAGCTACCTCAGGGAGGAAGACAAGAATGGCATATACCTACATGTCATTACAACTATTCTGTTGCACTCCATATTTATTAGATAACTTGGCAAACTGTCTCTCACAGTTACTTCTATTAATGCCACTCCTGAGTGAAGGGTTCTCCTAGAAGGAGCTATTTGTTTACTCCCATGCTGTAATTATTTACCAACTGTTAATAATGGATAGGAAGTTACCTATTAAAACGTATTCACCTAGCACGTAACAGAATCCATTCCTTTTATAGGTAAATCAACCACCAAAACAAATGCTATAAATGGTGGTGTTGGGTTGCTTGGTTGGTGATGTAGAAAGATTATTTTAGGGAATACTAAATATTGAAATTCCTCTCAGAGAAAAAGTGACTAGAGATATACATAATATATTGAAACGGATGCATTCTAATAAAAACATGTAGTAAAATGAACTTTCTCTTAAGTGAATAATATTTTCCTATATATTTCAATTATGAAATGAGAGGTATTCTATTAGTATAATTCTGGGCCCCTGTGTCAAGAATATGAGAAATATTTTAAAATGCCAGATTTAAGATAAAAAGATAACTTTCAGGAAATACAGTAAAAATCATGTTCTATACATCAATGATGTTGTGCTGAATTCGAAATGTACCACAAAACAAATGATATTAAAAATAATTTAAGGGGGCGGAGCCAAGATGGCAGCTAGAAAGCAGGAACTAGCGTGAGCTCCCCGCCAAGTCCCTCCAAAAACCTATTAAAAATGGCTCTGAACCAATTCTAGAACTGCAGAACCCACAAAGTGGCAGAGGGAAGCAGGGTTCCAGCTCAGGACAGCCTGAATGGTCTCTGGGTGAGGTCTATCCTGCATGGAGCTGGGAGCAGAGCTGAGCCCAGAGTGGGCAGCGTGGACCAACCAGACCAGGAGCCAGGCAGAGGGTGCCCTAGCACCCTGAATTGGTGAGCTGTGGCAGTTGCCAGACTTCTCAACTCACAAACACCAGGGGCAACAGAGAAGAACTGCAGAACCCACAAAACAGCAGAGGGAAGCAGGACACTAGCCCAGGACAGCCTGAATGGTCTCTGGGTAAGGTCTGCCCCACATGGAGCTGGGAGAGGAGCAGAGCAGAGCCCAGCATGGGCAGCGTGGACCAGCCAGACCAGGAGCTGGGAGGAGCGTGCCCTAGCACCCTGAATCAGTGAGCTGTGGCAGTTGCCAGACTTCTCAACCCACAAACACCAGAAACAACAGAGAAGGTTAGTGGGAAAAGCTGCTGGAGACAGGGAGTTTGCAGTTTGGCCACTGCCCCAGGGGCAGCGGAGGTGGGGCAGCTACAGAACTACAGCTGCAGGTGCTTCTGGCCCACCTGGTGGGAGGAATTAAGTGGCAGATCAGAGCAGGAGTGAAGAGCCTGTTGAAGATCTAAACCCAGTCCCGGTAGGGGGTTCTTGGGGAAGGAGGAGTGCTGGTGTGGCAGCGCATCCACCCAAGCTTGGAACATAGAATTCTTTAGTCTACAAGCAGTCATACCCTGCTG
>CM053622.1:479068368-479106178 GCA_028646595.1 Phalanger gymnotis | reverse complement strand
ACTGGGGAACAGGGCAACCAGAATATATGCCATCTTGGAGTGGGGGGAGGGTAGAAATGGGGAGAAAATTTGTAATTCAAACTCCTGTGAAAATCAATGCTGAAAACTAAATATATTAAATAAAAATAAAAAAAATAATTTAATACAGAATGGAAAACTCTAACAGCATGGCTCCCTGGGCAGATTCTTTGATCTTTAGAGGTAAAGTTTTAGCAATTTGGCTATGTTATAACTGTTATAACAATTCTAATTTTATATTTAACATGTTTTCTTTGGTTTACACTTTCCCCCACTTGAAATCACTGCCTCCTTTCCATACATAGTCGCCCACTGACACCTGTACAGTTTGCTAGAGGATTTTTAGAGTAAAATGAGATAATGTTGTAAAGAAACCTAAAAAGTAAAAGGGAATCTTCTACTGTCTTAAGCTCATCTTGAGCCCTTCTGGGATATTTCCACCATCTGGCAATAGCTTCACATCAACAATACATTGATTACTTCTTACCCAAATCAATTGTTTGATTATTTAAGTGGCAACTGGTGTATCTTCAATCGGGGCTGAGAACACACAAAAAATATTGTGTAACTTGAGACCTAGCTACAAGCATTTATTAAGCACTTACTATGTATCAGACACTGTGCTAGGCCCTAGAAATTCAAAGGCAAGAGTGAAATAGTTTCTGCCTCCAAGGAGATTACAATCTAGGCAGGGAGGACAACATATACATACAGAGGTATATTCAGAAGGAATTAGATATTTTTCCCTTCAAAAGGAAATTAAGAATTTTAAGAGAGAGTGTTGAGGAAAGAGTGCATTCTAAGGATGGGGGAATTACAAAGTTATGGAGATAGCATTTGGCTTCTTTTGTATTTTTTTTATTCTGGGTCATTTTTCCAATATATTTTTTGTCATCGTTCCCTATGACCACCTTTATTTTGAAGTCAGTAGAAGAGAGGGGAAAAGGGAAAGGGAAGAGAAGGGAAAGGAAGGGTGAAGGAGACAGACAAACAGAGAGAGACTACTTGAGAAGACTTGAAGACCTAAATAGCAGCCACTTTAGAGACTATGGAGAACAATCTCAGACTGTGTCAGTATAATTTCTTCCTCAGAGAATTACCTAGGATATTGACCACTGCATTTTGCATTATGGCCAAAGGAACTACAACTCTGTCTCTTGACCTGGCCTATTATGTGGACCTTCCTCGAAGGCTGATATTTTGGCTTAGGCTACTCTACTCCTAGTACATGTCTTGCTTAGTGACATCTCTCACTGTCAAATATTTTATGTTTACTCTATGGCTGTTGCCCTATATCATTTTCTAATATGAATGAGTAAACCCTATTCCTGCTGGCTTTCCTGACTATGTCTCAACCCAACAATTGGATGCCCTACCATGAGTAGTAGGAGCTATCTCAGCAAACATAAGTTTCCTTTTTTGGGGGAAAAGAAGAAAATGTAAAAATGAAGTAAATGCAAGAAGCAGATTTTTATTCAGTTACAACTGTATTTACTAAAATTTACTTCTAAATGTTCATATTTTTAGTAAAAAATTAAGGGATGATAAATTCTTTAAAATAGATCCTTTTGGTGTTTTGCCCATTTCTAAGATTCAGGGGAAAAGCTGAGCACAGAAGAAACAAGCATAATAGTAAAACGAAGAAAGTTTTTTCCCTTGTATTTAGTGCAGATGCAAAACAGCACTCATTGTCAGAAAAGAGCAAAGAAAAGAAGAAAAAATAAAGCTGCAAACCCACTGAACATGATTTTTGCCACAAAGAACCTGAATTAATCACACCTATGTTTGTAAATCTGTCACCATTTTATCTTTCTTCTGATGCTTCATTTTTTATCATTTCATGGATTTCTGAAAAGGGAAGGTTTCCTAGGATTGAGAAACGTCTTTTTCTGGTTAATTTACTGATTTGGTGTGAATCTTTTCAGATGGACTCCTCCTACTCCCCCCTGCCCCACATTGCACATATTTCAGCTAAACTGAGACTATTCTTTGAGGACATCACTGTGAGTTCTTACCTCTGTTCATAGTTTTCTTTATACCTGGAATGTGGCCTCCTCCCCATCTCTCTCCATTTACCCTGCTAAATCCTTCTTCAGTCATTTTTCAGTTGTGTCCAGCTCTCCTGTGAGCCCATTTTCCTTGCAGAGATAATGGAGTGGTTTGCCATTTCTTTCTCCAGCTCATTTTACAGATAAGGAAACTGAAGCAAACAGGGTTAAGTGACTTGCCTAAGGTCACACAGCTAGTATCTGAAGACAGATTTGAACTCACGACGATGAATTTTCCTAATTCCAAGCCCAGTGCTCTATTCATTGTGCCACTTAGGTGTTGCCCCTGTTAGATCATACCTCAAAAGCCTTTAAAAAAACCCCACAAATATCTACCCACAACATAAGAGATAAATGTATTCTGGCAGTTCTAAGAATGGTAAGATCACTTCTATTAGAGAAAAAATGGAAGAACTCATGGAGAAGATATTTGTGGATTTTTTTTAAAGGTTGCTAAATCCTACCCATCCTTTAAAAAATCCACAAATATCTATCTAGAGACAATTTCATTTTTGTCTTTGAATTTCCAGTGCCTAGCACAGTGCCTCACACATAGTAGATGCTTAATAAATGCTCATTGATTTGTATCAAGTCACACATTATTTTTTGTGTGTTCTCAGCTCCTACTGAAAATATGCCAGCTGTCACTTAAATAATTAAAGGATGCTAAATCCTACCCACTCTTAAAAAAAATCCACGAATATCTTCTCCACGAGTCCTTCTAGTTTTGTCTAGTAGAAGTGATCTTTCCATTTTTAGAGCTGCCAGAGGGCCTTGATCTCTTGGGTCATTAGTTTTTATTGTGTATTATAATTATTTGTATACTTGTTTCAGCTCTGTCATTAGACTATAAGCTCCATGAGGACAAGGGTCATATCTTAGAAAAAAAAACCCTTTCTTCCATCGCAATGCCTAACAGAGTATACTGGGCATATAGGCATCCACCTTGTGCCAGGAACTATGTAGAACTTGGATGTTAAATAGGTAAAAAGAATCAGAAACCTAGTCAGGTAGTGGGGTTCTTCTACTATGACCAATGGAAAAACACTTAATTAAATGCCTTATCTGTGCAAAGCACTCTGTTAAGTGTTGGGTAAGATACTGACAGATAAGAAAGAATCTTTGACCACAAGGATCTTATAATCTAGTAAGAGAGAAAATGTACACAAATAACTATAATAGAAAATAAAGCACATTAAGATGAGAGATACAAAGATCATCCGTTCTTCTTTTTCCTCTATCTTTTATGATCTTTGCTACTGCAAAAAAGAAAACAAAAAACTTTTTTTCTTGCCCCTGATATTCTTTCAAGTTAGTCTTTTATCTTTACTTCCTTTCATTGTTACATATCTTTTATGACTTGTTTTTTAAAGATCTAAGCTCTCTTTGTATGTATTCAGTACAAATTGATTTCTTTATAAGATTTTTGTGTTTGGTATATTGAACTTAGAAGCAAATTTTATTCAATTACAAATGTGTTTACTAAAATTTACTTTTAAATATTCATATTTCTGGCCAAAAAAAATGAAGGGATGACAAATTCCTTAATGTAGGTCCCTTAGTGTTTTGCCTATTTATAAGATTCAGGGGAAAAGTTGCTCATAGAAGAAACTAACATAACAGTAGAGAAAGTTTTTGCCTCTCTTGAATTTAGTGCAGACACAAAAAAGCACTCATTATCAGAAAAGAGCAAAGAAAAAAGAAAAAAAACAAATCTACAAAACCACTAGAAAGTACTTTCCTTGAAACCATCTTGCTCTCCATACCAAATCCAATGGTCTTTTCCTGTTCCCCATCCTCTTTGACTTTTCTACATTAATCTAGCATTGAGAATATCAGCCACCTCTTCCTTCTGCAAACCTCCCACCTTCCTGGTTTTCAAGACATTGCTCTCTCCTACTATTGTTCCTACTTGCTCGGCTACTCTTTAGAATCCCTCATTTGTTTATCCTCCTCTTTCTGTGCAAGTACAGGTTCCTCCTAAAGTTCTAAACTTAAGTCTACATTTCTTCTACCTCTATATTGTCTCCTATGGTCATCTCACCCATTCAGTGTTCTCCTCTGGAATGTCTAGCCCCAATTTTTTCCTTGAGTTTGAGTTAGAAGCAACCGTGTGGTATAGTAGATAGAGTGTTAGGCATAGAGTCAGGGAGACCCAAATTCAAATTCTGCCTCAGACACTTACTACCTATGTGACCCTGAACAAATCCCTTAACCTCTGTATCTCTGTTTATTCATCAGTAAAATGAATGACTTGGACACATTGACTTCTCTGTTCCCTTCCTAGCTGCTGGACAGCTCTACTTGGGTCCTCCTGGAGCCTCAAACCCAACAGGTCCAAAGATAAACTCATCATGTTCCTCTTCAAAATGATCACCTCTCCTCCTAACTTCCTTATTTCTCTTGAAGTCACCACCTTCCTTCGAGGTTTATAACCTTGGAATCATCTTTGGTTCCTTTTTCACTCAACATCTCCATTAAAGCAGTCATCAAATCCTGTTGATTTTCCCTCCTGAATATTTTTTACATCTTTTCCCGTACCTTAGGGCACTGCCACTACCCTAATTCAAAGCCACATCATCTTTTACCTAGATGACTGCAATACCCTATTAATTGATCTCCCTGCTTCTATTATCTCCTCTTTCATCAATTAATCCTTCAACCAAGGATGCCATAATAATCTTCAAATTGCACAGATCACTGTCCTGTTTGAAAAATTTCAGTCACTCCCTTCCACGTACAGCAGGGATTCTTCTTATTTTTTCTTATGAAATAGACTTCTCTGGAAGTCTGGTAAAGGCTATGGACCCCTTTTTTGAAATAATACATTTAAAAAAATCATAATTGAAGGAAATATAAAATTTCAGTTAGAGGCTAATAAAAATAAAGATGTATTTCTTCCCATCCAAATTCATGGAGCTCCTGAAATCTACCCAAACCTTTGAGGGGGTCTCTGGACCCCTTTTAACTTCTCCAGTTAAGAACTGCTAGGGTTAGCAACATGGCACGAGAGCCAAATCCTGTTTTTGCATAGGCCATTATCTAAAAACGGTTTTTACATTTTTAAATAAAGGTTTATTGTATTTAAAAACATAAAAATCATTCTTAGCTGGTAAGCAGTACCAAAACAGAACAATGGGCTGGATCTGAATCTTGGGTTATAGTCTGTAGTCCCCTACAGTATAAATGCTTCAATATGACACTTAAGAGCTTCCTAATGTTTCAGAACCCCTGAGCTCAAAGGAGCCAACAGCCTCAGCCACTTCAAAAGCAGGGACTGATTTCAGGTAATTACCACTACACCTGGCATATCAATTAATTGAAATGGATTTCTGTTAAGAAATGGACACTTGTATATACTGCAGTAAGTTTCAACCACATTTTATTGGAAATGGGAGAAAAGATTAATTTAAATGATGTTTAATATATCAGTCTCTCCCCTCCATTCTTTCCTCATTCCATATTGCTATAGTACCACCGGAAACCAAATTGCTTCCATTTGAATTGTTTTAGGAAGATTCTGAAGATTACCTGGTGGGATAAGGTACCAGATGCTGAGGTCCTTTCTCGAACTAAACTGCCAAGTATCAAAACTCTGCTTCAGAGAGTACAACACTGATGGACTGGACACTGTGTTGGAATGCAAAATGTGTGCTTGCCAAAAAGCGTATTTTATGGAGAACTCACACAGGGCCAGCATTCATATGGTGGTCAGAAGAAGTGATACAGAGGCACTCTCAAGATCTCAAGAACTTTGGAATTGATTGTTGATGTGGGAGACACTGGGACAGGACCACTCAGCATGGCATGCCCACATCAAGAGAAGGTGCTATGCTTTATAAGCACAGCAGAAATGAAACAGCTCAAAGGAAATGCAGGATGAGCAAATTTAGAATATCCACCCCAAATGTTCACGTGGACTATTCGTGCCCGACCTGTGGTAAAGCATGCTGAGCTCATATTGGTCTGATCAGTCACAGTCGGACATGTTGAAACTTGACTCTAGCACAGTGACGTCATTTTGGTCCTCCCTGAGAATGAAGGACAACAACCTGCCAATTGCCACACTTTTGTCATTGTACAGAACAAAGGGAGCAGGTGGCAGAGATTCTTGTCAAACAGAGTTGGAGATGGGGGTAGATCTCTTCTGAAAGGCAGGTAGGTGGCTGGCTGGATAGAGTGCTGAGCCTGCAGTAAGGAAGAATCATCTTCCTTAATTCAAATCTGTCCACAGACTAGCCACATGACTCTGGACAAGTCACTTAACCCTGTTTGCCTCAGTTCCTCATCTGTAAAAAATGAGATGGGGAAGTAAATGGCAAACCACTCCAGCATCTTTGCCAAGAAAACCCCATAATTAGTCAGGCATGACTGAAAATGACTAAAAAAAAAAGGCACGTGTCCTTAGGCAAGTTATTTAACCTCTCAAAGGCTCTAATTCTCCTACGAAATGGAGAGGATATTTATTACATGACATACTTCTAAGGCTTATTATAAGGATCAAATGTACGCAAAGTGTTTTATAAACATGAGGGGAGAGGCGTTGTTGACTCCATTTCAATTGTGTCTGACTCTTTATGACCCTATTCGTGGTTTTCTTGGCAAAAATACTGGAGCGATCTTGCCATTTCCTTCTCAGGCTCATTTTACAGATGAGGACAAAACTGAGGCAAACAAGGTTGAGTTGCCCACGGACACACAGCTAGGAAATGTCTGAGGCCAGATTTGAATTCATGAAGATGAACCTTCCTGGTTCTAAGCCCAGTGCTAGTACATAACTGGATCTAAGTCTGATGTAGATCCATAAAAGAAATGGATCTCTTTATTGGGTTAGGGTTGAAGGCAGGGTCCAATAGTGTATAATTCCAGATATAGGTTAGCCTGTGCAATTATAGGTTAAGGGAGGAGCTGAGTATGGGATAAGATCAGGTGGCTAGATAAGGGAGCCAATATGGATGAGAAGGAGGTATGTGTGTGTGTGTGTGTGTGTGTGTGTGTGTGTGTGTGTGTGTATAATTCTGACTCACGTAACTAGAGGAGACAAATGTGGATTAATGAGATGGGAATAATTCCAGATAGCTCTGGGGCCAGAACTGCCAATTGAGCCCTCTTGGACTGTACATGGTGATTATCAGCCCAACATGAGGATACCTTGTTCACAGACCTAATTTGGATAATTCTTGAGCTTGGACCACCTCTACCACAAGATGGTGAAAGCAGATAGTTGGTACAGGGAATAGAATGAAGGCCTTGAAATCAAGAAGACCTGAATTTGAATCTCACCTTGGACCTTTAGTGGCTGTGTGACCCTGGGTAAGTCATTTAACATCTCAGCCTCAGTTTCTTCATTTGTAAAGAGGATAATATTAATACCTGCCCCTTTCCCCTTCCTCAGTTTTGTGAGAATCAAATGCATGAACTTGTATGAACACTTTGCAAACTTTTAAGTGCTATATAGAAGATGAGTATCCTCTTCCTCTTTCCCCTCCTTTTCCTTCACCTTTGTGAGGAGTTTATCTGGCATCTCTCAACTATGACTGTTGCTCAAAATGATGGCTACTTTTTTTGTCTAGTTTGTAAATACATAGTTCATGATGATGCATATAGCCTTGATCTTCACCCTGGGATCCTATTTACATAGTCACTGGAAGCTGTGAGAAAGATATGGTAGAAGAGTATAAATTAGCTTCTGCTTGCTCATCTTTATGATTCTGGGATGGATCTGAGATGACCAGCTTTTCCCAAAGGATCTTGCTGCCCATTTCTGATGGGCCCCATCAGCGTGGGATCCTCCAGGGCATCGTTATAGGTCAATCTCAAACAGACCTTCCAACAGGCAGGGGTATTTGGCTTAAAAGCCCATCTGCATGTACTTAGTAGCAGGCACATCTGTGGATGTCATGAAAGAGTGATCCAGGTGTTTCTCTAGATAGAAATGCAGAAGTGCAATTCTCTCAATGAAAGTTTATGGAAGCCATGCAGCTACAAAAAAAAAAATGTTAAAAAGGAGCATTTTGCAGCTGGTGCTGAATTAGCAAAGAGTCCCAAGTGGATCCCGTGTATAGTCTCTTGAGCCTTGGGCCTTATGAGAGGTTTGAGGGGAAGAAAGAGGGGGATCACAGCTTCAGGCTCTAGCAATGATAACGAAGCTGAGAATAAAGAGGATCCAGGAGCCCAGAGCAGAGATAGGTAAAGCTTGCCCTGTTTCTCACTTAGAAAGCATTACAATATTGATCAAAAAAGAAAAAAAATCTCATTCCTTGGGAGGAGTAGCAAATGAAAGAATTGAATAATTAAGTGACTACTGTTCTCTTTGCTCAAGTAAGATGTTAACCTAAACTGTATTTTAACATATTGCAACATTTTCCTTATTCAAGATTCCTATCAATGTTACCTCAAATAATCTTTGAGTAGATGTCTTAGGGCAGAAGTTTCCCTGGTGTTCAAGACCTTTTCAGTGAGTCCTTGAAGTCAAAACAATTTTTCATAATAATAATAAAACTTTTAAATTTCTGATATAGCAAACATCAATAGATACAACCCAAACAAAGAAAAGTTCTGTGTGGGGAGTCTACAGTAATTTTTAAGAGGATAAAGGTATCTGGAGACCAAAAATTTTGAGACCCATTATCTTAGGGCATTGGGAAGACTTTGCCCTATTTGGACATTTTTCTTACAAGGCCAGAAATAGCTTGGGTATTAGATTAACATTAAGTTAAATAAAAATTACTTCTGGCAGACATACCTTAATAAAAAAAAAAGAAAAAGTAGTCAAAAATATAAAGGGCTAGATGAATGTGAGTTATTGTTATTGTGGATACTTCTACCATATATTATGAAGAAATCACTTAAATGCAGAAAGAGAGAGATCGATCACATAATTATAAAGCAAAGAAATAAAGATGTTGGAAAATTGCTGATCTTCAAGGTCTCTTTAAGGTAAAGCATGCTGAGGGAAAGCCAACACTTTGGATGACAGTACAGATTAAGAAATCTTGACAGGCTTGAATGTTGGATAGATTCGATAAGATGAAATTTAATAGATATAATATAAAGACTTATACTTGAGTTTAGAAAAAGTTCACAGAATAAGACAGGAGTCTTACTATGAAAAAAATTTTGGGAATCAAAATGCCCTACAAATTTAATATGAATAAGTTGTGTGATGGTAGCCCCCAAATGGAACAAAATATAAATGGTTTCATTAAGGGAGATGTTTTTGTTGTTCAGGCATTTTCATTAGTGTCTGATTCTTTGTGACCCCATTTGGGGTTTTCTTGGCAAAAATACTGGAGTGGTTTGCCATTTTCTTCTCCAGCTTGCTTTACAGATGAAGAAACTGAGGCAAACAAAGTTAAGTGACTTGTCCAGGGTGTAATATCAATTAAGTTGGGTCTTTCTTACTGTTTTAAAATGATTAAATGTCTTTGATTGAGCCTTACTAGGTGCTAAGCCCCAGGCCCAAACCCCTATTAGGTGCTAAACCTATGTGGGTGTGAATTGGTAACTAAGGTAGGGCTCTAGGTGGGGCCAGTGAAGGGAGGTGCTAACACCAGAGCCAATGGAAGTAGCCTAAGTTCTGGTCCTCAGATGATGTTTGATGACATCTGAACCTGCAAAAAAAGGGAAGACAGGGCCATTTGCTGAAGGTTCCCACTCTTGATGGCTCACTGATGTAGAGACTCTGGGCAGCTGTAGCTACGAGCCCTCCAGCTTGTAAACCCGGATATTGGACTTTGTTAAACTCTGGTAACTCTGTATTGGGATTTGAATCAGACAAGGTCTGTCTGTTGATGTTTGCAATTTGTTTGTATTTGCTCTGAAGCTCGGGGTGCTGGCTTTTCCCCCTGAACTAAGTGAATGATATTTGTATGCTGGATTAAAGCAAGATTGTTAACCCCTTAATGTTGCTTTCCTTAGCAAAGCAGATCAAAAGAACTTGGGCTTGCAGCATTCTGTGAGCTGGTTGTTGTTGCTAGCTGGATTGTTGAAACACAGGGTCACACAGCTAATAAGTGTTTGAGGCCAGATTTGAACTCAGGAAGATGAGTCTTTCTGACTCTAGGCTTGGTGCTTGAGCCATCACACCCCCTAACTACCCCTAAGGGAGGTACAGCATCCCTAAATAAATTGGTGATAGGACTGACATTTGACTCTAAGCATATTTTAAGAAGGTTATTGATAAGTTGGACAGTATTTAAAGAAAGACAATAAGGGTGGTGAAAATTTTTAAGATCCTGTCCAACTGAGATCAACTAAATGAAATACAAACATTTAGTCTGTAGAAGAGTTGATTTAGAAAAGGCATGGCAATTTTCTTCAAGTGTTGAGAATGAAATGTTAAATTTGTTCCAAAGAGTGGAATTAGTCACTATGGATAGAACTTGCGGAGATGCAGATCTCAGTTTGATATGTGGAAGAGGTTCCTTACAATTAGCCTTATCTTAATGGGGGCAGCTAGGTGGTACAGTGTATAGAAAACTGAGCTTGGATCTGGAAGATCAGAGTTCAAATCCAGACTCAAATACTTATTAGCTGTGTGACCTGGGCAAGTCACTGAACTCCCTTTGCCTCAGTTTCTCATGTGTAAAATGAGCTGGAGAAGGAAATGGCAAATCACTCCAGTATCTTTGTCAAGAAAACCCCAAATGGGGCCATGGAAAGAAGGATACAACTGAACAACAACAACCCAGCACTATATCACATGCACATTTGATAAGTATGTCAACTAGATCTTTATTCAAGTCATTGACAAAGAAATGTTAATAGCTCAGGTCCAATCATATATCACCGGAAATATTCAGTTGGAGCCCTCTTGCTGAACTTGACACTGATCCATTAACTCTTTTAATTGACCATCTAACCAGTTTTGTATCCAAATAACTATATTATCATCTATCTAGTTGCCATCTCTCCAAATTTTTATAAGAATGGCATATTTAAAGAAGCAATTGTTTCTTTAAAATCTAGGTAAGCTATATCCATAGGATTGTACCTATTTGTCCAACACTGATGAAATAAATTGGTCTGGATCCTCCCTTCCCCCCAAATGGTCAGACTTACAGAGATAATGGATAGAGAGATATACCGTGCATACAACGAAACTAGCATGCTATAAGTGATGATTGATGCACAAGATATAAAAGACATTATCAAAGATATATGTAACAAGAAAAGGATTACATATCAGCTGACCATGTATCAAGAATGATGGATATGACTCTGAAATCCATAAAATAGTACGAGAATGGCAAAAAGGGCTTCAGAGCACTACGTATAACTTCTGTGGAAGATTTATGGAAATATGCAAATTGCAAAGGACAGGAAAATCTGGGTGGATTTGTCCACTAAATGGACAAATGGAACAAGTACTCACATTGATGAAGGCACAGATCCACTGAAGTATGATCAAGTGGCTAATATATTTATGATATCATCATTAAGCCATGGTTAGAAAGAGATAGCAGCACATTAAATATGGAAAATGGCTGTTTGGCTTCCTTTAGTCTGGAATCCTCTATGTAAAAAACCAAGAGAACAAAACAATTTGCTTTCACTAACCCAAGAATGAGTTACTTAAAGCTGTATAAAGCATTGCAATTAATAGAGGAAACCAAGCTGTTCTAGCTGGGTAGGAAGAAAAATGGAGTGAAGTGACCTCATTCTCTAACATTTCAATTTGAGGTTTTTTTTTTTAATAAGATGGTATCAATGTTTTCACGCACAGTTTGGAGTCTACCACAATAGATTAGCTATAAATCACCTATAAGTCACCCTTAATTACCAAGGATTAAGAATTTTTTTTAAACCACAAGAAAGGAGCACATACAAGTTATAGATTAGTGGTGTTTAAATGGAAGAAAATGACCAATTAGTTAAGCGGCTCATTTGGCACTGAGGAGAATAGCTGATGGTGCCCAAAAGAGAAATGTAAGCCTCTTTCTCATCCATTCATTGCAGTATGATGGGAGTTGCATTTTAAGGATAAAAAATGGGGAACATTTTGAAGGGAATTTTAAGTAACTTCTCTTAGTGAATAAAATGAGTGCTTCTAGGTCTTTCTGTATATACAACCTAATACTGTGTGAGAAAAACAGCTGATCTACTGACAAAGAGTTCTCTAATTAATTATCATTTTCTCTGCTGGGTTCAGATTTCCTCATTAAAAGAATTGCAAACCATCAACAGATTCCACTCTGAGAGGGTTCCCAATTAACTCATCGACCAAAGATGTCCCAGGACAACTTGAATGGGAGTCAGTTTTCCAAATCCCTCTTTATTAGTTGTTGAACAGGGTACATTGGAACCCTGATCATGTAGGAAAGCCTTGTGTTTTTCACTAAGCTGCCATAAAACGAAGGCCCAGCAATTGGGGTGGGGGTGGGGGAGCAGGCATGGAAACAATAACTACAAAGTTGAAGGTACTTAGGGGATCACATGGTCTTATTTTTCCATCCTAAGACACCAAGGAAAATGCTCCTCTTGTATGCCAGATATCTCCTCCATGATGCCTTTCTTAAGTCACTGCCCAAGACCCACCTTCTCCAGGAAGCTTTTTTTTGTTCACCACCCACTCTCCAACTCTTCAGCATTCTCACCAGTCCCTCCTACTTGGCCACTTCCTCAGGCTTTTGTCTAGAATCTCTCACCTTCTCTGTGACTTCTCAGATCAAAGAGATCCTTGATCAAAGGAGATTTTTGATCAAAAGGGATCAAAGATCCTTGGTTCCCATTTTCCTATATGTGCTGCTTCCTCCTATTAAAATGTGTATTTTCTTCCAGGGAAGGGACTATGTCAATTTTGTATTTGTTTCCCCAGCATTTAGTACAAAGGTAAGCACATAGTAAGCTCTTAACAAATGCTTTTCCATTCATCTCTTCATTCACTGAATTGTATTTATTTGACTTGATAGTTGAACTTAAAAACCTAATGGGGTGGGGTGAAATGCAGAGCAGAGAGAGTGTTTAAGTTTTATTGTAATTCACATTTACTTACAGAACACTTTAACGTTTATAAAGTGCTTTGCAGGTAGAGCAAGCATTGTAGGCAGTACAAATTCTAGCACATCCATCCTGTAAATGAGAATACTGAGATCCTGAGTAGTTGGAGTGACCCAAGGTCACACAAAAGACTGGGAGGCAATCCCAAGGAGCACCCCCAGTCCGGATCCCAGTGTACTATCTCATGATTGCCTTTAGTAACAAAAGCTGGGAGATTACCACATACAGATTAGATTGCACTGCCCCTGGGTACTGATAAACCTCTGAACAGCCTCTGATGGTCACACCCCCAGGCCCAGTGGGCCAAGCTAAAGTTAGGACACCAGGTTTATAGTCTGAACGCTTTGGTATTCCAGCAGAAAGGCTTTATTCTTCCACGGATGTTATTTCAACTGGCTCCCTAGCCTCAATATGGGCAGCACACAATTTCACTGAAATGGAGTCAAATGCAAAGATTAATGAGTCGTGGTTGCTTTGGTTCTTGGATGAAGGTCCTTAAAAAAGACAGGAATGCACACTTACAGTGCACCACAAAGAGAATGGTTATTGCCACAAACTCAAGCTGTCCAAGAGCCTGTCCCACCTAGACACAACATTAATCATGAAGCACCATATGAAGCCAGATACATTTTTCTTTCCATGCTTTGCCTTTTTAGACCTGTCAATGACTGATCACCATGCATTTTTTATAAAAAAAAAAATCTTCATTATGATCGTTTATTTTTCACATTGCTTAAATTTCTTCTTATATTGTTTCCTCACCCCTTCCCAGTGAACCATACCAGAAGTTCTTAATCTGGAGTGGGGGAGACCTTAAGGGGTCCCTGGATAGATTCAGGAGGCATATCAACTTGGAAGGGGAAAAAATTACATCTTTATTTTCACTAATCTCTAATGGAAATTTAGCATTTGCTTCAATTATTTACAAACACTATTCTGAGAAGGGGCCACAAGCTTCACCAGACTGCCAAAGGGGTCTATGACACAAGAAAGATAGAGAATACCTGTCATAACAAAGAACTCTATTTTATAAAGGAAAAAAGAAGAAAATCAGTAAAACATAAATACACTGAAAACATCTGACACTATATGTGGTATTTCATAGCCATGAACCCTTTCTCCTTTTGCAAAGGAGAGGAGGTATCTTCTCTGGGGCTAAGCATATTCTTTGTAATTTTGAAACATTCATTTTCAATTGCCTTGTGGTGGTTCTTCTTTCTTGTCATGAATTTCTACGGGCTAAATCATGAGAGCATTTGGTCAGCTCCCCTCCCCTTTCCTCTCTGCATCTGTTAACTAAGGATAATGGTACTTGGCTGAAATGTATAACCTGCAGTTTACCACTGGCTACTCCAACATCGTATCTTGGCAATTGGCTTGTCAGCCTAATTGTGTATTTTCATGGATGCATTAAATTCCCGGTCCAGGGTGCATTTTTGACGGACAAAGCAGTATGCCCAGAAGAGAAGCCTGCTCTCCCTTATGGCATCAGGCTCCAGTTGCCTAGTGGATCACTGCATCCTATAAGAACTGTTGGCTGTTTCAGATTTTCTCTGCCTACAGGGCTCTAGGTGTTCCTGCAGTGGTCTTGATACCATGAAAGTCTATAGACCACTACTACTTCAACTGCACAACACTGCCCCGCCCTAGGCCCATCATAGGACACCAAACGCTAGGGCCCAGGCAACTGCTTTGGCAAAGGCATGGCGTGAATAAGCCATGGCAGGTGATGGTTTGAGCTCCTAGTTGTCTGGCAGACCTTTCTCAAGAGATAGGTGAGCAAGCCATTAATTAGCTGATGTTCAAAGGCAGGCTCAATTCTGGTTAACCAGAAGTCAGTCAACTAGGATTTATTAAGCACCTACTATGTGCTAAGCACTGTGTTAAGTGCTTTGCTAACAGGAAATTTTAGAGCCTGGGTCTTGTGGAAGCAGCAAGATGGAAAACTACTAATGAGTAACTAACTGCTCAAGGAGCAGCAACCCAATCTCCAATGATTGCAATTTAAATAAGCAGGTTATGTCATCTTTGATGTTTTACAAGTTTAAAATATATGTAGCATGAAAACTTTATTCCACCAGATGTGTAGACTGTATACATGTATAGTGCATACTATATATATACACATATGTACTTCTATACCTGTATATATGCATGTGTGCATATTATATACGTCTGTGTGTGTGCGTGTGTGTGCGTGTGTGTGTGTGTGTATCCACACACATCTATAAATGTGTGACAATATGGTATAGTGGCCAGAGAAGTGGTCTTTAAGTCAGAAAGACCTGGGTTCAAGTGCCGCCTCAGACACATACTGGATCTGTGCCTGTGTCTGGGCTAGTGCTTAAATCCCTCAGTACCCTACGTAAGTAGAGTGAGTTTCTTTGCCATAAGTTGCCTCTACCCATGAAATTATAGATCATTCCCTAATATATATAATGTCCCAAAGCTCTTGATGCTGTTTTAAAACTTAAATGGCCCTGAGGTTTTTGGCACATGCTGCTTTCTCCTGGTCCTCCTCCTACCTTAACCCTCTTTAGCATACTTTAAAATCCCATAATTTGAGACCACCTTTTATGAGTGAATGAGTGTACCCCAGGGTGGGGCCTTCTTCTCTTTCATCTGTATATGCTTTCTTGGTGATCTTATTATCTCCATGGGGTTCTATGTCCCATAGGAACCTCACATATCACATATCCAAAACAAAACTCATTATCTTTTCTGCCAAATCCTAACTTTCTCTATTTCAATTGTAAGAAACGGGGGTGGGGGAAGGGGAAGATTTTGTTTCCATGGACTTGAATGTGTCCCTCTACCCCTCCCCCACCCCACCTTTAGCAGAAAGCAGGCCTCAGGTCAGTCAGATGAAAGGTCAGAGGCTTGTACCCATGATTAAACTAGCCATTTGAGGAGGGCATGATGTAGGCAGTCGGGGGTTGTATCTGGTCAATGAAGAGCCTGGCCAGAGATTCAAGGTGAGGGTCTATAAAAGGACTGACATCCATCTGAGTCCTTTGTACTTTCTCCTGTACTCTGTTCAGGGGAGGTACATGTTTATTCAGGGGGAATAAATGTAAATTATAATTAAAACGTTCCTGGCTTCCTGAGTCTTGCTTATTCCTAGACAATGTAAGCATGTTTCTAACATGATCAAGGGCACCATCTAAGTTGAATTACCCAAATCTGCAGTCATGGAGCTATCCTTGGCTGTTTCTTCTCCTTCATTCTATATGACAAATTAGTTGGTTGCCAAGTTTTTTTTCCTTTTGCCTCCACCATCTGTCTCATGGACAACCCCTTCATTCCATTTACAGAGACACCATGCTTGGTCAAACTCTCATCATCTCTTGCCTGGATCACTCTAATAGCCTCCTAATTAGTTTCTCTGCCTCTAGTCTCTACCCATTCTCACCAATCTTCTAAACAGCTGCCAAAGTGGCATTCCTCAGGCATAGATGTGACCATGTCACTCCCTTTCTCGAAAATCTTTAGTGAGTCCCTCTTGCCTCTAGACGAAGATATAACTTCCTCTATTTGGCTTTAAAAATGCCTTAAAAACAAAGCGCCTCCCCCCTTTTATTTTAAAGGGTTAGAACTTTGCTTTAAACTACCTTTCTAGGCTGATTACACTGTGGAAAGAACAATGTTTCTGAATCCAGAAAATCTGTGCTCAAGTCCCACCTCGGGCACTAGCTGTTTGACTTTTGGCAAATTACTTAATCTTCTTGGGCCTCTGTTTCTTTATGTGTAAAATGAGAAGGCTGCATTAGATAGCCTCTAAGGTCAACTGTAGAACTGTGATAACATGAAGTTTTATAAAATAATCTCAGGACTATATTAAGGGCCAAATTACAGACGATTTGGAAGGATTAAAAAAAAGCACATATACACAACAACCAAGTCCACTCAACAGGAATTTACAACATTTACTTCAAGAGATCATTTCATTTTGCAAGCTACTGGTCCATTGGTCCAAAGACAATAAGCTTGTCAGCACATGTGTAATGATACATCAGATTCAGTACAATTCAACTCCTGAAAGCACCTATACAAAGCCAACCTTTAGCTCTCTAAGTACAAGGTTTTCAGAAAGCTTCTGGAAGAGAAATCAATCTAGATAAAGGAAGATTCCAGAAACAGCTTTAAAATGTACAAATGAAGGCTCTGAGATGTGAAATACTTGAATTAAGGTTAAATCAAACAATAAATCTTCCTTACTAGTGACTTAAGTAGACTTTTATTAAAAGGGTCTACAGATTGTAAAGTTTCAGAACCATCAGCATGGCTCCATGCAATGCATGAATCCTTCCTGGTTAGGAATAATAAATCTCAGTGTGCAGATGGAAGGAGAGGTAAGTAAAGCCTTAGAAATACTCCCAGAGTCTACCAATAAAATGACTGTTAAGCCAATGGTTTATGTTCAATAAATTAACAGGTTTAGAGAATTGATCAATAAGCGTTTCTTAAGCACCTAATATATAGTAGGCACTAGTAATACAAAGACAAAAAAATGAAACAATCCCTTGCTTTGAGAAGCTTCCAATCTCTCAAGGGAAATAATGCATATGTATGTATGCATCTATGCACAAACTAAACATATATAAAAATAAGTACAAATAAATACAAGATAATAGATGAGGAGGAGATTAATGGCTAATGAATGTATAGGTAGGGGAATGGAATCAGAACAGGCTAAGAAGAGAGAGATCAAACCCTCCAGAAAAGCTGAGGAGGTTTAGACTGTGGGAATCCCCTTGAAGCCCACCCTGAATCTTCCCACTTGATCTGGCTTTTCATGCCCAAATAACCTAGCCTAGCCTAGCCTTCCATTGTCTGGATACCTCTGGATTGCCTTCTGGCTGTTTCCCATCCTTGATCTTGATCAAAATTATCTATACCCTAGCTCTGTTACCCTAGCCCTCTATTGTCTGTCGTCTCCAGGTGGCCTTCAGCTATTTCCCACCCTGGAGTCTGAGCTCACCCTAGTCTGCTCTAAACTCCTCATCTAGTCACCCCAGACTACTCAAGACCACCCCTCAGTCCTTCCCATAGTCTTTCTCTATATAAGTCTCATCTTTCCTCCATGAGGGTGCTCGGATTCAGTCTAGCTCAGCTGAGATTAATCTGGCCTGCTGGCATTAGCGTCACAAATGCTAAGGCTCCCTAAGAGTCTACCCGATATGGCGAATCCTTAAGAAACTTTGTTTTTTCTTGGCTGAGATGGCTTGAGTCAAATTCATTCGGCAGAACCTGGTATGTTGGTATTTTGGGGTCTTGAGCACCCCTCAACCCCAAACCTCATCAAAGCTAATGTGCTTTGTACTTAGAAACAGGTAATATGAATGTTCCAAGCTATTCAAAGTGCTCCTGCTTCATGTATTCAGGGTTTGAGAACTGGCTGAAACCTTGGGATCTGTAGCTCTGAAGAGCAAGCATTTGCCTCTTAAACTTGAGATAGATTTGGGAATTTCACAGTATTTGAGCAATGAAGGCAGGATTTGCCCCAGAATTCTAAAGAGTCCACAAGAGATGTGCTGAAAGGAAGAAAGGAAACCTCAAAAGCTGGACTGGAAAGAATTGGCAGCACAAGGACAATAAGAGAAAGAAGAAAGGAAAAGGATGGATAAACTGTGGCAGAGAGTGGAAAAACTAAAGAAGTCCTATGGCCACTAGAGGCATCTCAGAGCAGAAGACTTGGGCTGAAACTACTAGCTGTACCTCTTCAAAGACTGAGGCTTTCCAAGAAAAAGTCTGATCTTATCTTATTCTTATCTGATCTTACATACTCATTACCCCAGTACTTCAGGAAACCTGAGTTTTCATATAAACTAAAGAGGCCAGGGATGAGCTAGGGATAAAATAAATTCAAATTGACAGAGATTTAAACCTTTGCCTAAATAATAAGGATTTGCCTAAATGGGGGCTTTGAGCTATAGTGGTTGTATTCCTAACTTTTCATTTAATGTGATCTGCATTACAGGAAGGGAACACATGAACCTGAGGGACAATTATATTGCCCTTTGCTTAAAAAGTTAGTTTCCTGATGTCATGGCACCCTTTTAAAAAGGAAGCACAAATAACAACAGCTGTTATAACAGGGTATAGTCGATTAAATCCCCAGGGAAAAAGAAAGTAAGAGAAGAGAGTACCTTCCACTGAAATACCCGCAACTTGGAAATAATCACAGACTGAAATGCTGGCTAAATTCTACTTTAAATACTTATCTAGAGGAGGTTTAATAAATATACCTTAGGTATAGGGATGGATGATGCTAATGCCAGGAACGTGAGAGTGCGGGATTTACTCCCATGCAGGAAGAGATATTAGCAATCATTTAGCCCAGTGGTTCCCAACCTTTTTGAGCATGAAGATCTTTTTGTAAATTTTTAAAAAAATATTGCAAATCTCCCCCTCTCACCCATGACCACAGACAGTAGAATCCACTGATAGAAAAAATATTTAATGACAAAAAGCTGCTATAAATTTGGTAGCACTTTCAAATGAGTTTGTATTTCATTGATGACAGCACTGAAATATATTTGAAAAGCTGCAATGTTTACATGTTAGTTATTTATATTGTCTATGAACATGATTTCCCAAATATGTAAATATGTCTGGCCTGTCCCTCTCCTCCTGTCCTCTCTCTGCTTCCCAACGATCCTTCCCTCCTCCCTATTACAATGCCTCCTTATTTTCCCTGCTTCCAATCTTTCTTCTCTCCTCTCCATCTTCACACAACTGCCAACTGAATATTAGAATGCATAGGATGGACCAGGTCACTTCCTGGCCAAATTAGCTTTGGTAATTTTCTATTGCCTCTGGGATAAGATATGAATCCACAGCCTGACATCTACTTTTTCAGACATTTCACATCACTCCCTTTCATTTTCTCTAAATTCTTGCCACACTCTCTTACTAGCTAGCTGTTTTTCCAAACACAACAATACATCTCTCTTCTGCATGCCTTTGCACTCCTCACTCACTGCCAGTGACAACTACTGATTAACGACAGTTACCCTCTCCACACCATGGAGGTTGTGGGTACAGCACCTCCATGACCTGGAAAATCCATGTAAAACTTTTTGACCTTCCCCTCATACCAGACAAGAAGTCTAATTTTTTTTCTTTTTCTTTTACGGGGTGTTTACAGTATTAAAAGTATACAATACTGTACATGGATTTTATGTTTTTCTAAATTTCTAAACTTTTTCTGTGCTGTCTGTTGGGCTTTAAGTGTTGGCCTAAAATTCCCATTTAATTTTTTACGCTGAAACTGCAATGGGCAAAGTCTCGATGTGAAAGGGATAACTATTCTACCAACAGGCAGATAAGCACTGGAGCCCTGGGAGTGGCAGCATCCTTCCCTGTCCATACCAATCATTCCTGCTTCCAGACCAGTCTTTATAGCCATTATCTGGGTTGGGGGGGAATGCCTGTAAAAAAGGGGGCTAGCTCTCCCCACCAAATGCCACCCACAGGGCAGGCAACACACCCTGTGGGAGAGACAGGAGGCAGCATGAGCCAGACAGGTCAGGCTATCACTCATAAGACCCTAACAGAGACAGCCCAGGACCCTCAACCCAAAGAGCCCTAGGAATAGTGAAGCTTCCAGCTCTGTGTTTGAATCCTCGTCCTAGGCAGCAACTCCTGTGAGGACGTAGCCTGGCAATTGTTCCTAAAGGTGCTACATTTGCTTCTATTGAAGACCCAGAAAAGAAAGTTCATGCCACTGTCAAGTGACCCAATATCAGATACCGATATAATTAAACCATGGAAATGTTATTAAAGGGAAGATAGCACCATTTGCGTGGCCGCTACATCCTATGGACCACAGGACCTTTCCAGTTGACTTGCAGCTGAAACCTTCCATAAGTGTTGTTTTCTCCATGAATATGAGCTCCATGAAAGCCTAACTTTTCTCTTTGTATCACTAGTGCACAATAGCACATTGCTTTTTCACATAGTGTTTAATAAGTCCGTCCGTCCATCCTTCCTTCCTCACACCGCGTGCCTGAAATGCACTCACTCCTCATCCCTTTTCATTGTCTTGCTCTGATTTGGGGTTTTCTCCTTTTTGTTCCTTCAGGCTCCACAAGCCCATCCTCCATAGCCCCCTTCTCACCTTTGTCTTTAGAAATCCCTAGCTTCCTTCAAAGTTCAGTTCAGGTACCACCTCTTATTTCTCTCTCCGCAAATGATCTTATTTCAATATATATATATATCTCCATTGTATCTCCTTAGTGGGGAGCTAGTTGGCAAAGAGGGTAGAAGCACTGGATTTGGAGTCGGGAAGACTCATCTTCATGAGTTCAATCTGGCCCCAGATACTTATTAGCTGTGTGACCCTGGGCAAGTCACTTAACCCTGTTTGCATCCGTTTCTTCATCAGTAAAATGAGCTGGAGAAGGATATGACAAACCACTCCGGTATCTTTGCCCAAAAAACAAAAAGTAGTCACGAAGAGTTGGACATGACTGAAAACAATTAAACAACAACAAAAATTTCCTCAGTACGGCATTTGACAGTTATTTAGTAACATTTTTTGTATACATATCTCTACCACCTAGAACAGTACCTTGTACTTAGTAGGTGCTTAGTTTGGAATTAATTTGACAATTAATGTTAAAACAATTTAATTAATAAGCATGAATTTAGGATCTACCTCTGTATTTATAAAATTTTGCTAGGTACGGAGAAGTGGAGAGATATAATACGAAGTGTCTGTCTGAAAGGAGGAAGAAGGAAGATCTAATTCAAACGCTGCCTCAGAAACTTTCTCACTTGTGTCACCCTTGGCAAATACCTTAACCACCGTCTGCCTCAATTTCTCCATCTGTAAAATGGTTGTGAGGATAAAATGAAATTATATTTGTGAGGTCTTAAAGTCATAAAGCAAATCTTAAAGTGTTATGTAAATGTTGTTATTGGGTTAAATGATAAATGAGTAGCAAGACGTGCTAAGTCCAGATGAGGTCTCTGTCATTAAGGATTGAGGTAGCCAATGGAAGAAATGGGAGGAAAGCTTTGCAGGAAGGCTAGAACCTTCAATACTCAATGGACTTGGGTGACAGGTAGCCATTTTAAACCAGGAAACAGTATGAACCAAGGAGACAAAAAATTCTTAAGAGTGTGTGGGACAGAGGAAAAGAAATCAGAGTTTAATGGCGGAGGACCAGGGTTCAAATCCCAGCTCAGCTTCTTATTAGCTGTGTCATCCTGGGTAAGTCACTTAAACTCAGTGACCTCAGATTTCTCACCTGTTAAATGAAGAAGTTAGACTAGTTGGTCCTTTTCAGCTTTACAGCTTTGAAGCTATGAAAGATGAATAGATTTAGTTGAAACCCAATTGAAAGTTATATTAGAAAAGTAGATGGGGAAGTGAGGGATATGGCTAAACCCTAAAGCATTTAGTCATTTTTTTATAGGCTAGGGGTCTTTAAACTTTTGATTGTGTGTCACAATTTAGTGAAGAGCCTATGTATATCCTTAATAGTGTATTTATTTTAAAATAATACACATGCACTACTGTACAGATATGCCATGTATGCTAGAAAACCAGACAAAAAATATTTTTTAAGTGATGAGATAGTAAAATATGTTTGAAAAATTTTTTATTGAGGTACAAAAATCCTTTCTACTCTCATGAAAGCATTAAATTTTTAGTGAAAGCAGTATGATTAAAAAGGCATCATTTTTAAAACTGTGCATATCCTTGGAGATAGGATGGACATATATAAACAATAACTAGTAATTAATTATTCAGCTAATTGGATCAATGCAATTGATAATCAATTAATAATTAATTGGCCAAGCAACAGGACTTCTTGATTTAAAAAAATTTTTTTAAAATATTTTTCTGAAAGATACACAGTTCTACAGATGAGTTGGTCATAACATTCTGGGCACATACAAGGTTTGCAGTAGGAGTCATATTTCTATGTGTATAAGTAATCACCCTACGCAACACATACACAATGCAAAAACAAGCAAAGTCAATTGTTTCTGATTACAACTCCATAGAAAATTATCAATACATATCTATTTCTTTTTCTTTATGTGGTCTACTTAATGGATATTATCACCCTTTGAATTCCTATTCATGTCTGAGTATTTTTGGATGAGTTTGAGGAGCAGCAAGGAAGTCAGCTTGGCTAGACTTTAGAATGCAAAAATATTATATATTATTACATTATATATTAAGGTTATAATATATATATATATAATATATATACATACATACATACATATATATATATATAATAAGGTTAGAAAGGTAGCTTGGCGCCAGGTGGTGAAGGGCTTAAAAAATGCTGGATGGAGGAGTTTGCATTAGATGCCACAGTTTAATGAGTGAGTATGGGGTGAAATGATCAGACCTATATTTGAGGAAAATTGCTTTGGCAGCTGGGTGGAGAATGGATTGGAGCATATAGGGTGAAACTCAAGGCACGAATATCAACTGGGAGGTTACTGCAATATTCTAGGCAAGTGGTGATGAAGGCCTGAATATGGATGGTGGTTATGGGATGGAGAGAAAAGGACAGATGTGAGTGATTTTGTGGAGATAGAAATGAAGATAATTTGAAACTGTTTGTGTATATGGAGTATTAAGGAGAAGAAAGCAAGGAAAAAAGGATGACATTGAGGCTGCAAACCTGGGTGACTGGAAGCTATATATAAATGTTGCTGCTGAGTAGTAGTAGTAGTAGGAAGAGGAGGAGGAGCAATAGAGGTAGTAACAGTTGTAGGAGTAATATACTACTACTAGTAGCAGTTATAGGAGTAGAATTATCAGTTATAGTAGAAGTGGTAGTAATAGGATTAATACTAGCAGTTCTAGTAATAGTTGTAGCAATTCTCGCAGTAGTAATAGCAGTTATAATAATAGTAGCAGTTGTAGTACTAGTAGCAGCAGCAGTAATGGTAGTAGTACTAGTAGTAGTAGCATTCTCATTTTACAGGGGCACAGAGATCCCAGGATTATACAACTAAGACAGGGTAGGTAGAGATTAGGATTTGAACTCATCTTCTGACTGTCAGAGCAATGCTCTTTTCCCGTACCAAGCTACTTGGTCACACCATACTATGCTTACATATGTTGGATTCATTGGTCAAAAAGAGAACAGGAAATTATGCACAACATTCATGCTAAACTCTCCGTTATTCAAAATACACACTAGCTAGTATTTGGTTTTTTCCAGGCATGATTTCCTTTGTCTTTTGGTAACTCCATTGGTCATCATCACTTCTACCAGAGTTAATCAGAAGAAACATAAGATTTAATTTTTTTTAAAAAAATGTAAAAATTGTCATCTTTTGTTTTTATATCACCTTCATTTCCAAATGTACCCCTGCCCTTCCCTTAGCCAGAAAACTGCCTCTCCTAACAAATGATAAAAAAAAGAGTTAAAGTAGGTCATCAAAACCAATGAGCACATGACCCAAGTCTGATAGCGTATACAACATTCCACATTTATAGTCCTTCTCTTCACAAAAAAAAAAATGGAGTGAGATGCATTTTCTCAATATTGCAGAGCCCAACTTTTAAGTCATAATTACATTCATGGTTATGTTGTTCTTCGAAACATTTAATTCTGACTACACTATTTCCAACTTATTGGCACATGTGCTTTAAAATTTAGAGGCAGGAAGTTCAAATTTTTAATAAATATAAATCTTTTTGATTATCCTTGAAGGTCACTAGAATTCCCTATAAAAAAGCAGACAATCACCTTTTATCGTAAAGACGTTGTATTGTTCTGATAACAAATCATCTATACTTTCCCCAACAAAAATCAAAATGATTCAATCTAGAGCAATGATTTTCCTATTTTATCCTCTTGAAAGACTCTTCTAGGACTCCTTTCTGCACTAAGACCAATCACATTTTAAAGGTCCACATTTTAGAGGAAAACTTCTCCCATGGATGGGTAGCAGATTTGAAAGCTCTTACATTCTAAGGTTCCAAACTTGGAAAAGGTGACAATAATTCACTCAGTCTGAAACTCCTACAGGTAACTGCTAGCAGCACCAAGCTGTTGTTTGATAGTGGTCTGTTCCCTGTTGAAACTCCCACACGATCCTGCTAAGGGTTCTGAATCCCAGTTTGAGAAATAATGGCTTAAATTTATTGGTTCTGGCTATGAAGATGTCATCATGCCAGACTCTTTACAAGCCTGTGAAGAACTGTATGAACTGATGCAGAGTGAAATGAGCCAAGCCAGAAGAACCAATTATATAATCCTGGAAAAACAAATAACTTAGCAACACTTAAGAAAACTGACCAACCAAGATCCTGGATGACTGATGATATGCTACCCACCATATGACAGAGAAGTGATAGACTCAGAGTACAGAATGAGAGCTACATTTTTGGACATGGCCAATGAAAGTATTTGTTTTATTTGATGGTATGTTTGGTAAAAGGGTCTTGCTTTTCTTTTAAATTGGGGGTAGGAGGTAGAGAAAATAAATGCTTGTTATCAAAAATAAAATAAAATGAAGAAAAGTAAAACTACTATATGATTATTAGTTCACAGAAATAATACCTTTAGGGGTCCATCTATTTATTCTAACATTAGAAAATGCGGTCTTGGGGCAGCTAGGTGGTGCAGTGAGTACAGCATTGGCCCTGGAGTCAGGAAGAACTGATTTCAAATCTGGCCTCAGGCGCTTGACACATGAACTAGCTGTTTGACCTTGGGCAAGTCACTTAACCCCAATTGCCCTGCCAAAAAACAAAGCAGAAAAAAGGATTAAAAAAAAAAAAAGGAAATGAGGTCTCATAATTTGTGTGAAGTTGTACCAAAAATCGAGAGTAGGGGCTGGCAGTCCAGAGTTCTTGTACTCAAATCATCTATGCTGCCTTCTCTTAGTGCTTTTCTTTCTTCTATTTTATCTAGAGCTCCCATTTTAAACTACGAAGTACTAAGCTGAAAACTGCTAGATCTAGGAAATGCTCAGCGTGACCATGTATTAGCTCAGAGCTCCTAAAGATTTCGACTGAGCATCTGCTGAGATCAGTGCCAAAACTGACTTGTACAAATACAAGATGTTTTGGAAATAGCTATGCACGCCACCTGTTGATGCTAGAAATGTGTTTTATGCTACTGAAAAATATACAATCCATGGTAAATTATCTAATTCTATCTAGCGTCTGGCTGATTCTTATGCTTTAGACCAATGCAATTTAAAATCCTTACTTATTAATTTAGTTAGCTGTTCTCTCTCACACTTTTGTTTCAATATAGTTAAAAAAAAATTTAAATCCCAATAGAAGTAGCAATGGGATACAATTTCAACTTGACTCTTCAGCACCTAGAGGGCACTAAGTAGCACAAATTAATGGCGTCCAACACAGCTATGAATTCTTTTTTTTTTTTTTTGAAGTTAAAAGCCAGGTTTATTACACAGGTGAGAGCTTAGTAAAAGTTAGGTTTCCACAGAATAATTGTCTTCTTTTTTTTTTAATAATTTTTTTTATTTTTAGATTGCAACAAACAGTTCTACATAATTTTGGGTTCCAGATTTTCTTCCCTCCCTCCCCACTTCCCTCCCCAAGAAGGCATGGAATCCCTTATAACTTCCAGGTATAACTAGGCATTGAATTAATTTATACATTTTCTCATGACTCATGAGAAAGATGAAACAGAATAAAAAAAAAAAAACCAGAACCCAGCAACAAATGTAAAAGAGAGAAGAAAAAAAAAAGTGGAGGGGAAAAAAGGCGAGACTGAAGTGTGCCTCGATTTGCATTCATACTTCGTAGTTCTTTCTCTGGATGTAGATAGCCCTCTCCATCATGAGTCCTTTGGAGCACAGCTATGAATTCTTAACCCTGATTTAAAGATAAAATAGAGCCAGCCAGTCTCATTCACTGCAATGATTAGTCTCTAAGGTCTCTTCTGTCTCTACATATCTATGATTTCACCTGAAGATCTTTCTTATCCTGTTATCTGGAGTAGAATCTGACTAATGATAGCTTCTAAATTTAGTTCTAATGTCAGTACCTCCAAAGGAACTAATACAAGGGAAGCAAAAATGTCATGTTAAAACTTAGAGAACCAACTTGTCATTTCCTTGGCAGGTACCAAGTTGTTCACACCTTCTGTACCCTTATTACCCTTTACCCCGCTAGGCACATAGTAGGAATTCATTAAACGTTTAATAATGGACTGAAACTCCTTTTCTAGTTTCAAACTATATTCTAAAATTCACTTTCATCTACTCTTGAGAGTTCCTGAAATTCATTCAGTTCCCTGATGAACAACAAAGAAAGCTCCAGTTTGGCAGCATTTTTATACTTTCTTAGCTACGTATATAGAATACATATATGTATGTATCACATATGTGTATATTTGTATAATGTAGTATTTTGTATAATATGTTCGTATAGCTTGTATATAGTAATTTGTATAATATGTTTCTCAGTGACCACAGACCACACTTTTTTTCAAGCAAAAGCTACAAGGTCACAATAATTAGATCAGAAATCAGCCACAGTTAAAATAAAAGAAATCTCCAGACTTCCCTCTACTTTTTAATTTTTAATTGAATTTTAATTTTTAAAACTATTTCAGATTTCATTCCATCTTTTCAGCGAACAGGATTTCTGGTGAAATTTGTTCCATAAAATCAAAGCTCATCCACAATTTGGCAGTAGTAAGAGCTGCCCAATGAGGAGTAATTGATCAGGTCAAAGAAATGATGAAAAGAAAAGCAACCCAAGCATTACTAAAGTCTGACAAGATAGCACTATGCTAAACCTTAAATCATGACCTTGGCATAATTAAGCCTTTGGGGGCTCTTGCCAAAGAGTCTTTACTTTATAGCTGCTGCCTGCAAAGTGGAGGGCCTGGGTTAAAGTCCCTTGGATGACTTTCTCCTCTCTAATGAATTTATTAAGTACATCCCACAAAGGTTGAAAGTGCTGGGCCCCCACAGTATGAGACTGCCTAGCAAAGGCAGCAAGAGGAGCTAGTCTCTTAGGGACAGCTGAGCACATCCATGAGAACCCACTCGTTTCTGGGCGACCGGCAGATCCACGGGTCTTCATGGGTGACTGAACTCTGTTGTTCTATTCAGCCCTGTTTTCAATGCATGATAATAAACAGCAGTGCTCTCATAATACAGACTTCTCCATTCTTCCCTCTTTTATCATCATTCATATCTCAGCTATGACATGACTAAAAAGGGCCCTGATGGGAACTGTGCTCCAAATTAGCATATTTCCCCCTCAACACAATGGAGGCTTTTAAGCTGCTGCATTTTAGAAGCAGAGGAGAAAGGGGAGGACAGGAAAGACAGAGCTGCTTTTAGCAACAGTGTCAGAAATTTAATTATTTGACTACCTTAAAGCATCTCGAATGGGTTTTTTTTTTCCTAAAACTTCCGAGTTCTTATTCAACATTAATTTGGCCATTACTTAATAAATGTTTTCTTTCTCAATGTTAAAATGCAAATTATATCTGTTGACTTTTTTAAAAAAAAATTTGTTTGCTTTTGAATCTTTTATTAGTTCAGTTTTAGATGGTGGCTTAGCTCTTCCTATTGTAAACATTACAATAAATGAATTTCTCTTATCTTGTTAAGTTTGTATTAGCTGAAAAACTTCAGAGGTCACATCTCTACTGTGGCTCGTTGAATTTTTCATTCCTTGTAATTTAAAACAAGAAAAATACTAAAGACACTGAATATGGTTTGGCTATCATGCATTACCCATCCTTGTCATAGGTTAGAACTGCCATTTTAATCCAAAAGAAACATTACAGCAATGAAATTGGACTGGCAAATTCAGCTTTCATTCCACAAATATGCAAACAGATAGAGAACCAGCTAGAGACAAGCAGACTCGGGTTCAAGTCTTGCCTTTGAAGCCTTTTGGTTCAAGTCCTCTAACCATGGTGGTACCTCCAGGGGACTCTTTGAGATGATAAATTCTGGGCAGGAGGATGGTGATATACATATTTGACAGAACCAGGGACATTCATAAGAGGAATGGTTTAGGAGGGAAAGATAAAGAGATGTGTTTTGGAATACTGAGTTTGAGAAACCTACAGGATATCCAATTTGAAATGCCCAAAAGGAATTTGGAGATTTGCAACTGGAGCTCAGGAGAAGTACTATGGTTGGACAGTCATTTATACAGCTCTGGGAGTCATTTGTATAGAAAGGATAATTAAAACCATGGGAGCTGATGAGGTACCCAAGTGAGAGAGTGCAGGGAGGTCCCAGGACAGAGCATGGGTATGTACCCACAGTTAGGGGTGGCAAAAGAGCCTGAGGACTGGTTAGACAGGAAACAGAATTGAGAGAGAACACTGTCACAAAAAGCCAGAGAGGAAAGATTACCCAGGAGGAGGAGAAGGTAGTCAATGGTTTCAAAAGCTGCAGAGAAGTCAAGAAGAATAAGAACTAGGAAAATACCCTAAGAATTGACAATTACTCTAACCATTCATTGATAACTTTGGACAGAGACATTTCAATTGAAGGATGCAGCCAGAAGCCATATTACTAAGGGCTGAGAAAAGAATAAAAGTAGGCAGTGAACATGGATGGCTTTTACCCAGAGTTTAGCTGTGAAAAGAAGTAGAGATAAAAGTAGATAGGTTGTGGGGATTTTTTGGAAAAGATATAAAAGACCTGGCCTGTTTTTTGGCAGCTGGGAAGGGTTCAATAGGAAGGAAGAGTTAGGAGATTAGAAAGGAAATGATTATGGGAGTGGGAGCAATCTGCTGGAAAAGTTAGAAGGGGATACAATTAAGGCTTCATTTAGAGGTGTTGGTCATGGTAAAGCTAAGGTTCATATCTTTATCAGTTACTGGGAAAAAAAGGAGAAAAGGAGGGATAATGTCAAGGGGATTCAAGATGTAGAAGAGAGAAGAGAGCTCATGGTGAATAAAGTAGATTGCAGTCAGGATTCAAAGAGGATTGGCCTGAACCTACTAAGCTGAAATTCAACAGAACTAAATGTAGTTTTATGCTTGGGTCCAAAAATCAACTTCACAAGTATAAGATGAAGGAGGCATAGTTAGACAGCAGTTTGTCTGAAAAAGAAATGGGGGAGGGGTGGTGTTTAGTGGATCCCAAGCAGGATCAGGGTGAATGTGGTGGCCAAAATATTAATGCAAACTTGGGCTGCTTGAAGAGAGGCATAAGTTCAAGGAATAAAGAGGAAATAGCCCTTATGTTCTCATTAGACCACATGTGGAAAATTCTGTAGAGATCTGGCCACCAACACTTAAGAAGGACATTGATAATCTGTAGAGTGTGGGGGCAGCTAATGGATAAGAGTGCCAGGCAGGAAGACTTATCTTCCTGAGTTCAAATCTGGCCTCAGACACTTACTAGCTGTGCAACCCAGTTTGCCTCAGTTTCCTCATTTATAAAATAAACTGGAGAAGGAAATGTCCAACCACTCCAGTTATCTTTGCCAAGAAAACCCCAAATGAGGTCATGAAGATTTGGACATTATGACACCGACACCACCACCACCACCGCCGCCGCCACCACCACTAGCACCACTAGCACCACCACCACCACCACAGTGTCCAGAGGAGTGAAACCAGAATGAAGCAGGGCCTTAAGTCCATATGAGGACTGGTTGAGGATGTTTAGCCCAGAGAAGAAAAGACACAGGGAAAACATTAAAGCTGTTTTCAAATATTTGAAGGGAGGGCTATCACATGGAAGATATATTAGATATACTTGGCCCCCATAAATGATGAGCAAGCCAATTAGGAGACCATTTTAATAGCACAGGTAAGCAGTGATGAGGGCATAATTAATGTGGTGGTTATGTGAGTGGAGAAGAGTTAACGTACGCAAGAAATGTGGATCAAAATGACAAGCTTTGACAACCAAGGAGTTGAGGATTATACAGAGAGCAATGTGAATTATATGTGAATGGGCATGACTCAGATAAGGACCTCAGTGCCAGAAGAATATAACGAAGGACTCTAAAGGGTGAATATCTTATCATCCATTATACTTTTGTGTTTTTCTTCTGAGAAGAGGCAGGAAGCCACTTTTAGGCTAGATCACCAGACTTTAGACAGCATATAACACAAAGGCCACATATTAAGCGTATTTGGCTTTCCCCATTGGGAGGTTCGTGATAGATTATAGGAGCAGTAGGAGGAAGTGGTGGGGAGGAGACTAGAATTAGGCTCATTTTAACAGCAGCAAGCAGTGACAGCTGACAGCCAGGAAGGTGATGGAAGGATAACCAGCTAGAGTCACAGTAATTTAGGGCCATTTACTGTAAAGACAGGCATAAAAACCCACTGGGGGCATCACTATACTTGCAGAACAGTAACTGATGCTCGTCAAGGAGAGGTTAGTTGTTATTCATCGTACTCGACTTACCTTCACTGACGTCTTTCTCTAGTGTCTCACACTGGCACAGAAATGACTCTGGATTCTTAGATTCATAATTATAGATTGAGAGCTCAGAGACTTCAGAGGTTATCTGCTAAAGCTTCCTCATTATACGAACTAGGAAACTGAGGTCTATCAGAACAAATCTCAAAATGAATGCAGGTCTCCAATCTTCAAAAATCCTATGTACTCACCTTCTCTTTCCCCTCCGTTTGTCCCAATTCCAATGACTGTTTAGTCCCTAATTCAAATCTCATTTCCTCTAAGAAGTCTTGTTTAATAACTCAGCCAACATTGATCTCTCTTTACCCTGAGAATTTTTGTATTCATTATCTGACTTACATAGTTTAGTACTGTAGTACATACTGACTTGTTGTTGAATTGTTTTGTATGTTTAAGGCTAAACTCCTTATTAATAACCTACTATGTATAGGACAGGACCTCTGTTAGACTCTAGAGATACAAAGACAAAAATAAAACAGGCCCTGGCCTCAAGGAACTTGAGGAAGAATTTCTTTGAATCTCCCCATTGTATCTAGCACAGTACTTTCTATTTTAATTAGTGTCTATTGAATGTCATTAACTTTTTAAAAAAGTTAAATTTTTAATTTTTTTGTGAGTTAAAAATGTGCAGAGATAGATCACATAATCCCATCTCCTATTTTTGAAAAAAATTGATAGGCAAACAGCCTTCCCTTGTCAGAAAGGGGAAATTTTGCAAACTGGTATGCTTCATTAAATGCCAAATCTGATCATTTAAATAGCTATAGTTTAAAGTGTGGCTGCTGTTTATTGTTATCATTCTCCAACTATGGTTTATGGACCATAGGCTTGAAATGATCTTGCTGCTGGTGGACAGAAGGTATACCCAGCTGTCAGTGATTCCTTTTCCCCTCATTTAAAGAACAAATATTTCCATGGTCCAAAAAAATCCCATTCTATGCACTAGGAGAGCAGTAGTGGCAATTAGGGATGCCACTCTCATGGGGCTTCATGTGAACAGATTTTTCAATATGAAATTACCTCTCATTTATAAAGACATATCATATTAGCTTTGTTGATTATAAAATTTAGCACAGCAATAGTCCATTTGCATGGATTTTTTTTTAACAGATATGCCCACATAGGCAATTTAAAATGCCTATGAGAGGATTCTGGCTGGTTACAACAGGCTTTAGAAACATGGGTTTCCACTACGCATCTCTACACCTGTACAGTACACCTGTCAAATTTCCTGTGGCAATCTTAGTACAGCAGAGTTCCATCTGGTTCCCTTAAGATGCCATTAAAATATTTCCTAGCATTCTGATGAGTAGTCTGGCACAGACTTCTTGTACCACCAAATAGGAAGCCCTCTTCACCACTTCTCTTTGCAAAGAGTCAACTTGTTTTCAGAAATGTTTTCTACTCTTCTCCTGATTTGATCAGCCTCTGACTATCTCTCTGTCCTACCCATCTTACAAGTAGACTGTTAAGATTTAGAAATGGCAGGGACTTCAAAGATTATCCAGTCTGAAATATTCATTTTACAGATTAGGAGACTAGGGCTCACAGAGATTAAATGATTCATATACACGCACTGGTAAAACAGAGACTAAACCCTATGACTTACTAATAATCCATTAAAACTATACTTTGTCTCCTCCTACTCTGTGAACAGTTGATTTCCTACCCCCTTCAGGTGATCGTAATTCCTTTCATAGGGGAAAGTTAGGCACTTGTAACTTTCTTTCTAACTTTTGAAGTATTTATTTAGGGCAGACTTCCAGTTTCCACTTTTATGGGCAATAATCTTCTTATGGCAGAAACTTTCTATTAAAAATAGGATTTAATTGTACAAGAGAGGCTGTACTTTGTACTCTACCTAGAAGCAAATTACTCGTGAATAATTCTCTCCACTAATGCAATCCTTGTTTAGCATTACACATTGATAAAGCTTATTCAGATATGGAGTAATGGATAAAGTGCAAGTCCTAGAGTCAGGAAGACCTAAGTTTACATATACCTTCAGAAGGCCATGTGACCTTGGGCAAGTCACTTAACCTGTCTGCCTCAGTTTCCTCAACTGTAAAATAGAGATAATAACATTACTTACCTCACAGAGTTGTTATAAGGATGACATCAGAATATTTGAAAAGCACTTAGCACAGTGTTCAGCAGAGAGTAAGGCCTTAATGAATGTTTTTCTCTTCTCCCCCTTCCTTCCTTTCCTATTCAGGTCTCTCAGAATTGTTTGACACCTTGTTTACAATGTACTTCAGCCTTTCTAAAGTCTTTACCTTAGAAGAATATTTCTAATAGCAAGCCATTACTTTAATATTCAGTTATAAGGGAAAAATGCAATATACAACTTCCCTTGCCTTTCCTTAACAAGGACTACTGATGCTGAATGTTATCATCTGGTGCTTCGGAAGTTTTCTTTCAGCTTAGGACTTTCTGGGTAAGTTCCCTGCCCAGTCACAAAGGGCACTGTTTACTCAAAGGGGCATGGTCTTTGCTGAACTTCTTTGCCCTGGGGTTCTATGGAGAAATGGCTGGTGAGCTAGCCTGGAATCAGCCAAGGAAATGTTTTTCAATCCTGCCCCTGACGTTTCTTAGGTGAGCATGAACGAGTCACAGACATCCTTTTGTTCATTGGTATAATGGAGATAATAAATAGACCACAATACCTGTGGTTGTTCTCAAATTGAATGAAGCTCCTTATAACCTTAAAGTGCTCTATTAATTTATCCATTACTAAGAACTTTTCCCAGTCTTCATTCATTGGATTATAGGAGTTACCACCTGAAGAGAGAGATGTAAAGATTATCTAGTCCAGGGGTTCTTAACCTGGGGTAAACAGACCCTAAAGGGGTCCATAGATAGAATTCAGGAGGATTATGGACTTGGATTGGGTAAAATACATCTTTATTTTTGCCAACTAAAATTTAGCATTTTCTTAAGTTATTTGAAAATTATACTCTGAGCCTATATCAGATTGCATGCCATTTTAGGGAAGTGGGAGGGAGGGGTAGAAAATTTGGAACTCAAAAGCTTGTGGAACTGAATGGTGTAAACTAAAAATAAAGAAATACATTTTTAAAAAATGGTATTCTGAGATGGAGTTGTTAGATTTCACCAGATTGGCAAACAGGTCAAAGACACACAAAAGACATTTCAATCTCAAATCTATTCCAAGTCTCTTATTTGTCAGATAAAAATACTGAGGCCCAGAAAGGTTAAGTGCCTTGCATCTTCTGCTTCTCACTCTGAAGATCATCTACTATAGCCAGAAGCCTTTTGGTGCTCAAATGAATTCTTATTTCTAATCAATTGCAGTTTTTCTTACAGTAACTTGGACTTTTTGAGATGCTGCTATTTACATCAACTATTCTTACTTGTTCAAAGGGCCTGGTTTGGGGAGATATCTACTATTGGAGCTCTTAAATGAATATTTCCCAGGCTCTTTTTAAGTAAAAAAAGTTTCCAATGGACTGTTTGAAACCAGAAATACCTACTCTAGCTTCCATTTTTTCTCTGTATTTTGGCAGCAGATACTAACAAGGTGAGATCTAATTTATAGAGAAAATAACCAGAGGAAGTCAGAGGTTTTCATACTCTCTCCACTACTTTTTCTTTTCTTTTTTGTCCTACCAGCTTCTCTGTCCTCTTGTTTTATACCTTCTAAAGAGCCAAATCCAAAGAGTGACCATGAAATATTAGAATACTATCAGTGAGTACTCATTATAGTCTCTTGCCATCATTTGATGCATGTATGAGGAAGGTGAATTATTACTATATGCCACCACAAGCAACAATAATAATAGACAACTCTTAATGGTCTTATAGAAGTAGATGCACCTTGTTTTTCAAGCAAGGATGTCCATTTGTACAGTTTTATCCCAGGATGATCTATCCATATTTTGTTGCATAATCATAATATCAAACTAATGTTTACAATGCCTTGCTATTTTAAAGAAGCTACTTAGATGCATAACCTGTTAGAACTCAAAGAAATCTTGCAAACTAGTCTAAGCCCCTCAATTTATATATGTGGAAACTGAGCCCCAGAGACATAAAAAAGACTTGTGTAAGGTCACACAATTAATAGTTGATCTGAGACTGTAATCCAGTTCTCCAAACTTCTAGATTAGTGTCCTTTCCTTTAAAGGGAATGATCCTTTTTTTTTTTTTAAAGCACTCTTTGTTTATAAAGCAAATGTTGACACGAAGTTTAGATTGGTGAGAGTTCCTGCACTTAAGGAGGGTACAGTCTAGTAGGGAGACAATAAGTCACAGATAATCATAATTGACAACATAAAAAAATGCTTTAGAGAAATAAAAGTGTTATTTGGAGTTTGAGGGGAAAGACTATATAAATGACTTTGGGGAGCCAGGTTGGGCTTCTAAGAGGTGGCGGCATTTAAGTTGGATTTTCCAGGAAGTCAACATCTGAAGAAAGAGAGAGAGAGGCCATTCTAGGCAAAGGAAGTGTGGACAAAAGCCAGGATCGCTTCTGTGGGCACATTGTGTTTTTGGGGACAGAGGATAATCCAGTTAGTTTGGAACATAGGGTGCAGAGAGAGGGAATGATAAGAAATAAGATGGGAAAGGTATGATAGCTCTGAGAGCCTTGAATGCCTGGCAGAGGAGCAGCTGGAGAACTGTTTTAAAAGAATGCAAATGGGATCATAAATTTATGGTTTGATAAGATTCCAAAACTTCTTATTTCACATTACCCAATAGATCTAATTTTATGACAAAAATATGTGACTTTCTAGGCACAAAATATAATTAAATTGCAATGTTTCATTTGTTTTTTAAAATATCCAAAGCAAAGCCATTCACAGAACTTACTTCTAAAATTTGGTCCTTAATTATGAACTCTTCTGCTAAAGTCTACATCTTTGAAGAAATCTACATCTGTCTTTTCCAAAGGAATATTTTACTTGCCTGTGATATGCATCAGTATGTACCTCTAAATTCTATATTCTGATACAATTCTTTATCTCACTTGCATTTTCATACAGTTTGAGTACACACACCAGGAACCTATTTCACCCCTGCCTTTTAGCTATGGCTCATAGGGTATCCCCAGTGTCTATGGAAAACGATATTGGTAGCTACTTCTATTACAACTCAACTGAAAGTAGGCAAAACCTGTTAAGTTAGAAAACATTTACTACAGGGCTGTCCAACCTTAGGTTTTTATTGAAACAATAGACAATATATTTTGATTTGCCATTTTAGTGAGAGATCTGTGGTAGCTAGGCTTCCTTTACCAAGCATTTATGTAAATCTCTATGCTTGTAAGCGGGCCGCATAAATCCCACTGTAGGCCCCCACATTTTGGACAGCCCTGAACTATGTATCAAAAGAAATGAGTAATCCCAAGGTGAGATTTCATAATAAAGACAAAAAGGGGCAGCTAGGTGGTGCAGTGAGTAGAGCATGGGCCCTGGAGTCAGGAGGACCTGAGTTCAAATCCAGCCTCAGACACTTTACACATTTACTAGCTGTGTGACCTTGGGAAAGTCACTTAACCCCAATTACTCAGCTTAAAAAATAATAATAAAGACAAAAAAATATTCCAAGCTATGGTTTTAATCATGGCTTATTACTGATTTTCTTATACAAGTAACTATTAATTTATTGTTGTCCAGTCATTTTCAGTTGTGTCTAACTCTTAACAGTCTTATAAAAGTAATGGGTCTTGGGGGGCAGAGCCAAGATGGTAGCTGGAAAGCAGTGACTGGCGTGAGCTCCCCACCAAGTCCCTCCAAAAACCTATAAAAATGGCTCTGAACCAATTCTAGAGCTGCAGAACCCACAAAGTGGCAGAGGGAATCAGGGCTCCAGCCCAGGACAGCCCGGATGGTCTCTGGGTAAGGTCTGTCCTGCACGGACCTCCCAGCTCCCAGCTGAGGGGAGCGGAGCTGTGTGGAGCAGGGCCCAGCAAGCCTGGCGTGGACCGCGGACTGACCAGACCACGAGCCAAGCGGAGAGTGCCCTAGCATACTGAATTACTGAGCTGTGGTATCTACCAGACCTCACAACCCACAAACAGCAAAGACAACAGAGAAGGTTAGTGGGAAAAGCTGCGGGACTGAGTTTGCGGTTCGGCCACTGCCCCAGGGGAGCAGAGGTGGGGCAGCTTTAGAACTACAGCTGCAGGTGCTTCTGGCCCCAGGCCCACCTGGTGGGAGGAATTAAGTGGCTGATCAGAGCAGGAGTGAAGAGCCTGCTGAAGATTTAAGCCCAGTCTAGGTAGGGGGTTCTTGGGGAAGGAGGAGTGCTGGTGAGGGAGCGCATCTGCCCAAGCGTGGAACACAGAACTCGTTAGTCTACAAGCAGTCATACCCTGCTGAAAAACTCAAGGGTTAAGT